>OZ018394.1:35951657-36106100 GCA_963969525.1 Ontholestes murinus
AGGTTATAAAATCAAAAGGTTTGGTAACACTTAATCATCCATAATAAATGCGACGGTGACAAGTTCTGCACCAAAAAATCAAACTTAAAACATGATCGTGTGTTTGGAAACGATTTGAAGAAATCTGCGCCGATGAAAACTACCAGTTGTTAGCAAAAATTTAATGGAAACTCTTGCCGCGATTATGATGACTGGGCGTATAATATAAAGAAGGTAAATGCAAATGATTATAAGGGAGGTGTTATTTAATCAATGTCGAATTTTTCGACCAAAATACTGCAGGAGATATATCATAAAAATTTTAATATAAACATTGAACCATTCACCGATATTCGTTTTAAGTCGTGGAATAGTCTTTCCAAATACCATTCGTGATGACAATTAAATCGGAATAAATTTTGTTTTTAGCGCATTCAAGTTTGTTGCTTAATCGCGATTTTTATTCGAGCAACTGATAGAAAAAATTTTTTCGTGACAGTTGCTCTCTTTAAAATCGCTAAGCAACAAACTTTCATGCAAAAACAAAATTTATTCGAGTAAATTGCCATCACTTATGGTATTACTTGTGATAATATTTGTGTAAAAATAATGTACCTATATACTCTCTAATAAAGGCATTAAGCCGAAACTAGTTGGAAATAGAGAAACTAATACTGAAACAAACCAAGTAATTTTTATTTATAAACAATGATAAAATGAGGAACAAGTTATTTAGCATATAATATGGACTAATATTAATATTTTTATAATTTTAATCAATAGTAATTAATTTAAAAAAATATTTTCATTTGAAACTTAAATTAAGTATTTAACTTCAATGGTATAAATTGACATTTATAATTTCAGTAAGTTTAATCAAAATAACTTATAGTTATTTAAAGTCCTATTTTTGTCGCCTATATTTTAAACTGGATGAAATAAATCTACTATAAATCACACTCAATCTAAAGAATATAAATAGAGACTAATCAAGCCATTTACCTTTATGGCGAATATTAAATGAATATAAAACCGTCCTGATTTTAGACGACGAATTTACAAGACGTAAACTGCAGGCACGCCCCGCTCGAAATGTAAGATAACAAGTTTGCCTCACATTATGACCTCATAAAAAAAAGTACTGAATTGGGCTAAGGTAGATGGCAGGCACAAACAACATTTGTCGATTTTTTTACGGAAAATACAATGGCCACTTTTATGAATGAGCGCAGTTTGGTCATTTGGGTTTATAAGGCCGGCAGTGAGCAACCTGGCCTGACCGACATAAATTTCACCAAATTGTAGTAGGATATCAGGAATTATAGTAGCAGCTGGTGTTGCCCACTTCCTTATTAAAGAAGGATGATGGATTGTGGCCGACTTGATTTACTATTATACTTATACCGCAACGTTACTTGAATACACATCTTGAACATCGCGATAATCTTCAAGATAATATTTTATCGATTTCTTATTTCTAAGCCTTATCACAGATATAGACTGTATATATTAAATTAGCAAGCAAAATATTTATTCGAAGTAAAATAAATGTAGATTACATTTTTCAGTGACACATACTTTACATTATATAAAATAATCGGAGGATAAGAAATATGTTGGTTTCGGTACTTAAATTATATTTAATATAACTAGACAGTATTCTAATAATAATTTCTTTGGCTATATATAAATATTTGCTTTAAATAGAATCTTAGTATCAGCTGATTAATTGTAATGTCAAACTTAATGGCGCATTTATGTATTTAGCCGATTTCAATTAGTTTAAAAGCATAATCCAATCAGAATTTACACATTTTGAAGTTCTTCAAATAAATATGTAGATTTCTATAAAATTAAAATATATATACTGCAACATTATATACATAATATTATGTTGCAGTTAATTATTGTTGGTTTGATTAGCTGCAACAACCTTTATCTACTAATTGGAGCAAATAAGGTAATATTTAAAGTTATCTTTTTCCTATATAATATAGATGCTCTCTAATGACAATAGGCTTGAACTATAGCTGATATAAAGACATGCCATACAGGAGATTATTGTTTTCTTCCACAGAAAGTTTATATAATTTTGGATGGGGAAAATAATAGGACCTACATATTTGGTGGGCTCAACTAAACAAGATTAATCAACTACTATCATGAGCACATACAATATGGTCTAATTGTCTGAGGTCATTCAGCAGTTAGATATAGAATATTTAGCGTAAACGAAGAACAATTAGAGTTATAGTTGGTTGTTCTTAGAGATGTGACTCTAAAAATGCTTTTATGGAATATAAGTTACTGTCATGTCTATATATCTGCGAGTACCCTAGTAGTTATCCAATTCATGAATCCAACCACACTTATCCAACCAGATACAAAGATAATGTTGATCCATCTTCACGGCTTTTTGTTTAAGTTTTATATATTTAAGAATTTTTTGTAGTGATCAAAAAAATAATAATTAATTAGCCAACAATTAATTGCAAAAACTAAATTTAACTTTCGAATTTTATACTAAATAGGAAAGTGTTGGCAAACATTGAATGTTAATATCTTTACTACTGCATCATACATATCCCCTAATTTCTAATCATTTATTATTAACTTTTGTAATATGATGGATAAAAGAGGTGTCAAAAATGATCCCAAGATTTTTGATTGTTGCAACATGAACAATTCAGCTGTCAACAAATCTGTAGTCAAATTAAATGTTCCATCAGTATATAGGTGTAAATATTAATAATTATTTCCTAACATTTAAGTTTAAATTGTTCCACACGGTTAACATTAATTAAGTAAAAGTTTCTGACATTATTAAAAATTTTGAGTAAGCGCACATTAAAAAAATTATAATACTGGAATCTCCAATTATTAACTAAACAACAGAAGTAACGTTTGTTGCTTTTTTAAATTTAAATCATTTAAATCAGTATATCAGATCAAATTAATTCACCGGAAAAAACAATAAATTATCTCAAGAACTAACACCTAATGTAAAATTCTAGTATGTGTTAAGTGTGGAAATAGCTATCAGCGCAGCGGTAGCAGTATGCAGTTTGCACTCGAGGGAAGATCGTCCGCGAAAACATAGTTGATAACTCACTCCAGGCAACCCAACAGTTAACCGTGTAAATATAAACGAAGAAAAGGTTGAAACAAAAGTAATCCAAAATGAAACAGGTTAGAAAACTGCCAAAAGGAGGAAGAAGAGGACGAAGGCCCAGGGAATAGTAGGATTATCTCAAAATTACAATAACACTAAAGCAGTAATCTTGTCTGTATCACGCAACCAGAGACAACTCCGGAGAATATTTCTAGTTATATGAAGAATGCATTTCCAGAAGTGACATGTAAGCAATTCGAGAGGAAATTTTTACAGCATTGCGCTTCTCTTAAGGTAACAATTGATCTATGCAACTTTGAACTCCAAGATTTGAAAATATGGTCGTATGAAACGTATATTTTGCTGTTTTATCACAGGAAGAAATTAGAAGATTAACAAGAACCATTCTTCATCATAATGTTCAGTCTATTAAAAATAAAATAAACGAAATAGATATTGTTTTGAGTCAACTTAATGTAGATATATTCATAGGAAATGAACAGTGGGTGGCCAAGTGTGAGACCTTCACAAACTTATTTTAATTAGAACCCAACTTAATGAAAAATATAGACCAGATTTCATAACTTTTTCCAAAGAGAAAACTTTATAAGCTACTGGTGCAGTACCTAAGGTTAATCCAAAACAAACAAAATTAATTTTTGAACATAGATTTAATTAAACTTGACGATACTGGAGAAAGAAAACAGAAACACTTTGTTTAACTTGTTTCACCACATTTTATTTATTTTTATATAAAAAGTGGTAAAACAAAGTGATCCTGTTTTCTTTCTCTAATATACTTAAGATGTACCACAAAGCAAACGCCTCCACATTTAAACATTTAAACTTGATGACTATAAAACTATAATTTTTGAAAACCTACTACAATATTATAATTTAAAATTTACCATTAATACTGAAAAGCGAATAAATAATAACAACGGGCTTAAAGACCGCTGGTCGTTAGCCATTTAACAGACTAATCCACTAACATCATCTATAATACATGTATTATATATATTTTTGTTGTACGTTTGTCTGTTAATAGAGATGTATATATAATAACAGCAAATCTTGTATCGAAATATTTTAACCAATCTTAAATCTAGTGTTGCACATGTAGATGATACACATCTCTCAGGTCATCGTCTAAAAATTTAATAATTTGAGGATAGAAAAAAAATTGAAGTGAACATATAATTACAGAAGAATCATAAATATAAAAACTCTAAATACACTGAATAATGAATTTGTTTATTTGTTTATTTAGTTATTTTACGAAAATTAAATAGAGGATAACTACATTGTGGCAGGATACAAATTTGGCTCAACGATTAATAATAAACAACACTAATAAAATTTTGTTAATATAAATAATTATAACACTCACAATAATGCACGCACAACGAAAATACTAATGGATTAATGAAATTACTTGGATCATCAGCACTTATATAAATGTTTAAAGATATCGATTATGTTGACATGTGCAAAGTTACTCTTACATTACATAATAAAGCAAATAAGTAAATATAAATAAATAAATAACAAAACTAACAATAAATAAAAATAGAAGAATAAATAATAATTAAGTAATATAAATTAGAATAATATAATATCTCATTGTAATAACTGCATGTTATATTTTTATTAATTTTATAATTAATTCTTAGAAATATTTAAAACAGCATGGTTTACAGATGAATTAAAGCGATGAAAATATAGAGTTGAGTTCTACAATCAGCTTTATGTACATACATACACTGCATGTATAACAGATGATTATCATATATTGCAAAAATCAAATATAAAACATAATTGCAGGAAGATAATACAAATTATGTTAGTAATTATAGACCTATATTAATATTGCCAATATTCATAGATATTTGGAACAGTAGTTATTACACCGTAATAACATTTTTCTAACCAGCAATTTGGGTTTAGGAAAGGTTTTACCACAGATCATAGTATATACTCTTTCATGAAATATTTACTCAGAAATCTAGAAACAAATACAAATGATATTTTTAAATTTTCCTAGACCTAACTAATGCTTTTAATTGCGTGCCACAACAATTGCTATCAGAACATTTTAATTATGGATTGCAAGGAATTTGTCATCAACTCCTATTTTCCTATTTGTATAATAGCAAACACCTAACCTCTATAAAGATTAACAATACTAGGTTTATAATTTTGGCGAAGAAAAACACTTGTTATGTTCCATATTATTACTTTTATTTTCAGTTTCCTGACACGAGTTTTGATCATACCCGATCATTTTCAAAGGTTAAACTAATTTGTTTAGAAATGAACAAAACACTTTTTAGAAAACTGCAAATAAAAGTAATAATATAGGACATAGCAAATGTTTTTACATATCTGGTTCCATCAAGAAGGTAGCTCAACAAATATCAACTATATACTAGGTTTAACTCAAGCGGAGCTTTTTCTAATGTTGGGGTACACCCAGGAAATCACTTTAGGTCCATTATGATTTCTTCTATTTATAATAATAATAATAATAATCTTTATTACCCAACAGGCAAAGCCAAATTACAGTGTAATATACTGTGAAGAATACAAATCTGTATGATTACAAATTAAAACTAAAACAAATTACTTAAGCTAAAGAACTATGATTATCATGTATTTACAAGCACAATGACATGCTCATTTTACAATGTTTGCTGATGACACAACTTTTTGCCTAAAAGATAGTTGCTTAGCAGATCTAAATACAGCAACAAATCAAATGTTGAGCGAATTAAGCGTATGTCTAAATTATAATAACTTGGTAGAAAACTCAGCTAAAACATATGTTATGAACCTTGGAATAGCAAAAGGGCAAGCTAATATTTCATTAAATATCGAGTATATAATGAAAACTAATAATATACAATTCCTAGGGGTATTAATACAAACTGACTTAAAATGAAATTAGTACGTAAATAAAATTTGCTCAGCAGTTACATAGTATTCTTACCTAATTCATCAATAAATGATATTAACCAGAAAGCTGCCAACCTTGTATTATATACAATATTAGCAGATTCCTTGTTAATGTCATTTCTTGATGAATATATTAGGTAAGAGTACTATGTCATACTGCAAACCACACATGATATACAGCATTATATTTTGGGGTTGTAGTACAAAAGATACTTGTAATGCAAAAGGGGCTAATACAAGCAATAAGTAAAAACCGAATACGACCTGTCTCAAATTATTCAAAAAACTCAGGATAATGCATCTAATAAGCCTATACATATTTGAATCAATAAAATTTGTAATTAATAATATACATTTATTTAACATCTGATAAAGTGAATACAACTATAATGTTAGGAATAGAAATCTCATGATTCCCATGCATTACCACAGCTATGTGCAAAACTTCTATATAGTACAGGGTGCGGCAAAACAAACAGTGCAGTTTGAAACGTCCAGTACATACCGTGTGGTGGGCGTACCTACCTGGAAGGGATCTCATTGTGTCGGGGGGCTCGTGCCGTTTTTAGTCGTTACCATGGTTTGGTCTGGAGAACGCTTCCAAGAAATGTTAAACCGGATCCATGCGAGGTCAACTTTTTTCAGTAGTGACGAGGCCCACTTCCATCTCTGTGGAGGGGTGAATAAACAAAATTTTCGATATTGGGCTGTAAATAACCCAAGGCAACTTTAAGAGAGACCACTTCACTCCCCAAAAGTCACTGTGTGGTGTGCGATTTCCAAATTTGGCGTGATTGGGCCTTATTTTTTTAAAGAGATGTTGGAAACTTTTTGTTGCCTCGTTTGGAAAAGCTGATGAAGGAAGCAGATCTGGGAGACATCTGGTTTCAGCAGGACGGAGCTACGGCCCATACTGCTCGAGTTTCAATGACGAAACTGCGACAGGTGTTCCCTGGGCGCCTTATTTCTCTGAGAAGTGATGTGGAGTGGCCCGCACGCTCCCCTGATCTGAGCATTTGCGACTTCTTCCTGTGGGGCTACCTGAAGGAAAAGGTTTTTAGGCATCGACCTTGCACCTTGGAAGTTCGAAGGGATCGAATTGGGGAGGAAATCGCGGCTAAACCCATCGAGATGTGCCAAAATGCGGCCGAAAATTTCAGAAATCGCCTTCATCAATGTATCGCTGCTGGGGCTCATCATCTTTCTGGTGTCATCTTCAGGACTTAATGCATAAAACGGCATGATGTACCCATTGAGATAAAATAAACCCGATTTCTTTAAATTGCCCCGTTTTCTTTTAATAGCCCTTCAAAACTGCACTGTCTGTTTTGCCGCACCCTGTATAACCTATTCAAATCTATAATAAATTGCCTCACTTTCTCAAAACTTTATATAATGGTTTAAAATAGGTGATAATTTTATCAACTTATGTTCGAGGTTTTTTGAGCATTCAATAGATACTATTTTTGTTCTAGAAGATTAATAATATTAGAGAAATTAGCTATAATACCATGTTGAATGTTTATTATATTATGGTGAGAATATCCTTGTTAGCAAGACGCTACACACGCAACGCGCAGTTTAGGTATCAATTTATCCAGTTATAATTATTATTTACTTTATTTGAGCCTTTTTTGTGTTTAGGAATAATACAACCAAATTTCCATTTTCATGGAATTATCAAATTTAGATATATATATAGTAATGGCGACATATCCAGTATATGCAATTTGGAGGAAATATATTCTCAAATTATGTTTTGAGTGCTAGAATACTGTTGAAATTTTCTTTGATGCCAAAAGTTAGCTTATCATCAACTTGATTTTTAATAATTTCTCTTTCAGATTTTAGATAAATTGAAAAGTAAGTTAGTAATTGATTATAGATAATCTGATAACGAAATCAGGACTAGTGTCCACACTAATATTACATGAATAAAAGTTGTGGTGAAAACTCCCTTCTTTTTAGAGATATTTTATTTCAAGAAAATCTTCAAATCAGATTTAAGCGAACAGTTATTTTATCATAGTATATTACTATATACCGAATTAGACATTGGGTTCAGTCTCAAGTCATTTCAGTTTTGACCAATAGATGTCTACACTATCTTCAGTCCAATCATCTAATTTAAATACCATTTGATAGAAGACACTTCAAATGCCACTAAAAAAAGTAAGTAAATCGATTCAGTAGTCATCGTAATGCAGTAGTGATAGAAAAACAAACTGAGGAATATGAATAACAAATATACATTGTTTTGCCAATTTCAGTTCTGGTACTTTTAATGCCAAAGATGGCAAAGAAGAAGATAAAATAAAGGCATTAATCCAAGCAAACCTCCGTTACACGATTCTAGAGTTAAAATATAGAAATATTAAACATTTCTGAAATGAATGTGGAAAGACACTTTCACAGCATATCTCTGATACGTTAGTAAACTAAATATTTGGATTCGACACAGTCAAAGAAATTCATTTAACAAAGCGCAAAAACGCCTACAGAAATCTATTTAAAAACATTTAAAATAAATTCACAAACGGATTGACACTGGTAATAAATATTGGATAATAACGTTAATTAACTTAAAGCAAATATCCATCAAAATAAGGTTATGCTTTCAATTTAGTGGGATTACAAAGGTGTCATGTTTTTTAAGCTGCTACCACAAAACCAAGGCATAAAAAACGGCTGGGTCACTAATTGGACAAATTGATTAAAGCCATCAAAACAGCGGCCACAATTGGCAAATCGTATGGGTGTTGTGTTCCACCATGACAACGTGAGAGCACACACAAGTGTAGTAACCTGCCAGAAGTTGCTAGAGCTTGGATAGGATTTAATGGTCCATCCATGATGAATAACTAGTAATTGTTTCGATAATTGCAAAAATATTTGAGTGGTAAATAATACAACTGAGGCAATGACATCAAAAAGCACTTGTTTTAACTTTTTGGTGAGAAAAGCCAGAAGTTCTTTGAGCATTGTATCATGATGTTTATCCGATTGATACTTAAATAAATTTTATTATTTTTATGAAAAATTGCCTTTGATTATTATAGTAAAAAACAGAAATAAGTTAAGACTCAACAAAATAAGTGTTCAAATGTAAAAAATTCAATAATCACTCAGAAAGCCAACGGACTTATATTTCTATAAGCAGTTTTATTCTACTTTATCAAAGGTTTTAATTGTTTATACTATTTTTGCAAATATATTGCTTAAATAGTTTCAATAACTGATTACAATTAGGTTTGTATTTGACAACTGATGAAGCTGTAGGAATGTACACATAATCCATACTCTAAAATGTATTATTCACTTTAAACGAAATATATAATTTTCCAAAATTGGTATTGGATTAATGAACCTTCAAATAGAGCATTGTTTTACTGCAATCAGAATCTTGGCTCCTCTAATATAACCGTTTATGAACCGTTCTCATTATTGTAATAATCGTAGTCAGAAATATTAACATTAATTTTAAGTTTTTAAAATTTAGTTATAATACTGCTACAGTTTTAAAGTCAGTTTTCTAATAGTTGATAATATCTGCAAATTTTAGTTATATAGAGTAATCCATTGTAATACATCATTCACAAATTAAGGAAACTCAAAAATATCAATTCTTGAATGATGTCGGCGTTAACTTGGTGGTACATTTTAATAAGATAATTAAAACACTTTAACTTTGTTTTACCACAAAAATATTTATTGCTGTGATTATAGTTTCTAACATTCAATACAATATAGTCACAGCAATAAATATTTTTGTGGTAAAACAAAGTTAAACTGTTTTAATTCCAAAAATATCAATATCAACTGATAGAAAGGTTTATCGTTTACGAAAATATTAAATTCCTTCATTCCTGCATTTCGTATTTTAGCGTTTTTTGCGTTATAATTAGCGACTGCGGAAGCCAGTTTCAATTTGCATTTTAGAAAGAATTAAATTCGATGTTGGGTATTAATTGAGCTCAAGACTATTTCCTCCTATCATACACAATTTAACGGATGTTTGGAACACCTTAATAAGCTAATTAAGGTAGGTGGTTTTGAAGCTTTCTCTTGTAATGAATTGCATACACAGTTTACCATATATATTCTTGGGATTAAGAAAGAATCATTTAATAATAATTCTAATGACGACGTTTAGCGTTTAAAGTTAAAACACCTCACTGAAATCTTCAAGCATTCAAACATACAAACCACATCCAAACTTTAACCTTTCCCCTCGGAGAATTTAAGATTAAGATGAAACAATTGACTGTTAAAAGTTTAAAGCCGGTTACCAAATAAATCGTATTCAAATATCTGCATACAAGAGACTTCGTATTTCTACAAAATCATGAAATTAGAAAATCTATTCCACGTACATATTCTGGTCTCTTCAGATTTTAGATGATTAAGTTTAAAAAAAAAAATACATACTTTTTTCTTCGAACCAACTTTAAGAAAATGTCACAATCGTCACGTGTGTTTCATTCTTTATTTTTTCTCATGCCGGTTTGATGATGGGGTAGTATAGCGGCTGTTACTTTTAGATTTTTAATATGTTATATTTTATATATTTAATTGAATTCCCTTGGCCATGATCCGTAATTAAGATCCAAAAAAACTAATATAGAAGTCGATTAATTTAAATGTCTTTCTTTTTTGAGAGTATTTTTAAAGAAACACCAGGTCTTTAAATGCTTTAAACTATATCATAGAGTTTTGGATTTATCAATTAATTCTCAAAATAATTTAACTGTTTAGGAAATACAAATTGTGAATTGACACCAAAGAAAAGAAACTCAAAATAGGAAAAATATTGTATTTAAACATATACTAGTGAAGCTGTGGCAGAAATATTTAAAAAGGAGATTTTTGTGATAGGCTTGAAAGCTAATGTATCATTTTAAGAAATTGAAAATTACCGAAAAACATGCTCGAAGATGCATACATTATTTTATAAATGTAGGTATTGAATGAATAGCGAGAGATGAGCATCTTTATTGAAAGTAGTCTTACATTAATACGACATAACAATTTTTATGCTTCTTCTCTTCTTCTTCATTGGCCATAGTCTTTCAGCCCACGAATGAACATTTATTTCAGAAAGTAAAAATACCTCTTGGAAGATATTCGAATGAGAACTTTTCTTTACTTTCCTTCTTAGAGTTGATTGGAAAATTATGATTAAATTATTACATCATTACTAAATACGTATTTCAAACAAAGTAACTAAAAATGCCTAAAAATATGTTGTACACCATCAAAAGCTAAAGAATGGCATATGAAATCCTAAGAAACTTGATATCTTAAGATTAATACAATTGAAAATTATTATTTATAAGTAGCATCTTGAACTTTTAATAATATATAAAACTTAATTATAGTGTTATGTTAAGTATAAATATACATATGAAATTGTAATATCATATTTAGTATCTGTTATTAGATAGAGTTTTCTAAAAGTGTTTGCTACTTAAGAATAAAGGATTTATTGCATTCTCTTGATAAATATACCATATATTTGTCTCACACTGAGAATATAAAATATAACGATCTATATAAAAGAGATGGGGTTATTTTCATAAACGAAAAGTGAACGTACTTGTAAAAAGTCTTGTATAAATAACAACCACAGTTTAAATTAAGTAATCATTTTTAAACCAAAGTAAAATTGATATTATGATCGACATTGTACACATTAATTGAGTTCTAAATATTGAAATTTCATGGAAGACATGATAATATGAAACGATGACATAAAACAGTTGCGCCCCTAGAAGATACCGGAATACTACACGTCTCGCCGTGAAATTTATTCGCGCACAGTTGGGGCAACAATTTAAACGTCAGTTGCACTCTTGAAAAGCTGAAACACACTCTGATCTAAATCGAGCCTGACCTACTAGAATTTGGTTCTCTAACAATGAACACGACGTTTCCCATTGAGTAAGGATTACATAACAATACTCTTGAAACAAATGGAATATTGGAACCGCAAATGACAATGTCTGTATATAGAGTTGATTGTTTTCACAATAGATCAGTCTGCTGCAGATTTTCCAGTTTCTACCATGTTTATTAAGTCTAGCTTAAGTCCACTTATAAATAAACGATATAGTTATTTAGGGAAGTAAATTACTATATAAATACATTATATTATCTAGAATTTTTGCTTAATGGAATATTTCAGCCTTCCTATATATGAAACGTTATTGTAGTATTATATTTCATAGGCATTATATATGTTTCTATAGAATGTTTTATTTTAGGAGGTGTATTAAATATTAGTATAAATTATGCATCAAGGAATATAATATATCTAAATTAAAAGGGCTTAATAACGAATGAATTTACATGCTATAACCTACTGTGGGAGAGAATTCAAAAGATAAATTGGCAAATAAAACACATCTGCTTATCGCAGGCGGGTTCAGTTTTTGTTGGGCAGGTAGTAGGTGTATTCTCGGGGGTGGTAGCGGAGGGTGAAACGAAATTGGACATTAATACGGACGCATTTACGGCCCGAAATTAATTGGTCTAATATATTATTTTCGAAATAGGCGCTCCCTACCCAACATCGCTTTTTGTGTTCAACTTGTTAACAATATAAATAATGCCCTTGACAAATGTGTCATGTCGGAATACATTAGTCCAGAGTGCGGAAACCGTTTTACGTCATAGACGTATTTTATTTAATGTCGTGTGTGAATAGACTTGATCCCTCATAAGTCTTAAAGAAAGAATCGAAATATCGACTGGAAATAATCAAATTAAACTAATAATAATAATAATAAAGTTAGTTGTAGTATACAAATGAAATATTACCATGTTATTAATACAAACGAGGTTGATAAAATACATTTTTTGTTGTGGGAAAATGTTCTGGATGTGATATTTAGAAAAGGCGGCCGTATAATAAATGTCCCCGTATAATTTTGTTAGGAGTATTTTTATGCAGAAATATTCTTGAGGGCCGGGACTTTGTTATTTAAAATTAGAGTCATTTTAAATGAAAAATGACGGCGATTTTTTTCACTTATCACTCACGTTTCACTTGTCATCGTCAAACAAAACCAATCGTCTAATGTTTTCTTCGCAACATTAACTCCCTTCGCGTCATTTTCCCTCATGCAATTTTTCGTGAGCGGAATAAAAAATGCCTAGTTCTAATAAATATAATTCCAAATATATTAACCATCATATTTATAATAATTATAAATTAAGCCCAGTGTTTGTAAAGCTTTTGCATAATTTATTCGCTATATACTCTTAATATTATGTATTTATTTTATATTGGATTCACACTCCAGTAAATTTAGCTTGATTTTTTAGTGAAACGTGTATAAATAAATATAAAATAACTCTGTTGTCGGGTGAAAATGCTTAATATAAAAGAAAAACTAGAAACAAAAACAAATAATAATTGAAATCATTATTATATCTAAAAGGCGAGACAACTAATGTACAGAGAGCATAAAATTACTATGCCTAATTGGTGTAAAGATATAAAGACTCACAAAATAAATTAATATATATAATATAATAACCAAAATAGAAAATGCTTAGAAATAAAACCTTTGCAGGTGACAAACCAGGCAAGGAGTTGAAAAGAAATTGTAAAATCACTCGACCTAGTTGGTCTAAAGGGTCTACTAGGCAAGACGGACTTTCACAAAATAATGAACACTAATAATAAATTAACATGCACACATTAAAAATTACTCAGCTGTTGCTCATAGAAGAGCAACGACAGACTCGACCGCAAAAAACTGAATAAGACAGCTCAAACTGTACATGTTGACATGTAGATGCTTTTAATACCTCCATCATATACCTCATCGTTAGAGGGCTTTACGTTTCACCAAGGATCACTAGCTCTAGCTGATAAATGATGGAAAAGTGATAAGTTCGTGTAAATCTTCTAGTGTCTGTTGTTGAATTGTTGCCATTTAGGTGGTATACGTTCCATATTGTAACAGCTATTGGTAAATTTATTACACATGGTGCGGTCTGAAGATCAATTTTTAATGTCACATTGGAATAAATACGTCCTTATTCATTAGTATACCTACATCTTCTTTTGATCTATATCATTCCTAAAGATATTGTAATATCTTAAAGAAAATTTTTGATTTTGTCGTTGTTTTTTAGTGCTTGGTCATCAGTCAAATGAAAACATGACCCAATCATAAATATCCGCAATGACTTCTATGCTATCACAGAAAGTTTCTCCCAGTCTCTTTGCATTACCCTTCGGACCATAAATAAAACTGTTGTATTCTTTCGTTCACACTACATTTTCTATGCTTAAATGTATGTCTAAGATGCAGCAAGAGTTTCTAAAGCGATTTATAATTTCCGTTAGTTTTACCTGAAGTAGTAACAAGTTTACTTCTATTTTTTTTCTTCAAACTGCAGCAGATCTAAGATATTGGTTCTTCAAATTATATCATTAATATGTCATTACATGAAAGTAAATTTATTGCAATTAATGTTTTTCGGGTTACTTCGTACAGACGCTTTATATTGCAACTCGAATCAAAGACACCTGTACTTTAATGGTAGCAACCCGGGTTTACTGACGAGACTATTTACTTGTACTATTCAGTAACGTATCGAATGCCTGGTACAGCTGCAGCACAACTTCTCTACAAATACCCCTATAATTGTTAGAAAGGCACTTAACAATATTTTTTCTACTCCTATAATGAAATAACATAATTGTAGGTTACTTTTTGATTATACAAAGTAGTACATTGTATGTTATGTATATATTATATATCCATTGTCATAGCAACCATTGTAGCACTAGTGCTACAATATATATATTGTAGCACTAGTGTTACAATATTTCCATTGGAGCACTAGTGCTACAATAGTTAAACAGGAGAGGGATATTACAATAACATAGTATTAATAATATTAATATTGAATCAGACTAAACGTTTTTTATAATTAATACATGTGAAAAATTGTTTTATAATTTTTGTGATGATATTATGTAAGAAATAATACTTTAAGTTTGTATATTGACGCTTCCAATACTATAAATGTATATTGTGTACACTATATGGTCTACGGAATAAAGATTATTATTATTATTTCCTTAAATTCAAAAAATAACGTTTTTCAATTACACGCAAATATTATACGAACATTATAAAATTTGATTTTTGAGTTGACTTTTTTGACGTGAAATTAAACGTCAAAATAAAATTGCGAGTGAGTTGAAATTTACGCAAAATAATGGTAAGTAATAATAGTAAGAGTAGTTTTGTTACAAAATTAAACCCTACGGTAAATGTTCCATCATATACATGATCTCCAAGAACGTTTCATAACTGTATCAATATCACGTATATTTTGAATAAATAAAAATTTGTTCAATGTCAATTAGTAGAAATCTATATTTGAATTTTTTAATTCATATGTATAATCGTAGAAAAAGTATAGTGTACAATTCGCATACAATGACCATTGCCCACTCGTATGAATTGCTGCACTCGCCTTCGGCTCATGCAGCAAATTTCATACTCGTGGGCAATGGGTATCATTGTATGCTCATTATACAATATACTAAAGTGCATCCTGAAGCAAGGTGATTAATCTAAGTCTTACCAAAAAAATAATTTTGGACATCCATAAGAGTATATAACAGAATCTTATATTATATAAGCTTGTTGTGTTGTCTTCTTAGACATCAAAAATGGGCGCATACTATCTTCTGCTCTGAAAATCGATAATCATACGAGCCATCGTCTCAAATAATGTTTTTAATTTAAATAAGCGAGATTGTATCTTCAGCCAAAAAAATTGCCAGGTTGTCAATATACAAGAATTAATTAGCGAGGGCTACAAAATGCAATATTATTTACCAGAATCCAACATATGGTTAAACTATTTATACAGCCCTGCAGTATGCCGTTTTCTCATACCTAAAGTGAAAAGAGTGAACCTCCACTACTACGCTGAAACCACGATGTAGCAAAAAGGACTGGATAAATATAGGCCGAAGACCTATCTCTTTAAACTGATGCAACTTTCTGAGAGAGCTATAACGCTATATCGTGTCATATCTAGATCCAAATACGCAGCGACTATTAATGTGTTCACATCCTTTAGTTTCCAAATATTTTTACAATGATCTTTAATACAAGTGTCATGTAACTCTAATAGTTTATTAGCAATTGACAAAAAATGTCAAAATTTTCAATTTTTTTTTTCTCGAAAGTTAACAATTTTATGAAAAATATGTTAAAATAAAATTTGTTTAGTTTCTTGTTCTCTTTAACTTTTGTTTGAAAATTTTTGTAATATTTTGAATATTTAGAAAAATATTACAAATATGTACACGAAAACAATACTATTCAAATGGTGATGTGGCCATCATAGTACTTTCCCTATATGTTTCTCTAAAACTATGAGTTTAATCATAACAATTTGCTCAATTTTGGATTCTTTACAATTACTTGTTATATAAAATTTATGTAACTCCTACAGTTTATTTTATTGGCAATAGGCAAAAAATGTCAACATTTTTATGTTTTTAATTTTTTCTCGCAAAGAACATTATAAAAAAAATATTTTTCAGTTTCTCAGTCTCTTAACTTTTGTTTGAATAGTTTTGTAATGTTTTTCAAATTTAGATAAATATCGACAAAAAATCAAAAATCGCTTCGAGTAAACATCCACTTCCGGTTTCACCAAAAGCTCCTCAGTTCCAGTTTTTAACGATAAAATCTTGAGCTTAAAATTTCATCTTAATAGGATCCGTCGTTTTTGAGATACATAAATTTTTCTATTTCAGAAATTTCTTGAAATTGACTTTAAATTTACAAATGATTTCTTCTAGGAGTTTTAATAATATGCAGTTTTTTTTCTGACTAAATGTATTTCTTTCAGTGGAAAGTGTTCTTCAAGTGTTCTAAATTTTTTCAAAAAATTTCATTCAGATTTATAAAATCCATTAATTCAAGAATTTAGCATTTTTCAGCAAATATTTAAAAGATTCTCTAATGAATTTCTCTTGAGAGTTTTTTAAATTTCTAAATTTTTTAAAAGTTTTTCAATCTTTGCCATTACAACAAACCGAATTTTTCAGCATTTTTTCGTCTCAAAATTTGCTCGGTAGTTCAAATATGTTTCAAATTATTGTGTTCTAAATTTTTTCAAAAAATTTCATTCAGATTTATAAAATCCATTAATTCAAGAATTTAGCATTTTTCAGCAAATATTTAAAAGATTCTCTAATGAATTTCTCTTGAGAGTTTTTTAAATTTATAAATTTTTTAAAAGTTTTCAATCTTTGCCATTACAACAAACCGAATTTTTCAGCATTTTTTCGTCTCAAAATTTGCTCGGTAGTTCAAATATGTTTCAATTATTATTATTATTTCAATTTATTTATTTGGAATTCTTAAATTTCAAAATAAGTTTACCTTTCAAGTAGAGATTTTTCTTCACAGTTTTTAAAATTTTGCTTTCACAATTTTCTACTAAATTTTTGATTTTTTGAGTTTTGATTTTTCAAATCTCAAAAATTTAGATAATTTATTGCATTTAATAAGTTTTTTTTTATTCTTATAGAATCTTTTCTTCTAATTTCCAAAAAAAATATGTTAATTTTCAGTAATTCTTTACGAAATTTTTCAATAAATTTCTTTTCCAGGTTGCGAAATTTTAGCAGTTCATATTTTTGAAATTTTCTATATTCATATATATATATATATAATTTTTTGTCAATTCATTAAACTATAATAAACACGATATTAACTTAACCTTACAAACTCGATAATTACTTATTCCATCGTACTCTTGACCTACCTCAACAAACAATGCAACAATGACCTCTCGTACTCCTGACCCGCCCGAACAAATTATATGTTGAGGTTGGTCAAGAGTCCGCTGAAGTTTAAGCGAGAAAATGCTAGGTTAACGCATAGTTCATTGTCGTGGGTCAAGAGTACGTTCGGTTAAATAAAAAAAATCTTTTGTTCTTTTAAACATTAGACTAATGTGTATTTTTAAAAAGTTTGCAACTCTTTGAAATAAAATTCCATTGGTTTTATTTTATTTCAACTGTTTTTAACTGTCATTTTCTAAATAATTGTAACTTATCAGCTGATTTTCAGTTGTTTTTTTTTTTGTTCGTGGTAAAATTTAAAAGTTTTATTAAGGAGAGAATGATTTTAACATGATATTATTAGCATTTTTTCTACTCTAGTATTAGATATACATTTTGGATCAATTTTTACTCATTTGAGAAATCTTCTTTTTTCTAATTAGGCTTATTTAGACTGATTTTATAAAGTAATTTTAAAAATTTTTCAGCTGTATTTCAATTGTTTTATTAATCTGAAAAATTTCAACTGTTTAGTATAAAATTCAATTGTTTTCTTTTCTAAAATTCAACTGATTTTAACTGCATTTTTTTAGAAAAAAAAAATGTTTAACTTCTTCAACCACTTTTAATTTTTTACTTGAAACTTTAGTAAATTTCATTTGTCACCCCGTTTATTTTTTTTTTTTAATTATAATCACTGTTGCCATTTTTGTTTTCCTAAAAACTAAAGCGGAGTTGCTATTATATTTTTTTAAATTGTGTATCAGTGTTTTAGATTAAAGTTTAAATCTATATGTAGAGTGGGTGGGTGGCCACTATCACACCCTTCAATTTTAAACACATAAGCAACAATTTTTCAGAAGGAAGAATTTTTAAACAAAACTAATTTAAATAATAAGTTGTTTTAGAAATAAAAGTACACTCATTGGAATTTTGGGAGTGTTTTAAAGATTGGAGGGTGGGATAGAGGCCACCCACCCGCCCCACAAATGCAATTAAACATTCATCACACTCAGACTTTTAGTTTCCTAAAAACTATTGCAGTATTAAATGAAATTATAAAACAAAATTAAAAACAAAGGTTCTTTCAATATGTTCATATATTAGTAGGATAGGTAGGTGATTTTCCTAGCAAATATTAATTATTATAACATATTTTAAGATTTCTCAAAAATAAAATAATCTAAGGATTAATATAATCATAAATAGTTTACTATTATTATTATATTAAGTGATAATGGATTTTCAAAAAATAAGTGCCTTGATAATCAACGAGATCGAAGTATTAAATTTTCTTCGAAAATTGAATAAAATGACGTTTGTGTGATTAAATGTAAATTCTGTAAAATAAACAACTGAAGGGTACGAAAGGGAACACCCACCTACTTTATATATTTTTTTGAAATTATAATCACTGTTGTTATCATTTTGTTTTCCCCAAAAGCTATAGCGATTTTGCTGTTTATATTTTTAAATTATAAATCAGTATTTTAGTTTAAAGTAAGATTAATATGTAGGGTGGGTGGGTGTCAACTATCCCACCCTCCAATTTTAAATAATTAACCAATATTTTTTCAAGAGAAAAAAAAATCAAACAAAATTAATTTACACAATAAATTGATTTAGACAATAAAGCGCATTTATTAGAAATCTTAAGAGTGTTTTAAAAATTGGAGGGTGGGATAGAGATTTAAAAAAATTATAAATGGGTATTTTAGTTTATTATTTTAGGGGGGATGCCACTATCCCAAATTCTATACCCCCCTTTAAATTTACATGTAAATTTGTCCCAGAACTGTCATAGCCTATGTACTCCTTTTAAACATACAAACAATACATTTTTGGAGGAATAAATTTCAAACAAAACTTATTTAAACAATATTTTTTTTTAAATAAAGGTATTTTCATTATAATTCTTGGTATTTCTTAATCATTTGTTAAGTTTTTAATTCTCTACAATTATTATAAATATATAATATATAAATTTCATGTAACTCCAATAGTTTATTAGCAATTGGCAAAAAATTTAAAAATGTTCAATGATGTTTCAAAAATGTTTTTTCAATATATAATTAGTCCTACCTCTAGTGTTCCCCAAGGTTCCTGCCTGGGACCTCTCTTTTTTTTTTTTTTTATTAGCGACCTACTCGCTTTATTATCATGCCCTGTATTAGCATATGCTGACGACCTTAAAATTTTCACTAAAATTGAATCGCAGGGTGACATTAATAGTCTTCAATTAAACTTAATGACATCGCTAACTAGTGATCCTGTGTTAACAGCTAAATATCAAGTTGTGCACTACATATCAGTCTCTTAGTTATCTTGTGATGATATTTGTGTCTGTATGGCCGCATTTAAATCTTTGGATTTTATATTAAGAATTAGTCGAGATTTCATAACACAGAAACAATTGAATCCCTATATTATGCCTTTGTATTTAGTAAAATGGAATACTGTTCCTTAATCTTTTATCCAATTTATGCATCTCGCTCCCTCCTACTTAAGTGCGGAAAAGCGCATTTCTCACGTGTTGTATATTCTATATTTTCACATATTGCATATAACATAAATTACAAATGTGTTATATAAAAATGAAATACATTCATTGCAGATTCGCAAAGTTTCGGTCATTCAAGCGAGATGGTATTTTTCTTCCAATCAGAATAGCAAATTGGCAAATCCAATTAGTTTCGCGACCTTAGGTAAATAAATACTAAAAATGTCTGTTCTGTTCTGTTCGAAAGCAGTGATCCCAATACTGATTCCTGTGTCACACCAGATGATAATACAAAATCTTCTAGTTTTCTCTTCGTAACCTTATATACGAAAACTCTTTCGTCAAAAAAGCTTTAATACATCATTAGTAAGTAATTTGGAATTCCTAGTCTAAATAGCTTACTTAAAATCATTGGCTATTGAAGGAAAATAAAGGTTTTTGCCCTCTCAATGGATCAGAACTTGCTTCATTACATACATTTCTTACTTCCGTAATTACATTCATGCATTCATTCATTTTCTCAAAATAAATCAAAATTTTTGTTTCGCTAATCTCTAATTCTAATACGTTTTGGCTTCAAACGCTATTAGTTTCTCTAAAAGTTTACCCTCGCCATCTAATATAAATAAGAAATGATGTCAATTTGCATCATTTACTCTTGAATCTTGTTTTGGTGCTAATACCATTTTTGGTATATAGTTTTTAAAATTTGCGTTCTATTAAACAAGATTTCTATCGTTCTGTAAATTTTTGGTAATAACTTTCTCTGTAAATTTCAAAACTTTATTTTGTATTTGTCCCGGCTGAAGATTTATTATTTTTAGAGTATATCCACCCCTGTATAATTTTTACTTAAAAACATTTATGAAAACTTTGTTTCACTTTCACTTTAAAATTGGAATAACTATAACTTCTTTACAAATGGCTGGGTATTCATCTATTAGGACAAGGATTTGTAACTTATAGTTTTTTGTATTTCCAATTTGATCGGCAAACTGAGCTTATCATGTGCTGGGCTATATAAGGTTATTCACTATCTGATTATCTCCTTTCTTCATGATGGCTTCAAAGTTATTTTACAGTCGCTGGAAAGCTTCTCCTACCAGGTTCGCAATTTTTTTAAATCAATTCTGAAATTAATGGTTCTATTCTTAAATGTTTGTTTGGAGCGTACAAATATGACATATTATATACAGGAGCTTTCGACAGTGTTAGTACTTTCTTTTCCTCAAAGTAACTATTCTTTTCATTCTTTCTTAATCCTTGAACTACTTTTAGAAAATACAGAATGTGCAATTCTTAGTTCACACAATAAACTGGTACTATGTAATCAGTTCCTGTGGTAAGCAGAGAGCTTGACTATCACATATAGAAGATATGTGTCCTAGCTCTTGATTATTTTAATAATTTGATCGAATGTTTGTCGATAGGTAGAACGATGAGTTTTATTGTGACGCATAATGTAGATTTAAAAATGTTGAGTATTTTTAAATAATTAGTTATATTTAGTAATATTGTATTAATAACTTTTTGATAGATTATAAAAGAAATATATTAAAAACATTTAATATCATCTTGATTTTAATATATTAAACGTTTGTTAGTCCATTGTATTTTCTAGTCTCACCTTCATCCGTAATTAGTCTGTTCCCAAATTAAGTTATATAAGAGAAACTCTAGCAAATTGCATCTGTCTAATATCGTAGCGTTGATAGTACCGACATGCTTTATTTACCATTAAGTCGTCAAGTGAGATGTTGCATGAAATAGAAGGCGAAAATGTTAATAAACAGGATGTCTCAGCCAGCACAAGCCTTCTGAGCACCCAGTAATCTCGATGCATGTTAAATAATAAATTTGCATCCCTCCTCCCTAACGCAATCATGATTATGCAATCAGTTTAATTACAGGTTAAATATTATAATTCCATATAAATGCACTTGACACTGCAACAATTATTTTAAGGAGAGGACAGATTGTTAATAATATTTTTTTAATTTAATCCTGTTTTAAGATAAGTTCAGAAATGTCGATTTGTTATAAATCTCCAGGTATAAATTTCCACAAAAAGAAAATCATACGGTGGAAAATTGTTGCGAATG
The DNA here is from genome assembly GCA_963969525.1 of Ontholestes murinus. NCBI lineage: Eukaryota > Metazoa > Arthropoda > Insecta > Coleoptera > Staphylinidae > Ontholestes > Ontholestes murinus. The sequence continues at coordinate 35,974,142 of OZ018394.1, forward strand.
TATAAGCCAAGGAATGTCGACGTATTGATTTATGGCCGGTACGTTTTAAAAACTTCAATTAAATATATTTTCACTAATACCGATACTTTTTCGATAAGTTTTATTTGCCAATATCAATAATTTTACCGTATGTTTTAATGCTTCAGTAATTAATTATATATTAAAAAATAATAATTTTTATTAAATTTTCTATCGCAAAATTTGTTATAACAAAGACTGTTTTGATATTAAATCTATTCTGATATATGATGAATTTAAATAGGATTTACATGCATTTCAACACACATTTTACCATAAATCCCTATTCTTCTCACAATCGTGACTATTGAAAATAAAATCCATATCGAAATGCATTTATTCCCAAGCGATATAACTGCATTATTAACGATGTTAAAACACTTACTGCCGCACAATATTGATATCTCTATTGTCTAGTAGTGGTACAGGTGGCGATGCCTTTATATATATGCATAATGCAGCATCTAGTGAGGAAGTGCAGGAAATTCAACCAACAGCTCTGCAAATCCATAGTTCGTCATGTGACATATGCATACACTCCGAGTGGCAGGTATTGATTGGAGGTACATTGTAACTTTGTGATGGATATGGATTTCAGTAATCTTTGCAGGTCGCATTAACACATATAATGGTTTAGGTTTACCAGCGTTGTTTTCCATTACCGCCTAAGTCTCAGTGGAAATTGTTTTGTTACTAAAGCATCATACGAAGGAGACCTCAATTAGAATTCTATAGAATTACACATCAGGTTATATTGTAATGAATTAAGTTTTAGTATAAAATAATTAGTTACTTTAATAAGTAATATTATTTATTAAAACAAAATCGACAAGCTTCAATACCAAAGACTCTAATAGGTCTTCTAATATACTAGAGCTTATAATTTTAAAAATTATTTAATAAAAAGTTATATAATACATAGTACATATGAAATGAAATGATGCTTCTTCGGAGCCTAAACCAACAGTTTTCTTCTACAAGTTGTAAACAAAAATAATGGATAATAATAATAATTTTAAAGATAAAGTTTTTTTAATTTTCAGCAACATATTAGATACCAAGAACGACTTACTTGTAAACAATTAAGAGTGAATACTGAGTAAGGTACGACCACGTGTACAAAGCATACAGTGATTAAATTTCGATTTTTTAATTTTTTTTTAAGTGCAAATTCACCAAAAGTAGATTATTAAGCAATTTACTCACTGTATAGTCAGGCCAAATGAAGTTAAGAAAAAGTTAAAATAAGAACAAATGGCCTTTGACACGACAAAGAAACAAACAGTATCGCGAACAATATGCGAAGGAGGCAAAAAAGATATGTTCGGCATACTAAAAATTTAGAGATAGTGAATTAAAAATCAGGTACTAAGCTAGAAAACCACAAATCCAATTTACACCTTAACAAATCGCAACAGTCTTGAGCTGGTGAAGAGGCAAATTTCCCAGGACCCAGAGTAACCGCTTCAGCAATGCCAGTCGTCTTAGGCGGTAGACCAACAAAAAATTAACCATTCCACAACCAAGTGAAAAAACTTAAAAGGCCCCTATAATGATAAAAAAACGAACCCCAAAACAAAAACAGAGGAATTTCCGCAAAATTCTTGGGAACGACCCCAAAAATTTCCCGAAAGGCAACATCCCAATTTAGGTCGCTATATCAGTAGATATTGAGGGGGAATCTAGAAACAAAGGGGCACGGTGAAATTGCCGGAAACAAATCTAACTCACACAGGGCCGAAAAGAAAAAAAATAAGACAGAAAAATAGAGAGATATACAAATAGAAAAATTATTTTAAGAAATAGAATATAATTTAAGATAGAAATGAAGACAAACCTAAGAATCAGAAGATAAGAATTATCAGATGGTAGAAAAATCAGCAGTAAAAATAAATAAATAGTAAAATAGACGGAGGAATTTAGAAATATTAGAATTTCTTTAAAGATAATAAATTGCTATAAATTTTATTATTTTCGTCAATGTATTTTTTTAATTTCATTAGATTTTTTGTGAATATAAGTGCTACATGTTTTGTTCTGAGGTAACAACCTTGGTGTTATCATATTCTGGTACATGGTCGGAGTTATCGTAATGCACACTGAGACCTGTGGAACGTGGTTTATGTTTTTGATATAATTTTTGTATTGTGTTAGACGTTTAATAAGTTTTTGTGAAGTTTAACCAATGTATACGAGGTTGCATTGTTTACATTTAAAGGAATAAACTATATTGTGTTTTTGGAAAGGGGAAATGGGATCTTTTAGACGGGAGAAGCAATGGTAATTAAGGTTGTTACAGTTCTTATAGGCCAATACCACATTAGTATAAGGATTAGGATTTGTTACAAAGTCTATCAACAAAAGGGATAATCCGATAAATCAATTGCATGTATACTTGTGCGCTTATGTTCTGTCTTCCTGTTAATATTAAAAACATAGATATATTTGCTGTCCTCTTGATCGATTAGGATATCTTTAACATTACCAACAAACAGATAAAGACTCGGCCATAGCAAAAATTACTCATATTATCAGTAATATTATTTTATCTCCCTCAGCTTCTTCACCCTATAATAATATATTGACATAATTGAAACAATTTCGTAAAGACAACCCACATCTACTTGTAACACGAACAGATAAAGGAATAGGGATCTATTACTGAAAGAAGCGTTTAATTATTTCCCTATGGATCAATAGGTAGCAGTTTTATAATACTCAAGTGACAGTTGCCGTGCGCAAGTGTAGACGGTGTTAAAATGGTGATCGTGTTGAAAAAGTGTACTGTGGGGTACTGTGCAAAAGGACTTCCTAAAAATCATATTTTTACTGTCTCTTGTTTACGGTGAACAGTATTTGTCGGGTAAAGCAGTGTACAACTTGGTCCAGAAATTCTCACAAGTGCGCCCAATAATTGTTGACGAACATTGAACTGGCCTCTCCGTTCAGATCGCAATAGATGCAACAATTTGACGGGTGGATGAGATGGTTCGAACTGACAGGCGGGTAACAATAAGCAGCATTACAACTGCAATAGGGTGTTCTCGTGGTTTGGTCTATAAAATTTTGCACCTAGACAACTGACTCAGGAACACAAAAGGAATTGACCTAAGTGAGAATTGAAGAATTAGGGTGGCAACTTCTCGAACATCCGGCTTACAGTCCCGACCTAGCCTTAAGCAACTATCATCGGTTTGGTCCACTAAAAAGGCATCTTGGCGGCAAACATTTCGAGAGTGACTACGATCTTCAAGAAGAGGTACGCATGTGGTTCAGACGGCAGACCAAAGAATTGTATACAGCAAGTATTGGGGCATTTATAAAGCGATGAGATAAATGTTATTGGAGACTTTGTTTAAAGCTAAAACTGGTTTTTATATTATTATGTTTTTTTTTATAAAACCTTTTGTTATTCTTTTATAACCTAATTACTGAATTACCCTCAAAAATGACACCGATACATACAAGAAGCTTAACAATGATCCTATTGACCTTCTGTAGAAATAAACCTTAAAAAATTAATTAGAGACTTTTGTAAGAAAGAAACTATTGATAAAATTACTGCACAACGCTCGAAATGCTACAATGGCTCTCGACCTGCTTATTATGGTTTGCCAAAAGTTTATAAAACTTCCCTTCCTTCAAAACCCATAATTCCATGTGTCGAATGTCACACATAGAAAACTAGTAATTTATGTAGCTAAGATCATTGACTTTTCTTTCTGAGACTCTAATCAAATCGGAATCAAAGACTCTTTCAATTTGCAGAATAAATTAATAAGTTTCGTTACCCTCTAATTTTCAAATGGTTTCTTTCGAAGTTGTGTCATTTTTTATTAATATTAGTAAATAGATATTGTTTAAACATTATTACTGTAAACTTCCACCTTATAGAACCTAACATCTTTATCCCTTTAACATCATTTCATTGAATTATCACTTTTTTATTTCATCATACCACTTTTAATTCAACAATGTTTTTATATCAACAAATAACCAGCTGTCCTATGGGAGGTCCTACTAGTCCTTCTATAGCGAAAATCATTATGAACTCTTTGTTAATTTTTGCTCTAATCAGGTCTCTTTCCAATTTCCATTTATTTATCGATATGTGGATGATATGATATGTGCCATTCAGTCTAATGAAGTAAATAACACATTAGACATTTTTAATTCTTACCACTCAAATTTACAATTTATTGTAGAAACTGAAAAAGAGGAAGCAAAGCTATTGCTTGATACTTTAGTATGTAGATTACCAAATAATTTCATTAATTTAGATGTGTACATTAAATCGACCAGTTCAGGTACATGCCCTTTGACAATACGGTTCTCGCTCTCAAAAATCTATATCTCCACGCTGTGAACTTGGCAAAACTGTTTGGCATACTACAGATAAACTCGTATCCGTCGGTGTTGCTAAAGGGACTTTTGCACCTTGCAAGGATCCGGTTGCTCTAAGTCAGGCATGTGCAACGTACGGCCCGCGGGCTGGATCTGGCCCCTGACTTCATTTTATTCGGCCCGTAGCACAATTTTCAAATCGCACTAAACCTGGCCCTTGAAAGTAAAAAATATATGAGCCGTTTGTTTTGAAAGTGACCTAAGTCCATTTATGTTTAAATTGAGATATTTTAAAGTTTGCATTTCAATAATATTAAAAATATACGTATAGTAAAGTAATGTTCCACACTGCTTAAACGTATCTAAGAGCGTTAAATTTACAATTCCTATTAAAATAATAGCAAAAATTAAATGAATAATATTTGTTTTCTTACCACAAATGGATTTAAGCCACTTTCAAAATTAACACCTATATATGTTAGAATATTTGAAGGAGCTCAAGTCCATTTGACATATTTTAAATTGCTTCAAATTGAAAAAAAACCTCAATTTATTTAATATATCAAACCACTTTAAAAACACAATTTATACTATTCAAGAAATCTTCTAACTATATAAATTACATAAAAATTTACTGTTCTGAATACTTTTTGCGCTACTTTCTTGATGGAACCATATTTTCAAATTGGGTAAAGTAGAACACTTGTTTTGTTTCATAATTTTAATTTCAGTTGCCTGACACGTGTTTCGATCGGTTAGGATCTAATTTAATATAATTATATTAAACAAGTGTTTTGTTCCATAATTTTATTTTCGATCGAAACACGTGTCAGGCAACTTAAAATAAAATTATGGAACAAAACAAGTGTTCTACTTTACCCAATTTGAATTTACTATTCATTTACATTTTGTGTACGCGGGAGGAATTTAAAGAAGTCATGGTGTTCGGGTGGTATATATCGAAGTAAGTCCATCATGTCTTTGTACTTAGATGACGTAATTGGTCTTACATTGTTATAAAGTGGTATCAATATAATATTTTCAAACTTTCTTGGTCTACCCCGACGTGGTAATAAATCTAGGATTTTAAATTCTGCATTCTCATCCATTAATATTTTATAGAACATTTTATATGGCTCATTTCTCAAAAAATGCATCCAGCATATTTGTTTATTGCTTCTCCGTTAGAATTCTTCAATCTTTTAAAAACCCCGTCCTCCAATAATCTTGTTGATTTGAAATTCTCTTGTTTCATTTCATTTAGAATAAAGTTATTACCTTTCCGGAACTTTTTGAGAACATTATAATAATCTTGAGGGACAAACAGTAAATTATTTTTCTTTAATGACATTTCACCGACGCCAAAATCTCTATCATTCGCTAAAAACGAATGTCCTGATATTAGCAATTTATGATCTATTATTTCTAAAAATTGTCCAAACTGTTGAACATAATGTATGTTCAACAGTTTGGACAATTTATAGCCATGTTAAGGCTACTTTAATGTTCCTATTTTGTCCTGCACACATGTCACCGTAAGTTATAATATGTTTTTGACTTCTTAGATTTTGAAGATGTTTCAAGGTGCATGAAACTATTTCTTGTGAACCTCTAGATGCAATAGTTTCATTACAAACGTACATGTGAACATTATCGTCATTAAAATTGTGAATTCCCAAATTTAGAACGTACATATTACGTTTATAGTATGCTACTGAAGTTTTCAACTTTGGGTAAGGTAATGCTTTTTGCAAGTCGAAAGAAAATGCGAAATAATAATCTGGATTACGTAATGCTACTTCTTGTCCATTCTTTAACTGCTTTTCTATTATGTTTTTTGCAATGAAGCTCGTATAAATTAAACATTTTTTATAGTTAGATCAGGATGTAAATATTTTCTATTAGGGTTATGAGATCTGGTATAATGGGATTCAAATTTGGAAAAACTATTAATATGGTTTTGAACATCCTTTTTCTCTTCGTCAGAAATTCTTCTCGATGATCCAGCCATACGTCCACGTAAATCATTTCCTACATTTGCAGAGTTTAATACACGTTTTAATCGTCATTTAGATATGTTAAAGGTATCCAAAAAGAATTTTTTACAGACTTTCCCGTTTTTAGAATTTAAAAAATACCTAAAACTATAATTTCTTGGCGAACTTTTTCCGTTTTTTGGACGTCTTCATTTCACAGCATAGCGCTCGGTAGCTTCGTATAGCAGTACTTTTGCTTATTAAAATCTCCCAAATTCCAAAACTTCTCAAAAGTATTCTTTCTTTTTCTTCATAATTTTTTATACAAACTTTTCGACAAAGGCAATTTTTATTTTGAAACACTTTTGCAGGTATAATGTTTCCAATTTGAGTATAGTATTTTTTCCCGGTATTTCGTTTTATTTTTCGCAATTTTTGAATGTAGGTTCTTTACATTAAATCTTGCTCTAGAGGTATTTTCGTGAAAAGCCTCACCTGTATCTTCATCTTCAGATGATGAATATTGATCTAAAATTCTCCTTCTCTTTCGATTCTGGTTAAAATCATTATTTTCGACTTCGTCTTCACTCGCGGAATTAAATAGTCTTGTACTTTTATTCATCCCCAAAGGTGCAATAATTTCTATAAAAATATTTTATCTTAAAATTCAATTGTAAGTGTGTATAAAGTGATTATTTTCACTGCAATAATTAAACATAATTAATACTGATTAAATAAAATTACCTTCATCACTACCTTCGTAAATTTCGGACATTATTACTAATTAAATGGACTTAGGTCACTTTCAAAATAATGTTTTTAATAAATAATTGAATATTATGTGTTAATAATTATCATATACTTTAAATATGATTAATCGCAAATTGTTATTTATGACAGATAACCTCAAATAATACACGTTTCTACCGCCAAGTGAAGAAAGAATCAGCAGAGCAACAGCACGTAGTTATTTTTAATAAAATATATAAGTCCTTACGTTGTAGAAAATTCACTAATAATTAGAAAAAACACGAAAATATTTCGTAAAATCTACAACAAATGAGTCTTATTAAGACTACAAGAAACAAATCACTTTTGAAATAACTACTTCTCTAGCTAATACTTCGACAGACATTAGTTCATTTTACAGAAAGAAATACGTTCGAACTAGTGTTGCTTTGATAGCCTTGCTATTTTGTAACACGCAAATTACTATTGTACCATTCAATGCCTGTCAAAGTATTAGCTAGAGAAGTAGTTGTTTCAAAAGTGATTTGTTTCTTGTAGTCTTAATAAGACTCATTTGTTGTAGATTTTACGAAATATTTTCGTGTTTTTTCTAATTATTAGTAGTTATTTGTAGTGAGGTACAGCAGTTTTTAAATTCATACTTAATTTACAATTTAATATAATCTTTAATATGACGTGAAAGAAGAGAAGAAAAGTTGATATTAAAAATCGTGTTTTTCAAGATAAGTAAACTAACGATTACTTTCTTATTATGAAAACAAAACAAGCTTGTTTGTTTAATTTGCCTCGAAAGTATATCAGTGGTAAAAGAATTTAATTTAAAACGCCACTTTACAAAAACATTCTAATTACATTAATCGCAATGGGCAACAAAGAAAAAAAAAATAAATTTGAAAAAATGTTTATCTGCGCAACAGACTCTTTTTCATAAACACAGTGATTTATGCAACAGTATTGTATGAGCAAGTTCTATAATTAGTGAATAAATTGCAAAGCATTCTAAACCTTATTCTGAAGGTGATTTTGTTGAAGAGTGTCTTAGTGCTGCCGTTAAAGAACTGTGTCCTGAAAAGAGCGACGATATACAAAAAATAAGTCTTTCTCGCTGGACTATAACAATACGTATCAATGATATGGCCAACGATACCAAATCAAACCTTAAGTTACGTGCGGCGCAGAAGTTTGAGGCATTTTCAATTGCTCTCGATGAGAGCACAGATACTACCGATACCGCACAATTAACACTTTTTAATCAAGGAGTTGATATCAAATTTAATTACATGGAAGAATTGCTGGCTCTTCGACCTATGAAGGATACCACACAATGAGAAAACATTTTCGAAGAAGTAAAAGTAGTTTTTGATCAATTTGAGCTTAAATGGAGAATCTAAGTGGAATTTCTACTGATGGTGCTCCAGCTATGGTTGGTTATAATTTAGGAGTTATGGAACTATGTAGTAGGAATATTGACACTGAAGATTTGTGTGTATTTCACTGCATTTTACATAAACAAAATTTATGTGCAAAATCAAATTTACACATGTAATGAAAATAGTAGTTTTTTGTATAAATTTCATTAAATCAAGAACTTCACTACCGTTAGTTCCAAACATTTTTGGAAGAACTGCAGTCTGAATTTGAAGATCTGGCATTTTATTGTGAAGTAGGCTGGTTAAGTAAACCAAAAATGTTAAAATGATTTTATAATTTAAAAGATGAGGTATTTGTTTTTATGGATATAAAAGAAAAACCTGTACAAGAGCTAAATAACACAAATTGAGTCTGCAATCTTGCGTTTCTCGTTGATGGAACAAGTCATATGAATGAATTAAATATAAAGTTGCAAACCCAAGAATAACTTGTTAATTAACTGTATGGTCATGTCAAGTTATTTCAAAATAAATTAAGACTTTGAGAAAAAAAATCCCAGTCTTGCAAATCATAAAGATCATGCTAACTTCGAAACGTTTGCAAACGATTTACAATTTTTAGGAAATGAATTTAACACCAGATTTAAAGATTTTCACTGCCAAGAAGCAAGTCTGAAATTTTTTTCCTCACCATTTGATGTGGAAATAGAAGAAGCTCCATGCCATTCACCGATTTTTATAAAAAATATTTACCAACCGATAAATTTCCAAATCTCTCATCTTTGGCTCAGAAAAAATGTCATTATTTGGAAGTACATACAAATGTGAGCAGCTATTTTCGAGAATGAATTTTGTTAAATCAAAAACATGTACAAGATTAACAAACTCACATTTGGAGAACACGCTGCGTATTGCGACATCCGATATTTCACCAAATATTGATTATTTGGTGAAACATGTGAAGGCACAGTCTTCCCATTAAATGTTTGTACTTGTTCATTTTAATCTATTTTCTGAAAGCCAGTTCTAATAAATGCGTACATACATCTATATATGTATTGTTATTTATTACATTTTTTTAAATGTTAAAACGTAATAAATATCATATCATTCCTTAAATCAAAATAAATAAATAAAAAGTTCCGGCCCGCGATTTTAGGTGGAATTTGTTTTCCGGCCCGCGGTCTTGATGAAGTTGCACATGCCTGCTCTAAGTAATGTGGTTTTGCCGGAAACGCTTACGTACCAGACTTACCAGACTTTTTCTTTTATTGGTGGACTCTCTAACAAACTCACTAACATTTTTGGGTCCTCTTTTCCAAATGTGATAATGGCCTATAAGAACTGTATCACCCTTAATTCCCATTGCTTCTCCTGTCTAAAATATCCCATTCCATCTTTCCAAAAATACAATATAGTTTATTCCATTAAATGTAAACAATGCGACCTCGTATACATTGGTAAAACTTCACAAAAACTTAGTAAACATTTAATAAACGTTCCACAGGTCTCAGTATATATGCATTGCATTGACACTGACCACTTAACAAACTATGATAAAAGGTTGTTACCTAAGAACGAAACATGTTCAAGAGAAAACTTCTTGAAATGTGTCATATAAATTGAGAAACAATTGTATGAATTTTATAAGACATTGACGGACTTAATAAAATTTATAGCAATTTATTTTCTTTAAATAACTCCTAATACTTCTGATTTCCTTCTTTTTTTTTACTCAGTTCTTATAGTCTTCCCAACTTCCCTTGTTTACCTTTCTTATCTCCTCTGCTGAGTTTAATCTGTTTATTCTTGTCTCTTAATGCTTATATTCTTCTTCATTTCTACATTTAATTTATTTTACTCTAATACTTATAATAATTTTTCTATTTGTACCTCTCTCTATTTTTCTGTCTTAATCTTTTTCTTTTTGGCCCTGTGTGGGTAAAATTTTCTCTATTACCTAATAGACCTAAATTGGGGGTTGCCTTTCGGGCAATTGTTCTGGCCATTCTCAAGAATTGCGTCGAAATTCTACATTTTTCGTCGTTGTGGAATGGCTAATTTTTTATTGGTTATTGGTCCACCACATAAACCAACTGGGTTTGCTGAAGGAGTTACCCTTTACCCTTGGGTATTTTTCTCTTTGCCAGCTCAGGCCTGATGTGAGTTGTTTCTGTAGAAATCGGATATTTTGAACCTATAATTCGCCAGCTCTAAATTTCCGGTCTGCTGACTATGTCTATTTTGCCTCCTTCACATTTAGTTCACGACACTGTTTGTTTCTTTGTCTTGTCAAAAGTAGTAAGTTTTAATTTATTTTATCTATTAACATCGTCAACATTTGTCATTATTTTAACAATTTTTTAACTCCATTACTTAATAATCTATTTTTGCTGTACTTGTACTTAAAATCAAAGAAAATATGGAAAATCAAAATATAACCTCAAAGTGTACGCCGTGTGCACGTGATCGCACATTAGGTAGAACTCTGAATTGTTTACAAGTAGTTAGTATCTTACTATGTTGTTGTAAAAAAACAGTTATAATTTATGTTTATTATTATATATACAATAATCTTTATTTGGACAAAATATAATATAAAGAAACAATAAATATGGATACAATACAAATAAATAGTGTTAGTCCGTCTGGGCTATAGACCTGAGGTCTTTCTGCCCTGTCTTGAATTTAAGGTGAGAAAAAGAAAGTATCTTTGCTTGCTAGCTTAATTGTCCTGATGATTCGCACAAATGAATTCATGAATTGTGAGGGGAGGATGTTGATATTTAGAAGGGATATATGAATTTCGAGGGATAAAGAATTTGGTTAACAAGGGATGGTTGTGGAAATTATTGGCAAATTTAACGCTAAGGCTTAATATACGTTGGGATATGGGTGGGATTTGAGTGGTTTCGTAGAGAAGATTATTTGAGCGAGTTTATTATTATTTTATTTATTATTTTTGTTTACAATTATAAAACTTTTAAACGAAAACTGTCATTTTAGGCTCTAGAGAAGCAAACAACTTTTTTGGAAAACGTTAGCTAGGATCATAACAATACAGAGGCCTAAAGCAAAATATACCTACAGCTTTGACACCTTTTATTGCAACCGGCATTTCACTTGGACCCGATCCCCGGTACTACACTCTTTGATTTATTTATTTCACGGATGAAGCAATCAAGAAGATTAATATATATAAAATGATGATATTATTAAATAGAATAACTCATCATTAACAGAACAGTCGAAATTTTGCACACAAACAGCTGAAATACAACTGAACATGTTAGCACACATCCGACGGGTACATTATGCGCCAGCGCTCCGCACGCTGCAAACCCGCCCTCGTATTAAAAATGGCCGTAAAATTATTATATATAATAACTTAGCAAAGTTTCTACATAGTCATATTAGTTTAATAGAAATAAAATAATCTGCTCCGTTATAAAGACAAAAAATTAAAAAGTGAATACATTATACACAAATAATATTGAATTTTTCATTTAGCTCAGAAATTACAAACAGCGCTCTATATTGCAAGTATCGAGATGAATTTAATATCTCTGGATGAAGCACATTACACAATGCATTTCACTAATTCAAGTGCTATTATTAATACACGTCTGAACTAAACGTATCTTCAACATTCCATTATACTTTACCATGAATAACTTGCATATTATAAGATATAGTGTTTATATGATATGTTTTATATTATATTCATACAAGTTTTATAACGTTTTAAATCACAACAATCAACAGAAAGTAATTTTACTATTTAATCTTAAGATAATAGTAATAGTGCTTATTGAACTTAACAATTCCCAAGTAATGAAAATCAATACAATTAAAATTGAAAGAGATGTAATTTTTTAATGGTAAATTTAACGTATATCTTATAATATTTTAAAAACAAATGCTTTTCTTATTTAGAAGATTAACACCAACAACTAATAATTCAATCCATTAGACTAATGATTTGTATTTTTAAATTATTATTTAATTTTCTGCAACGTAAAGGACTAAATATATTATATTAGTAATAATTTAATTTAAGTTATAACCAACCTTTCTTTCATGATCTTAATAATATGTTAAAATTACCCAACACTAAAATTTCAAGTGTAGTATCAGCGACTGTTGATCTAATAAATCATTTATTATCAAAATAATAACATAGTGATGAAAGTGTAATTTTTCTCTATAAGTTTAATAAAGTTTGGGTATTGTACGCGCAGATAAGGCGTGAGTTTATTTTATTTAGGTCACGGGAAATAATTACCTGGAATGTTTTTAGTAATTTCCAACAAACTCAAACTACCGCCACTTAATATAATGGGTCAGGTGGGCCTCACTTTTGCCCTATTCTTTCACCTGCCATGTGAAAAGTTTTGATTAGTCCGGACTCAGTCTGGGCGCGCTACTTTGTTTGAGTGAATCAGAAAATCCTTGCATAAACATCTTGTGACAGTTTAGACTCGGAGGATCTAAACTTGTCCAAACTTCTTGATAAGAAAAAATATGCGGACAAACTCGGATGGGGAAGGAAACCGTGTAATGGCGGACAGTGTGACCAATCGTCAATAACTTGTAAAATGAAATTACTTAAGAATTATATTACCTTTTCTACTTTCTCTATATAGTTTATGGTATATAGGGGAAGTATTGTTTTCATGAATTTTTTTAAATTTAATATCTATTGTCTGCACTGCACATACGTATAAATTATATTGAAATTGTTTCTATATTATAAAATTATATTTTGAACTTTTTATTATTATTCATTTTTCTTTATTGTCAATGTAAATTGAGAATAATTTTTAAATTTAGAAATATATTTACGTTTATATTTGGTTAGTGATGGTAAAATTAATATACCTAGATCTCTAAAATAAGAACTGTATGAGTCCATGTGAGAAATACCCACCATAGAGCGAACTTTCCATAAAGTAGACGTTGCCCAAAAGCACTGGCCGTATCTCAGCCTTGACTCTATGAAAGCGTAATTATATTTCTTGGGCTAGCTTCAGGAGAGGTAATGTTTAATCTCTCTGATATTGTAGCGGTAAGTGTTTAGAAGCTTTGATAATTAGTTACAGTGTCTGATCAGAATTAAAGTTGAGTCAGGATGTAGCCCTAGGAACTTGGTAGGTTCACAAAATAATACTTAATAAATATCGATATTGAGCTCTTTTAATGTTTGCTTAGTATGGAATCTCAGAGAAGTAGTTTTCGAGAGCTTGTTATGTATAAACCAAGATGAAAGCTTATTTAGTACTTTATTGCAAGAGAGTTCAAGTTCTGTACTATTAGGATGAATAACAATAGCAGTGGTATCATCGCATACGAAAAATTTGGGGTATGGGGAATGTAGTCAGTAAGATCATTTATAAAAAGAATCATTAACAGTGGCCCTAGGATAATAATGTAATAATATGTTAATAATCTCGAATTGTAGAGGTAGCTGCCGGTTAAAGTGTTATCAGAGTAACTTATTTTTGTTCTTTGTTTCTCGTTAGATTGATTATATGTAGTGCCTCTGACCAAACAGTCAAAGGCGCGGCTTAAATAAATAGACATACCTACAGGGTGCTCGCCGGCTTCTAGGCGTTCGATTACTTTGTGACAAAAAAGCCCGTATGTGTCAAAAAGTTTTTTTTTTCTAAATACATGCTGAGTATTTGAAATTAAGGAGAATTTATCTTGGTATTCAGTTAGTTTAACAATCATTCATAATTCAAATATTTTAAGGAAGGCCGAAATTAGGGCTAGAGGCCTATACATTTTTATATTTGTCCGGTCGTTTTTTTGTAAATATGAAGAATAATGGTGACCTTTAGATTTAGATTAACTGGAAAGATTCCTCTCTCCTAAGAAGTATGTCTAAGATACATTAGTTGTTTAACAATATATTGTGCTGTTATTTTTAGTTTATTAAGAAGAGTTAGCACTTCTTTAATCTGCATGAGTCTTAGAAATATCGAGTGTGATTTAGTTTTTTAAAGCCCTTCAGCACTTGTCCCAACAGGTAAGTTTTTTTAAATTAAGTTGTGTGGTTCAAATTTGAAAAACCAGTTAAATAAGAAAGAATCAGTTTCGAAGTTTTCAACTTGATTGATGTAAAGTAATATTTTGTGATTTGGTCGATTTATTTGAGTTAATTTGTCTGCCAGGCGGAACGCATTTTGTTGTCAGAGCTAATTATTCTATTTTGGTAATGGAGTTTATGTATCTGTGATCAAATTTCGGTGTTGCTTTTTTGAGACTTTGTATATAGGACTTAATGCTGGGTGGTTTGACTGTTATCACTATCTTCAGATAGTGCCATTTTTGAATGGAAGAAGTTTTCAGTTCAGTGTTAATCTATGTTTTGCGAAGAAATATATGTTTCTTCTAAAGGAAAGAAACAATATTTCAGCGAGTAGTGAATAATGTTTAACATGTTATTAAAATCTGTCGATTTATATCATTTAAGAAGTTTGTTATGTTCCGATTTCTGTAATTTTTATATTTAATTTTTTTGTTAATTTTGGGCGAGCATTAGATCAAATTTAAATAGGACAGTTTTGTGGTTTATTCAATAATGTGAGTGTCTTTTAAGATTCTAAGTTATAGGAAAAAGTTAGATTTTTTTAAGGTTTCGAATGTCCATTTGAGTTTACCTTAAAATATGCAGTAATTTTAATTTTTATATTGGTACAAAAAACGTGGTTTGCCATCGAAGCAAAATCTCTCGAGGTCCAGGCTAGTCGTATCTAGTGTTTGCTTGTACAGGGTGGAGCAAATTACCATTTGATAGCCATTTTTTTTTTGATTGCCTATAACTTTGCTCAAAGAAAATATAAGTAAGTTTGGTTTTCATAAAATGTTTATTTGGTCTTTACTTTTTTTTGTTATGATTGGAAAATTATATCGGCTAAATAGTGACCGCGATTCGCTATGCATCTTTCGGCTCTTTTTAGGTCATTTTTCATAACATCCTTCAACATATCGGGCGGAATTTCTTCAATTTCGTGACAGATATTGTCTTTAAGATGTTGAATCGTTTGGGGCTTTTTTACATAAACTTTTGATTTAAGAAAACGCCATAAGAAAAAGTCTGCTGCTGTTAAATCCGAAGATCTGGCTGGCCATGCTAAATCGCCACCTCGCGAAATTAGTTTTCGTGGAAAAACGTCATTCAATAATTGAATTGTTGAACGAGCTGTATGCGCTGTGGCCCCATCTTGCTGAAACTACATGTCCTCTAGTTCTTGCTCTTCCATTTCAGGCACAAGCAAATTTCTAATCATGTCTTGGTACCGTTAACAGTACGGTACTGGCGAAAATTCGCTTGTAAACGATAAATTGTGGTTTTGTGAGGCACTGAACGATTATGATATTTTTAACGCAATTTCCGCTGAGTGGCAATAATGGAACGATTAATTTCAATAAATATTGTCACTATTTCTGCTAGTTCTTGTGGCGTATATTTATCCATAATAAAATTTGGACGTCTACACAACACAATAGTTAAAGCGAAACGGAGCTAAACGTCACAGAACCAAAATGGCGCGCAATCAAAATGGTAGCGGGACTTTTGCCTCACATGTTACCTTGAGCCTATAGTGGAAAAATGTAAATTAAAATTATAAAGGATATACTATTGCGATTAATCTAAGTCTCTGGGTATTGTAGTTGATTAATAGTTGATTTAGTTTATCGTCTTTAGGGAACGTATATTTAGTAATATCAGATCGTATTTAGGTTTTGGTTCTATTTTGGTTGACTTGAGGAAGGTGTTTTCTAAAAATTTATGAAGGATATTTATTTATAAAAAATCTGTTGAAGAAGGTATGTGATTGCCAGATATCCGGACAGATAACGAAATCGGATAAATTATCAGGAATATCGATTTTGAAAGATCCCTAATTTCCATCTTTATACTGTGGCATCGATTAGAATATGTTCAATAGATTTGTGACTTTCATGTTCACTTGTTTTGCCTTCTACGTACTTCCTAGTATGTTCTGTTGTCACGCCTTTTTTATTCGTAATACAAATAACAATTTTCTTGAGATTCGAGGCCATGCTTGAACTGAAGTCGACTCAGCGGTACGGCTAAAATGCGTATTCTTTTTACGATGCATTGGTACAGTGTTGTATTGTGAGTTTTAATTTTGTTTTTGGTATTTGATATCGCTGGCGTTTTTTTAATAGAAATCCTAATTACAATATCGGTGAATGTTGGGGCCGTCTCTTGGTTGTTTGTGTCTTTTATATCCACCGGTGTTGAATGTTAGGACCGTCCCTTGGTTGTTTGTGTCATTTGTATCCACGGGTGTTACAAAGGTTAGGTTGCCTGACCTGGGTTGGAAAAATTTTCTATTGTTTGCTAATCTGATTTTGGACGTTCATTTCCGAGGATTTGTTGCACTGCCTCTGGTAGAGTAGTAGCTTGTATCTTTCACGGTGTTGGCAAGGCATTTTGCTTTGCAGCGATAGATTTTTATAATTTTGCAGTTTGCTGCAGATTTTGTGTTGGTGTGGTAGTTAACTTGCGGACTGTTTCAGTGTTTACTGTTACATGCCTTTAGGCTATGCGTAGAAAATTGTCTTTGGGCTGTATTGTTTGCTGGCTAATACCTACGTGTGTTTTAATTTCAGTTAATGCCTCTTTCTCTCATTTTCAATACTAGTTTGCTTGTGATGCGCTGGACTCATTGTTTTTCGCAGCGAAAACATGCAGCAAATTTGTCCTTCGATTTGAAACAATCACTGTAATATGTCTCGCAGCAAATATTGCACATGATGTCCTTGATAGTAAAGCACATGAGTAGATCACAAGAAGCACATATAACTTGATTACATTCTATAATAGTAGTATTAAATAAATCGCTCTCAGTTAGAGACATACCGCTCGGAATCGCCATTATATAATTAGGTTTTGGAGATTTAATTTTTCTTTTATTCATTCATTCATAAACAATCACTTTTTACCGGCTTCGTCAGAGTAGAGGTTAATTAATCAATTTTCTCTTATTATGTTTTTCCATGTGTCTCTATCTCTTGCCAATTCTTTTGCTTCGTTCCAATTAATTTTCCTTTCTCTTAGGTGTTTCTGTATGATGTCGTCCCACTTTTTTCTTTTTCTCGACATTGCCCATTTTCCATACTTTTTTTGCTAATCTCGATTTCTCCATTCTTGTGATATGCCCAAACCATTTTCTTTGATTATTATTGCCGCTGCCTTTACTCCAAGTTGTTCTCGTATTATCTTGTTTCTTTTGTCGTCCAAATTTTTCCTTTTATACAGGGTGTGGCACTTAAGACGCCTTGGACCATAGCTCTCTTACAATAAAAGCTATCGAAAAAAAACTAAGAGCAAAGTGGTGCATAATTACCGTCGCTATGTTTCAAAAATATTTCTAATCATCAGTGGCGTGCCGTACTCCAGTGGCGTACCAAACTTATGTTTTTTTTTTAAATGGAATGCCCTATTTTTTATTGCAGATTTAGAAAGTGCTCGGAGAGTACTTATTTTTTTATCTAACATATTATACCCTTCACTTTAGCGGTTTCGCTGCTATAACCCCTTCTTTCAAAATTGCGCCCCATTTTTGAGATTTTTTTGTAGACAAACTAATTTTCTAAAAAATTTTGAATTGAGGTACAGGTTAAGACCTCGTATACCTTCACATAATTTTTTTCGGGTAATTTATGGAAAAAAATAATTTTTGATTGATCTTCGCATGTTGTCATTTTTTTCGAAAATTTCAAATAGCACCCCCCTAAAAAAATTACGGCGTTGTACAGCCAAAACTCTAAATTTTTCATTGGTACAAAAAAAATTACACATTGCAAAACAAAAACACAAATACGGTCAATGTAATAGTATGTACCTATTTATTCAACATGATATGAAAAATGCAGATAAATAAAATTTAACAACTTAAACTAAATGTTCGAAATGACGACCCTCTTGCTGGAGGCATAACCGCAACTTCGACTCACAGGCTCTAGACACTGCCCTAAGGACTTCTGGTGATATACCGCGGAGAGTCGCGCGGATTCTCTCCCTCATATCCTCGACAGTAGTTGGTACCGTCCTGTAAACCTCGACTTTGATATGGCCCCAAAGGAAGAAGTCAAGGGGAGTGAGGTCTGGTGATCTTGGCGGCCACTTCACAGGACCCCCACGACCAATCCAGGAGTCCGGAAACGTTTCATCGAGAAATTCCCGAACGGCATGGCTATTATGTGCAGGAGCCCCATCGTGCTGGAAAACTATCTGTCGTAGAGCGGCTAGAGGGACATTTTCCAAGAAATCAGCCAAGTCGTCGCGAAGGAACCTCAAATAACTGTTGCCGTTCAGGTGCCCCTCGATGAAATAAGGACCCAAAAGGTGTTCTCCAAGTATGCCTCCCCAAACATACAGCGATCATCTTTGCTGGTGGTTTATCATTCGCATGGCGTGTGGGTTTTTATCGGCGTAATAATGGTAGTTGTGGCGATTGTCGATTGACATGCCCATTTCTATGGAACCTCGCTTCATCAGAAAATAATACGCGCATAAGAAATGATTCCTCCTGCTCAATTTTGTTGATAGCCCACATGCAGAAATCTTCCCTCGCATGAAAATCTTGAGGTTGCAATTATTGGTGCAGTTGAATCTTAAATGGACGGAATTTGTACTTTTGAAGAACACGATATACGGATCGCGTTGAAATATCGTGATTCCTACTAATATCACGGATACTGGTATGAGGATCTTCAATAACTGCCTCCAAAACCTGCAGTTCATTATTTTCAGTTAAAACTGCCTTCTTTCTAACTCTCCTTGGCCGTTTCACACTTCCCGTAGTAGTAAATCTCTCCAACACTTTTTGAAACGCACGTTCATTTGGATGTGCCCTGTGCGGATATCTCGCAGCGTACAC
Organism: Ontholestes murinus; assembly: GCA_963969525.1. NCBI lineage: Eukaryota > Metazoa > Arthropoda > Insecta > Coleoptera > Staphylinidae > Ontholestes > Ontholestes murinus. Next base: position 35,993,522 of record OZ018394.1, read on the forward strand.
TCGTGACGCCAAGAAACAATTCTTGTTACATTCTCCAAGAATAAATATCATGTCAACCATTTCCTCTTGAGTTCGGAACATTTTTAGAACGTTTATCAAAAATGACTTATGGCTGCTACTGGCGTCTAATAATTTACTTTGACAATTACCAATCTTTTGTTTTCTCATGGCACACTTGGGAACGGAAAACATTTCCCGACATTTGCGATGAAATTCCTTTTTTCTCCGAAATTTTGTTATGCAATGTGTAATTTTTTTTTTGTACCAATGAAAAATTTAGAGTTTTGGCTGTACAACGCCGTAATTTTTTAGGGGGGTGCCATTTGAAATTTTCGAAAAAAATGACAACATGCGAAGATCAATCAAAAAATTTTTTTCCATAAATTACCTGAAAAAAATTATGTGAAGGTATACGAGGTCTTAACCTGTACCTCAATTCAAAATTTAGGCGCCGGCGTCAATTAGTTTCTGTACAAAAAAATCTCAAATATGGGGCGCAATTTTGAAAGAAGGGGTCATAACAGTGAAGGGTATAACATGTTAGATAAAAAAAATAAGTACTCTCCACCACGCACTTTCCAAATCTGCAATAAAAAATAGGGCATTCCATTTAAAAAAAAAACATAAGTTTGGTACGCCACTGGAGTACGGCACGCCACTGATGATTAGACATATTTTTGAAACATAGCGACAGTAATTATGCACCACTTTGCTCTTAGATTTTCTTCGATAGCTTTTATCGTAAGGGAGCTATGGTCCGAGGCGTCTTAAGTGCCACACCCTGTATAAATAGGTTTTGGAGATTAAATTCTTCTTCTATTCATTCATTCATAAACATCTTTTTTTATCGGCTTGGCCAGTGTAGAGGTCGATCAATCAATTTTCTCTTATTATGTTTTTTCATGTCTCTCTATCTGCTGCCAATTCTTTTGCTTCGTTCCAATTCATTTTCTTCTCCCTTAGGTGTTACTGTATGATGTCGTCCTACTTTTTTCTAAGTCTTTCTTTTTTCTTCTTCTGGGCTTTACCCATTTCCCACACTTTTTTTGCTAATCTAGAGTTCTCCATTATTGTGATGTGCCCAAACTATCTCAGTGCATTTTCTTTGATTATTATTGCCGCCGCCTTTACTCCAAGCTGTTCTCGTATTACCTTGTTTCTTATCTTATCTATTAGTCTTACTTCTGCTATTTTCCTTAGTGTCTTCATTTCATTGGCCTGTATTCTGTTAATTTGGTTTATATTTGTGCACCACGTCTCTGCTTCAAAGGATAGTGTAGGCATAAATATTTCTTTGCATATTCTCACTTTTGTGCCCCTTTTCAGTTTGTTTTACCTATTGTTGTTTTATTTAGTGCAAAATAAAGCTTCTTGTTTGCTTTTATTCGTTCTTCTATTTCCTCTTTTATTCTTCCATCTTCAGATATCACTGTTTTTTCTTCGCTATCTTTTAGTATTCTTTTCTTTTTATCTTTATTTATCTCATTTCTTATTACTCTGTTATATAGCTTTTGGTTTTTTCTGTAGTTATTTTACATTTTTTTGCCCAAATTTTTCCTTTTATATATCACTAAAATTTTTACAATTTTCTAATAAATTCTATATGGTGGGCCAGCGATTTGTCGTACCTAATTCATTGTTATTTGATCTCTGAGAAGATAATACGTACTTCTACTGTATTTTAATATGCTATTGTTAGAAAGTACTATTTCTGACGTATAAATGACAAGTTATTATGGTATGGTAGTTCAATCGTCTATAGAGTCAAAACGGTTTTTACTTTAAGACTAACCATTAGTACTTTCTCAAGCAGAAATTATTAAATAAAGCTCTTAGTGGTCGTGTAACAATTATATTAAAAAATAAATTCGAATGGTTTTTACTTAAAGCGATCTCTTACAATACAGGCTTATGATATTTAGGTTCTTCTCATTTTCGCAAATGACCGACATACAAATAAAACTTTTTCCTAGTATTTAGTAGTTTAATACAAAGGGTTCATAAGGTTACAATTGCCTCATGCAAAGAAGGGTGCCAAATTCAGTCAAAAATAATCAAAACTTTTCCCATGGCACATAAAAGGATAAGGCAAAAAGTTAGGTCCACTGACTCATTAGATTAGGTGAGGTTTGAGTTTGTTGGAAATTTAAACATTATTCGTTTGTTTACGGCTTGGTCTCGTGGATTCGTTAATTGTTTTTCTAAAAAGTTTTAGGTTTGATCTTCATCTTATGTTAATAAAATTAATCAACTTAAACGGGTTCAAACCCAAATTTTAATATCAGTTTACTTCTGAGAGAGATTATTTGACGAAAAAATTAAAGATGTAACTATATAGTACATACCCTTGGGTAAAATCTAAGGTTTTTTGACTTATTTATGTACCTTAAAAATTAAATTTAAATATGTACTACTATATTTCTACTGCACATGCGATTTTGAGCATAAAGATAAAAATACAATTCGTGTTAGTATATATTTTTCATTAACATACTAATAGACTCGAAAATATTCTTCTACCATATATTTTTTAACGGGTGTCCAACAATTATTGCAGTCCCGGGTGGCGTTAGAATCAAAAACGTAGGTCAATTCTTTCATGTGTCAAATAAATGAACTGGCATGTTAATTGTCAAACATAACCTAAATGTGCATTAAAAATGTCAGTTCATTTATTTGCAACATGTAAGAATCGACCTACGTTTTTTATTCCAACGCCACCCGGGACTGCAATAATTGTTGGACACCCGTTATAATCATGCACAAGATATCCATATCTTTCATCAAGCATTTCTTAAAAATTATATCAAATAAATGTAAACCTTCGCAGTTATGACACTTATTTATTAGAACACTAAAATTTCTTATGATGGCTCGGTATCATTCTGTGATGGCTGACATTTTCTTTCAAATGGACCAGTGAAGTCAATTTATGTTATCTCTCCTGAAGATCAATTTGCTAGGGAAATTATACTTTAATCAGCATTCTGGGGCTTTAATTGTTTGTATATAATAAAATGTATTGACGATCTAAGAACATTTACGAATTGAAAGGTTCGGTTCGTCACAGGCTATCCACGACCTCTGCCATTTTGAATGATTTTGGCCAATCTGTTTTTGTATTTTTCGAATGTTTATATGAGAACTGTGCATAGCCTATGCCTACGCAGTAGTCGACAAATTAAAATTTTTGTAAAACTATCGCTACATAGTTTCTAAATTTCCATGACCCACATTACCGATTCATAAACCTTTCGCGCCCCTCAGAATTATTGCATTTACTCAGGAAGCTAAAGAAATATAAATTTCTTTTGCGACATCCTGTATGTATTTTATTTTTAATTTGTAAAATATTCTTTTATCCATTATCCTAATATATAATAAATAAATAAATTAAATTAAATAGTCGGAGAAATATAAAACAATTCAAGTATTTAATTAACCGTCTAATTAACATAAAAAATGTTTCACCGCGGGTTAAGTGAGAATTTAATTCATCGTCAAAATAAACATTTTTAAGAAACTTTTACGATCGAAATATTTTCCATACGTCATAAAGAAAAAGCAAAACATATATCTTATTAAAATACTTGGTTTATATAAATTTTCAAATAATTTTTTTATATTGTCTAATAAACAAAACAACAAATTAAAACTAGCTTAAATAATATTCCTAATTGAACATTCCGCCCTTATATACAATTTCTGTGTAAATCCACTACCAGAACTAAACGATTTAATTAAAACATAAAAAAACGCAGCAATTTAATGAATGTATAAAAAAGCTAGAACTCACGCAAGCGGACCGATTAAAATTTATCCGAAAATATAAATGCCCATTTATCGCTTTTATGTAGTTACCATGCATACATATTTTTTTGATATATCTGACCTGGAAGACATAAAGGTCCCGAGGATGCTGATAATGACTGATAATAGGTCGACATGTAGGGGAGTGATGAACTACAACGTTTTGTAGCCTTTTGGGGTCAGCTCGCTCGGCCCAGCCGCCACCCCTATTACTGGACGTTGCATTCTACTGACTTTCCGCAAACTGTATTGAATTATATCTTTGCTGCTCGTTTTGTGTTCCGAAAATATGCTTTGTTCATCACGAGGTATGGCCATGCGAAAACGTTGCTGCAGGCATTAAAATTAAAGCCCACAATATGCTCGGTGGATCGAAACGTTTCCATAATAATACTTATTTCAATTTTAATTATTTCCGGTAAAACAATATGTATTATGAGAACATAAAAAGTCTTTATTATTTGTTATTTTAGCTGTATTATATTTGATTTTGATTGAAAATACTCCAGTTATTACATCACTGTTTATTCATTATATATAAAGGTATAGGGCTAGTGCAAATATAGAGTTTTGAACAAATTTATTAAATTCGTGCCTGGTAATGTCTAAAAAATGCATATCATTTCGGTTAATTTACGAAAACAAAAGAGGAGAGACTCTCCCGGGCTGGTCGGGAAACAAAGGGTGCCCAGCTGTCATCGAGCCGTCAACGTAAAGTAATTTCGTCCTTTTGGTGAGAATTACTTTCAACAAGTCTGGATGGTTTTTAACGGGGGCTGACTGTAAATAATTACGGCGGACCATATATTTCTGTAGCAGTGGACGCGGACATGGAGATGGCCGGGCTGCCAGTTTTGCACGAGGGTTCTCTCGTATGAATTTTCCATCCCTGGGGATGTATCGATTATGGCCTTGTGGCCATTTTTCCGTATTCCCAAAGGTCTATCTATCCGCTATCCGTTCCTAGACATTATTTCTTCCTGTACTAATGCAGGCTATTTAAAATTTAATAATAAATTATGCAGTTGTAATTTATTCAGAGATATATTCAACAATTCTGTATTGTATTTCTATTATACTCCTTTCATAAATAAAATTCTCGCACCTCTCTCTTCCCAGGCCTTTTGTTGAAATATCCTTTCTAGTATTCCGAATTCAGTTTATTATGCATTAGAGAAACTCGCGATTGACACTCTTAGGTATTGTAATTATTTATTGCTTTACAATTTCAGAGTATATACTTTATTGTCTTCTTTAAGTTAATTCTGAGGCGAAATCTGTCACCGTTAATTTGGTTTATATTCTTGTCATATTATCTCAGTAGACAGAAAGTACACTCTAAATAACCAAAGCTTAATTACGTACAAACCGTTTATAATTATTCACCCAACCTCACTGACGAGGTATCAGTATACCTGATGCTCATGTCTGTTAATTAATAAATTTAAAAAAATGTATCCAGTAATATTCCATTGTGCTTATTACGATTTTGAATATGTTACACGGGAATCAGATGTATAATTTTACAATGGGTAGCTGTTAATTATTACATAAGGGATAAAATACGTAATGAGGAGTATATAATTTTAGTAATGATATACCATACATATAAAATGTGCTTCGTCTACCTTTGTCTGTAAATATTGTATAATTTTCCTGAACAATTATCAACTGACAACCAGAATAAAGCTGAAAATGTATTATCACTACTAAAATCGCTTAATATTTCGTTGTCTATCAGGAAACACTTTAGATTGGGAAAAGTAAGTGACAGAAAACGACCAATTAAAATCATCCTTGACCAGAGCTGCATGGTATCAATCATAATAAAGAATAGAAGAAAGTTTTCTAGTAATATTAGAGTTAAACATGATTTAACGCCAATGCAACGTGATGAATTTAAACTTGTTTTGGCTGAACTTAAGCGAAGGGAATCTTGTGGAGAGAAACTCTTCATTAAATATGTCAACAATTCTAAAAAGATTTCTAATCAAATACATCAGGAAGAAAACTAAATTCGTCGCAACAGTCATATCGCCTACATGTCTTTTATCAGAATGTATGGGGATTAAATACTAAGTAGATGCATACAACAACTTATATACTTGCGATTTTAACATTTAATTCCTATTTTTTTGATAATTTGATTGTATTGGCTATTAATTGTTGAAAATCATTTTAAATTCACTGTTAGGTGCTGTAACTACAACACGCATTTTCAGAGAGTAGGCTTTTATTTTTCTCAACAATTGTTGCCTGAAGAAGCCATAGTATGGCGAAACAATTGTTAATTTTAATAAATAATATTGAAACTGTATTACTGAAGATGCAGAAGCTTTAAAAAAATGAATCCTAACATAGTAAAATTGGTCTGCTTGATGAGATAATTCTTAAACTGGAAGCTCACAAATCAGGCACTAACTCTAGCGTTGAAACTGTTAGCGATGTTGTGAGAGAAATAGAAGAACGTAGATCACGTGAAAATAATTTAATCATATTCCTGAATGTACTAGCGCCAATTCAAATGAATCAGATCTAAATACAGTATGTAATAAACTATAACAAGTTTTACCTATAACCAGAATAAAAAATGTCCTGAGGTTAGGCAAACCCAGTAACAGACCACAGCCTATTAAAGCGACATTTTACAACACTAATGACTGTAAATTTATATTACGCAATGGAAATAAATGTAAGGATATAAAGGTAAAGTCCGATAAAATTCCGCAACAACGCCGTTATTTACATTCTTTACGAGATGAGTTGAAACATAAAACTAACGTTGGTGAATCTAATCTTACCATTATATATTAGAAACTTTCCAACTATTGTATCTATATCGGAAAACTAGATTGTTCCCAACAAACAGTTAATAATTTAAATTTAAATATATATTATCAGAATGTTAGAGGCTTAAAAAACTAAGACAACCTTATTATATAATAATTTAAACACTGAATCACATGAAATCATGCCTATAATAAGTACATTGAATCATCAGAACAGACCTTAGCCTACTCACTTCTGGATTTTTTTCAGTAGTAGGAGAAAACAAGGCCATCAGTGATGACGTGGCATGAAAAATCCCTCGATCGAGATTCTCAAATAGCTCAATAGCTTTTGCCGACCATTTTAATGCGAATTAAAACATATCATCCAATCGATCAGATGACGCCCTATTCGATGTTTTACGCAACTTGAAAATAGGCGAAGAGATGGTGCTTAAGGAATTACGAAGATCCAAAGCAAAATTCATCATGGGAGCAGATAATATTCCGGAATTTTTCGTGAAAGATACTATATATTACTACTATATTATATTACGGACTAATATTTTTCCTTCATATTGGAAAATAGTTAAGGTAGTCCCAGTTTTTAAAAAGGTGATAAATCCGACATTAATAACTACAGGCCTGTATCATTATTATGCAATTTTTCTAAGGGTTTTGAACGTATACTCGCCACGTCAGTAAAATGCAAAATATCACACAAACAACACGGATACCAAAACGATTTACTTTAATTTATATTTTTATCAGTAAACTTCAGTCATTTGACCAACCGCATAATATAATTAAGGTTATTAGATCATATTTAACAGATCGCCCACAATGTGTTGTTAGGGGTTATACATCAAATAGTTATATTGCGAAAAGTGGTGTACCGCAAGGGTCAAATCTTGGCTCTTTTTTATTTGTATTATTCGTCAATGACTGGTTGATGTAGTTGGCTGCAACATATTACTATAAGCAGATGATATAAAAATCTACAAAACTATTCAGTGCGAAGATGATTGCAATGTTTTGCAAGTTGACCTAATCAAGTTAAGTCAATGGTGTACAAATATTGAACTTTCTCTTAATTCAGATAAATGTTCTGTGGTATCCTATACGAGAAACATCTCACCTGTAACGTTTGATTATGCAGTTAATGATAGGTTTCTTGGTCGAACAAGTGGTATCACTGATTTGGGCGTTTTCTTTGACCAAAAATTAACATTTAATTTTCATGTTATGAACACAGCTACTAAATGTAATAAAAAACTTGGATTTATTATAAGAACGACGAGAGATTTTAAACACCGAGAAACATTAATAGTGCTGTTTAAATCATTAGTACTAAGTAAACCTCTTTACTGTGCTAATGTATGGACTGTATGAAATATATCGAGTCTGTACAAAAAAGATTTTTGAAATATTTATATTTCAGAGATTATCAAGTGACATTAAACCGTCGAAACTTAAGTCGTGCGTTTTTGTAATATATGTATATACAGGGTGAGTCGGGAGGAGCGCACCAAACTCTAGGAGTGTAATATACACGTGAAAATAATGTAAAAAAACTCATTTGTTCTTATCCGATTTTTATTTGTTTTCAAGTTATAGCATATTAACAAATAAACAAGTTATTATACAAAAAAAAATTCTTAATCATAGCGTTCTTTCAACAAATGTTCAAAAATACCGCCATTGACTTCTAAACATTTTCTGCTTCGTTTACGAAGAGCGTTTGTTGCTCTCCCAATTGATTCATTTCTTTCTTATTTTATATGGGCTGCAGTATTCTCAATTCGTCTAATTAGTGATTCCCGTGTGTCCACTTTTATTTTGTAGACTTCATTTTTCATCCAGCCCCATAAACAAAAATCTAGTGGTGTGAGGTCTGGAGATCTTGCAGGCCAATTAATAGGACCTTCACGACCAATCCAACGCCCTGGAAAACGTTCGTCCAAATGTTGCTTGACTTGACGAGCGACATGTGCAGGAGCTCCATCGTGCTGATAGTACATCTGCATTCTAATATTTATAGGAACATCTTCTAGCAGGCCTTGTAATTCATTTTGTAAAAAATTGAGGTAGTTGCCTCCTGTGAGACGATTCTCCAAAATGATAGGGCCGATTAAATAACTGTCAACCATACCACACCACACGTTTACAGAAAACCGATGTTGAAAATTGCTTTCGACTGTTGCGTGGGGATTTTCATCAGACCATACATGAGAGTTACGAGTGTTGTTAATGCCATCACGGGTAAATGTAGCTTCATCCGTAAAGAGTATACTCGATACATTACGATGATTATTATTTATCCACCGACAAAATTCCGTACGGTTAGCGTAATCCCCTGGTTGTAGGTGCTGTACTCTCTGAACGTGATGAGGATATAAGCCTTGCTCGTGTAGCGTGTTCATCACTCTTTTTTGTGGAATTGCCAATTGAGTGGCAATTCTCCGTGAGCTAGTAGTTGCATCTTCTTCTACTAGATGCAGAATATTTTCTACTTCTACAAAATCTTACCAGTCTCGCAGAATTTGTTGAAAACCCTAATAAATATGTTTTTATCAGGATGTCTTTGGTGTGGAAAACGTTCACGATATTCTTCAACAGCAGCTGTAGCATTTCCATTACAGAAACCATATACAAACACCATGTTTGCATATTCTAAATTTGAATAAGTATGTGGCATTTTGCAACACTAACAATCACATTAATTCGAACTTAAACGTTCAGTTACTGTTCACCGTACACTGACAGTTCATCAAAACGTCAGAATTATCAAATGTTTATATGCCTCGAACATGACATACTTTGATAATGTTAAAATTCAGATAGAACTGGAAAGCTAGATGAACATTTTTAATTATGCCATAACTTGAAAACAAATGAAAATCGGATAAGAACAAATGAGTTTTTTTACATTATTTTCACGTGTATAATAGACTCCTAGAGTTTGGTGCGCTTCTCACGACTCACCCTGTATATTACATATTTTTTAGTGGTTAAAACATAGTAAGTGCGTTAGTTAAGTGATACATATCCTCCATAATTTTCTTCAGAAATAAAGAAGAAAGCAATCCTGAGACGTAATATGGAATATATGTGAGAGTAGTGGAGGAGGTAATCAAATCCAATCCTTCAGGACTATGGAAATACGTACACCTGAAACAAAGCAAGTGCGATTTATTCTACTACAGAATCATATTTAATCAAGATTATGGCTAAACTTTCTCTCCTTCATTCTTTATAAAATATTGTACATTTGTTCTTGCAGATCCTCTTTGTATTATTATCAACTTAGCTATTCATACGTCTGTATTCCCCAGTAGATGGAAAGTCGTAAAGATTAATCCGGTTCATAAAAAAATTAAAAAAGGAGACAAACATGTCATTACAAATTATAGACCTATATCATTATTGTCCAATTTTTCAAAAATATTTGAGCAGGTTATTTATAACACGATATTCAAAAATGTTTGTTCACATATTTCTCCAACCCAACACAGATTTATGCCGGGTCGATCTACAACAACCAATCTGGGCTGTTTCTCTCAATTTGCTTTTGAAGTAATTAATAACAGAGGACATATACACAGATTTTTCACGTGCATTTGATCATGATTTACTGCTTTTGAAACTAATGCCCCTAAAATACAACTATTTGTAAAATCATATTTAACCAACCGACAGGCGTACGTTACTTACAACGGATTCCATTAATCTGCCTGGGAAATCAATTATGGGGTACCGCAGGGCTGAAACCTCGGCCTGCTTCTCTTAATAATTTTTATAAATTCATTACTAGATTCATTATTCTGTCGTGAGCTGGCCTGTGCAGATGATATTAAACTATTTGTTAACGTAACAACATTGAGTGATACCTTGTACTTGCAAAATATTATCAATTTACTTACAGATCGGTATGGCAAAGATAAACTATTTCTCAACATTGATAAATGTTGTTGTGTATCCTTTGCTCGTAAAATAAATCCTCTTTCGTTGTCATACAAAATGAATGATTTGCAACTTAAACTTTCACCGAGGTAAAAGATTTAAGTGTTTTATTTTCATTGAGTTTTACAAAACATATTACCAATATTGCAATGGCCGCATCTCGTATCCTCGGTTTTATAATGCAAGTCTGTATATCCTTCAGAGATATTAACCTCATAAAAACACTTTATTCTGCGTATGTTCTCCCGAAACTAGAATATGGTAACCTCATCTGGGTTCCACTTTATGTGAGTCAAAATATGCCTCTGAACAGGATTCTTCAAAAGTTTTTAAAGTATCTGTCATTTAGAGTCAAAAGCGTCTATCGCTAGCGACGAGTGACTTCTAGAGAAGCACGATATGCCCTCTCTATCTGCTAGAAGAGAAGAGCAATCTGCTAAATTTCTCTGGAAAATTGTTCACAATGTGACAGATGCATCGTTCCTTCTATCTAGAATTAATTTCCATGTACCGCGACCAAGCTCTAGCCATAGAAATACCTTCTACATTCCCAGAACGCAAACCAACTTCCTGATATGTGCACCTGTGTGTTATGTGTCGAAGTGCAATGAAACATTTTGATGATATATTTTTTATAAGTTGCGATACATATATGCATGTTTTGCTTGAATTATTATTCTTATATTTTAAAATTTCCCTGTAAATGGGCCTCCTGTTGGGCAATAAATGATATTATTATTATTTTAAGCGAACAATTTCTCAGCCAATGCTGGAAATATAATTCGGCTCGGTGGCTGGAGATGAAGTTCATCATATCCCATTTTACCGATGATAATATATGTTTATCCCAGAAAGTGTCTAGTTATATGGCAAATTTGGAGAATAACGTTTTTTTGGATGATACTGCACAGATAAGACGGCAATTCAATAAGTTTTATGTTGTTTCTGAAATTTTTCGTGTAAACTCCACTAACAGAAATTATGAATGGGATTATTTCAACCGTTTCAAGTTTCCAGATATTTTCAATTCTTTTGCGAGGTTTTTATATTTGGAGCATTTCTCAATCTCTGTTTTTGACAGATTATGTGTTAAGGGGCATCCTATGTCCATGGTCAATGCTTTCTTCTTAATTTCGTCGATAAATATGATGTCTGGCCGGTTGAAATCAACGGTTCTGATGGTTAATACTGTTCTATCTCAGTATAATATATACTCCGATAACTCTAAAACTGGCTCAGGAGAGTATCTTTAGTACGGAGGTGGGTTGTCTAGTAGGTTGTGCTTTTTGGCTAGTGAACTCTAAATTTTTTGAGTAGCCTGCGAGTCATTCGATCCAGCTCATGCAGGTCTATGTCAGTGTATTTCAACAGTCCAAAGGAGTAAGTAAGCGCTAGGATTGCCCAAGTATTTATAGCAGTTATCATGTTTTTGGCGTTTAGGTGAATATTTAGCAGTTTGGTGAGTCTTGCTCTATACTTTTCTTTAAATTCCTTCTTTAGGTCCGTAGGATTGATGCTTCGATTCTATGCTATTCCTAAGTTTCTATAAGTTTCTCCAGGGCTTAGTGGCTCAATGCTTTCAATTGATTGAGGGTCTACTTCGCGGTTACCTCTGTGGATGTTCATTGTCGCGCATTTATCCATACCAAATGATATTTGGATGTCACTGCTAAAGAGTTTGATTTTTTTTTATTAGTTAGTAGAGAAGTGTTTTGTTCTCTGCATATAGTTTTATATCATCCATAAATAATAAATGTGAAAGCCTGGTGTTTTGTTTCATGTTTAATCGATACCCTTGAGAACCTGTGTTTAACAAATGCTATAGGGGGTTTAATGCTATTATAAAACAAAGTGGACTAAGGCTATCGCCTCAAATATCCCTTTCGTAATTTTAATGTGTCCCAATCTTCCTTGCCCAAGATGTAATTGGGTGTTCCAGTGTCCCATTAAAGTATCTAGTAGTCTGCAAATTAGTGGGTGGATTTTATAAATTTCCAGTACCTTTTTCAACCAGTCTTGTGGGCGGAGTCGAAAGATTTACTGTAATCTATGAAACACATGCTCAAGTTTCTCCGTTTGATTTGAGCTTGATTTAGAACTACAGCATCGATAGTTAGCTTCTCTTTGCAACCTAGAGCTTGCGTTATGCATCCCTTTTGTTCTGGAGAAATGATGTTATTAGCGGTGCAGTAGGTATATATCTTCTCAGGCATCGATGCTGTTAGCAATTTATAAATAACAGACAGACAGGTAATAGGTCTGTAGTTTCGTGGGTCTTTTCAATCGCCTTCTTTAAAGAGCAGGAAAGTATTTCCAGTGGCTAGATATGGAGGGAAGCTGGTAGGGCTCCTAAGAACTTTATTAAAGCAATCCGATCGTTTGAGGTAGACATGTAAAACTCTTCAGCCAGTAGTTCTGAACCTGGTCTGGGCCTGGAGCCTTCCAGTTGTGCAGTATCTTCACTGACCTCCGGATATCTTTGGCGGTTAAATCAGGCTCAGGCATACCGGGAAGTGCTTGGGCGGATGGCAATATTGCTGGAAGCCAGGTGGCCTTTTTATTAAATTCTGGTGATTCCTGCCAGACATGCTCCCAGTAGCTTTGGAACTTTTCAGAGTCAACTTGATTGTTAGATTCTACTTCTGGTTGATTTAAGGTTCGGTAAAACTTCCTTTGATTTCTAGTGAAGTCTCTATTTTGGGTTTGTCATTCGTAGTGGTATTGCACTTTTAGACTTAAATTTTTGTCTGAGTTCGTCTCTTAAACATACCAGTTTTTGCGTAATATTGGAATCATTCTGATTGTTATTTTCGTTTTTAACTTGCCTTTGTTGTTTCCCTTTAGGTATTCTGAGATTATGTTAACTTTCTCTCGTAACTGATCAATTTGTCAAGTAAGTCTAATCTTCCAAGCAGGTCCAAGTTTGTTCTTGTTAGAAGAGCCATTTTTTCTGTGGAGTAGCTCCTGGCCATTTAATTGGACCACTGTTGCAGCTGCTGTAGAAATTATACAGTAACATATTAAGATTTTTTGTACCATTAAGATGTCTTTGAAGTGGGGGATCCACGGTTTCAACTATTTTTATAGTTTGTCGCTTAAATTTTAGCTTGGGATTGTTGGCCTAGATATAGGACAGCTGCCTTCAAAAAAGGTCCAGTTCTCTATGAATTTTTGCTCAATCTCTTTGTTCGTGTTTGGTTGGTCTTCATCAGTTGTTTGTGGAATGGCAACTTCTTCGAGTGCTTGCACTAGACCCTGCTGGTTATGCAGTCTTGAGCCAACTTCTCGTCTTACTTCATAGATTTCAACTTATGTTAAGAAATGTTTGGAATATATAGTTCTCAATCGGTCAGCTACATTTTGTTCTGTGAGTGATAAGTCAGGGTAGATTTTATTAATTTCTACGTGGAGTTTATATCTTCAGCCAGGAAGAGGGTAGTCTCGACAGTCATTTATGAGTAAGTAGGATTTGACTACATTTAAGTTCATTTCTTTACTCCATTTTATAGGACTGCGTTTACTGGTGGTATGTGGGACTCTATCAGCATCTCCAGGGGCCGTTAGGCGGAACTGCGAGTAAGGGTCATTTTCTGCGTTTGCCTCTTAGTTGCAGTTGATTTGAACATTTTAAATATAATTTCCACGGTTACTGATTGTATAGAATTGCATTAAAGCCTAGATGCTATGGTAAACTGGTACTACATTAACAAATTGGATCTAAGTATTGATAAACTAAAGATTTGGCTATTACGTTCGATAGTAAGTCGTTATCAACCCAGTGGATCTTACAGGAAATTTCTCCATTACGATAAATTCAAAGTCATTTGGAAATTGTTATATCAAGTACAATATTTGCTGAACATGTTACTGATACAAACCTAATCATTAATTATAATTATGATTATTCCAATTTGTAGTCAACTTTATGTATCAATTGCTGCAAATATTACTTTGAATCGAAGCTTCCATTTATTTGCATGTCAGTTTGATAGAAATCAAACTGATCAATAAAGAAGTAATGTAGATCAGTGTTTCGCACTTTATTGCCAAACTTAAGCCTCTGTAGTTCTTCTATACAGACTAAGATATAGAAATACAACATTGAATTAATGTTAAAAGATATAATTTTGTATTTAGGGATGAATTAATTCATTTAATTTTATTTATTTATTTGTATTTTAGGTATCTAAAACTATTTCAGTTATAAGTAATCAAAGTTATACAATCAATACCTGAGCCGCCGTTGCTATGTGCTAATTTATGATATGAATGTTTAATTTCAAAAATTCAATGTAATATATAACCAGCGGCCAGCAGGTAACTATGGATCATACGAGATAGATAACATTAAATTGGTTATAAAACCCAAAAAAATGTTCCATTGATCCAGTGAATACGACCACCCTATAGGTACAAGTGCTATATCTATAACATCCCATTATAGACGCTTTCTTCCCTGATGTAACAAAGAGGGCCCTTTTTGAAGCGGTTACTCGTACACAAAAGCGTTTTAGTACAGTAATTAAGGCTCATTGTGCTGTAGGGATATGGCCTCTATGCTGTGGCACAGGATTATATTAGTTTAGCATATTTTAGCAACAAAACGGACAGTTAAGTCCGACGCTACACTTTCAATATCCCCAAATAACATCGTTTTAACTTTAGTGTATCGTTTGAATATATTAATTACGGACATTATGGTTATCCGACCTTTATCTAATACCAACATCAAAGTGAAATTAATTGCTGGGCGGAAATGTACGGACGATAAATATTAATAAACGTCAGTTCGTTAAATGTGAGAATTATGTATGCTAATGGAATTTTATCATCAGCATGGGTGTTGACGTTATTTTGCATCAGATGTTGCGATGATTTTATTTTATACTGTATTTTATATATAAAATATTATTTTGGAAGAAATTTAACATGTTTCTTTTTAGAATTAAATTATCCACTCTTATTAATAAAAAACTCTTTCTTTGTTAATATCATGATTGTTTTCAATAGTTTCACTCTAAATTTGATCATTATCAAACTAGAAGTTAAACTCATTTTATGTATTGTTAATGAAGAATATATAGCCTTAAACCCGATTTAAGTTATGATTATATTTTTAAATATTATTATATTGAGCTCGTATTATTATAAAGGCAATAAATATAATATATAACAATGCGAAAATACCTTATATTACTATTAAATAGAACATTCTATTTCTAGTTTTCTAACTTTACACTAATTATTTGTGTATATTTTATGAAGAATAAAGATTTTTGCTGACGATAACTAACTACTCAATTACCGATTGAGGCACCTATTTTGTAAATATGTGCTTAAGATTATGCCTTCATTTCGATATGCTGTAGATTCAAAGTGCTAAGCCGTACTATCAGTATTACCTTTGATATTACGGAATGTTAGTTTTGTGTTAAATATTATAGCTAAATATTTACAGTTGGTAAGCGATATATGGGATTATTGTCTACGAGAACGCGAAAGGGATGTTAATGTACACTGTGCATGCTAATTAATCGTGCAGGCTTATTTGAACTAATTACAACTATCTAGTATAATTGGATTTGATCAATTATATGCTTGAGCTTGAGATAACTGTAATTTTTTTATTATAAGTGATAAATCTTATAATATTGGTGTAATAATTTTGACTGGTTATGGAAACTCCTCATTCCAACTTATTTTGTGCAAAATAGGAGGAATTGTTTTCAAGGTTCAATAAAAAAATATATTTCAATTTCACTGAGACGGATATAGTTATTTCTCAAATATATTTATGTGTTTGTGGATGCTTATATCTTGAAATTTCTAGCTTAAACTCGAAACTAAAGATTTTTACTTATAAGAGCTAATAAAAATAATATTATTATTTAACAATACAGGATCTGTAAATAAATATATTAATAAATCTGCTTATATTACCATTAATAGTGCAGATTAAATCAGTGTTAATTAAATATTTAAAAATTTTAACTAGCTATTTTAATAATATATTCTAGCCGCCAGTAAAACAACTACATTTTTTCTTCATTCGTTCACTCGTTAGCCCCCAAGGATGGAAAAGTGTAGCAAACTTTAGCCCTAGCAACGAAACCAAGTGTATTTAATCACTGAACCGTCGTTAAGTATCAAGAAAAGTTTCTTTGTGTTGATGCGCAGTTTGGAGTTTTCGAACAATACGAAAAATTTAGAGTATTCTTAACGACTGCCCGTTAAAATCGCCCGGATTTTTTTCCTCCCGTTCCGTTTCACTTGCAGTGCATTTTCATTCCAGTAATTGTCTATTTCCAAATTGGAATGAATAATTAATTTCAAATTAAATCGAAATCGAATCAAATTTCGAGGACGTCGGGGCCGCCGGGTCGGCGGGTTTATTTTTAAATTGACCTACAGAACTATTTACTTTTAATTTCGGACCATCGATTTTGCAAACGCGAATTTAATTTCGGTCCGGCGCTGCTGTCGGCCGTTTCCTCTCGTCTACGTGACACTTCCGCTTCCGGAAAATCCAATTCGATGTAATAAAAAGTTATTTATTTTATTCGTACCCGCTTTAAATGAAACCGTCTTTAAGTGGTTATATCAGAGTACGTTTAATTTTACATCCTTGATTACATACTCTACTGTAATATGAACATAAAAATAAGTAGACGAATTTATAGAAAATCAAGAATGTGAAGAAGGGCTTAATTGCCAAGAATAATTTCAGAAGGGATTACGACGTGTGTATATACAATGGTACGGATTATCATTGCAATGGCTTATGATGTATTATTCTATTAATAAATAGTTTTTAAACTGCTAATTTCATATAATTTATTAAGTTTAACCGCAAAAAATAAATTTTGAATATTACGAAATCTTTATTAAGTTAAAATCTTGACTGTACCACAAGCTTTAATATAAAACTACGTGAAATTTTATAAACTCTTATGATATTGACACACATATCCCTTTCTCCGGTAGACGAATGTGCATAGTTTTGTTTGATTTTATCCCCGTAGTTCCTATAAAAGGCACAGCACATACAATATTTTATTTTTATGTCCCATTGCAATATTATCTCGGCCGCTAATAAATCTCATTTGCTAAACAAATATATAAACAAACAATCCTATATACTTGTTTATGTTTAAATTAAATTACACTTGGTTTGTTCCACAATTGTAAAGCCAAGTGTAATTCAATTTAAACCTTCATCAGTAATTGTTTTATTTGTTTCACCAAAATAAATGAGAAAGTCATTCAAAAAAACCTCATGTTTCTTTCCTTCCTTATTATACATCTCTAATTATTGGTTTTGGATTTGAACAAATATTTTCTGTATGTTAAGAAATACACGATAAGGTCTAACATGTCTCCTCGTAAGCCCAGCGAGAACAACTTCACTGTTGCAAACTCAACCCTGACAGTATCAAAAGCTATTGAAAATCAAAACATAGGCTAGCCACATTTTGTCCTTCGTCCACTTTTTTTATGCTTCCCTTAATAGTTCTAATGCTGCCGTTTTTGTCGATTTGTTTGGTGGTAATCCAGTCAGCATGGATTCGAGAGAATTTTGAACATATCTATAAAATCCCATATTTGTTCCGCTACTTATTTTTCAAACACTTTTGAAAATATGCTGAGAATTGCTACTGGCCTATAATTTTTTTGTCCTTTTTTATAAACTAAGTATGTCACTTATAGGGCAATTATACTTGCTGCGCTATTTAGTATATTGTTGATACTTGTTGAGCTACCCTCTTGATAGAACCAGATATGTAATTTTGGTGAAGAAAAACACTTTTTAGGTTCCATATTGTTACTTTTATTTTCAGTTTCCTGACACGTTTTTCGATTATACTCGATCATTTATAAAGGTTAAAGTTTAGTATATTGATAGGTATTTTGTCAAATTCCTTACTAGGTTTGTTTGGAAGTGAATTTATAGTATTAATCATGTTATCTATTCTAACTGGTTTTACGAACATACTCCAGTTTATGATTTTCAAAGTGGTACAACTTGATGATAGATTATTTCCTAATTTCTCTGATGGTTTCATCTCTGTTATTGTTTAGTAAAATTTTGCAAATATTCTTGCTATTTCTATTGGTTCTGTAATTTCTTTTTTCCATGACAAAGATAACTCTTTCTTTCTGTGATCTGTTTATTTATTTATTTAAGAGAGTTCATATTTTCCTTTGTTTCTTGTTGTTCCTTTTTTTGGTCGTGTATCTATTTTTCATCTCAACGGTTTTTATTTGTGTTGTTGATCAATAATTTTTGTTTCAGGTTTTGACTGAATCTTATAATGTTGTCGTTATTCATTCATGTTTTCTTGGGTTTTGGTTTCTGCGTATTTTAGTACGACACATATTGTAACAATATAAAAATTCTTGATAGAATATGTCAAAGGCTTTATTTATATCCTTTTTTTCAACATTAGTTCAGTCTACTTTTCTTAGGTGATATTTAAGTACCTCAATATTTACTGTTTTGCTATTACCCTGATTACGTTATAGTTCATAAATGTATTCTTCTACTTTTACTGTAATCAACTGCCCTAAAGGACCGGATACGTTGTGGTTCATGTTGTTGCACATGAATTCCGCTTCTGCTAAATTTATTAACATGTAGTGGATTTGTGTTTCGCTGATTCCTCTTGATGAATGTTGAATTCGTATCGGCGTATTTAATTTGTTGTTTAATTTATATGATATCATTACATCTACCAAGCGTTTTTTGTTTTGTGATTTTTTTCAGAAATCTCTACAAACAATAACATGTTTATTCCGATTTGTCATTTCATTTAGAATGTCTTTTAGATTTCGTATAAAAATATTTATATTGCCGCTGAGTGGGCGATAAATTATGATTATTATCAACTTTCTTTGCTTTTTCATTGTATCTTCACATATTGCACATTCTATATGTGATTCTACTGATTGTTTCTTTCCGTATTTGTTGCTGTTTGTATGTCCATTTGTTGTCGACTAGGATTGAGAAACTTCCATGCGTATGTTCGTTGATAAAAAAGTCATAATTTTCTGATATTTATTTAATTTTATATTTTATACATTGCTACGGTTAGGCATACTATGTTTAATAAAAGCACTACATACGTTTTGATGCATTATTTTTAGATAACATTTTTTAGGTTGATTTACCGTTTGATCGCTCGTTTTCTTCTGTGTCTACCTGTGTCCCTATTTTCGAAAAAATGGAAAGGAACTAACTTGTGTTCCTTCTGGCCAAATTGTGGAATTCTTACTCTTTGTCTCATTACCCTCTGATAAGCCCAATTTGAACCATTTATATTCTGTCTATTGATTTTTTTATACTAACCGATTTCTTCGATTTAAACGCTTAAATTTTCAATTGATGTTTCTAGAAATTTTTTAAAGGCACCGATCGTTATATTTTAAATTAAAACTAGGTAAAAATGGTGATGTGGCCATCATAGTAGTTTCCCTATATTTTTCTCGAAAACTATGAGGTTTACGCAAAAAAGTTTTTCTTAATAATTTGTCCAGTTTTAAATTCTCTACAATTATTTGTTATAGAAATTTCATGTAAATCCTATAGTTTATTAGTAATTGGCAAAAAATTTTAAAATTTTCAATTTTTATTTTTTTTCTCAAAAGTTAAAAATTTTATGAAAAACATATTTGAATAAAACTTGTTTAGTTTTTTATTCCCTTTAACTTTTGTTTAAAAGGTTTTTTAAAATTTTTCATATTTAGAAAAATATCACCGAAAAACCAAAAAACGCCTCGAGTAAACATCCACTTCCGGTTTATGAATATTTACCAAAAGCTTTTCAGCTCCAGTTTTTAACGATAAAACCTTAAGTTTAAAGTTTCATCTTGATCGGATCATTCGTTTTTGAGATACAGTGCCCACCAACAGACAGGCAGATAGACAGACAGACACACACACACACACACACACACAGACACAAAAATTTTCTTTCCAGAAATTAGTGTTTTGGGTTCAAAAAAAAAAATCGAAAAAAAATCACGAAAACAATAGTCCCCCTATATATACTATATAGGAAAACTAATTAACAAGAATAGTCTTTTTGTGTAAACCTCATAGATTTCGAAAAAAATGTAGGGAAAGTACTATGACGGCCACTTCACTTTTTATTTGTTAACGTTTCGTCCTTGTGTTCTTAATTCTTTGCTCGTCTCTCTGCACCTGTATAATTGTTTTACGTGCCACCTTTTGGACCTACTTATTAAACTGATATTGGCATTCTATATTACCAGCATTTTGTTCAAAGTATTTATTTGTTGATGTAAAAATATGGCATTTGTTATAAGTAATTAATGAACTCTTCTTTCGATTTTATGATAATTTTTAGATATTTCATCTCCATGTGCAATGGTGTCTTTGCTGTTGAATAATGTATCCAGGGCGTCACTGTCCAGGTCTCCGCCATTGCTGCCATTTCCGATTTCTTGGTTCTTGGTTTCAGCACAGCAATAAATTAAATCCTCATCCAGTTTTATCACCGATGTATTGTACTTAATGCATCCTGGGTGCGTTTGTCTACTGCAGATTATATATTTTGGTCCATTTTGTGTTTTTTTACTACACCACTTACATTTATTGCTCAGAGCTTTTATCTTTTCTTTTATCCTTATACTTATCCTTTATGCTCCCAGAATATTTAAAACCCTATTAACTCTTTCAACATCGTTTCCGATTTATGCTCTGACCACCTAGCCTATTCCTGTAAAAAACAATTCTATAAATAACCTCTATTAAAATGTATCATTCGCCTAATTAAATTTAACAAGGCAAATATACAAAAATATTTAAATGACAGTTACTCGTAACCTTTGGCCAAACTTTAATAAAAAAACTAATTACTAAATATTTGATTGAGACGAGTAATTCTTGTAGAAAAAATCAATATCCAAGAGTCCAAAAGTCATCAACAGAACTTAGAAATGGTATAAAAAGACGAACCAGTTAAAAGTTCTTTATGATTCTATTACTCGCACTATAACTGACATAAACATTATCGCAAGCAAATTGTTCGATCATTTTAACTCTATTTATTCGTTTATAGAGAACCCTAATTTTGATACAATTAATGATTGGTATAATCAATATTTTGAATATAACGACAGTTCAAAACAGACAAATTTTTTAAACATTTTTTAAACGAGAAGGTAATTATAGTCATTAATTTAAGGAAAAATACAAATAATTAAATATAAATATCTCCTATAATTTGCAGATTTCACAGCCCTAATTTCCCATGTACCCGCATTACCTAGCAAGTAAAAATAATATTGTTTTCCACATAATATTCTCCTTTCCCAAATAAATGTTCCTCCTTTTATTTCCATACAAAAGCAGAGTGTTGCCATAAAAGATAAAATCTTCCAACTAAACAAAAATTTAACCAAGGCACCAGCCAATAAAATCTACAAAATTATTTGCCATCCTCTACTTTACTAGAGCTATTTATCTATTCATAATAGTTAGAAGGCTTCCCCAAGAAATTTATTAAATCCATCCCATCAATCCTCAACATAATCCATCAATGTATATACTAAAGTGAAAATTTTTAGAAAAAAACTAAAACTTCGTCTCTCTAAACTGCTTATACAAAACTTAGAGTTAAAAATTCTTGCACTCATTCAATTTAAATACATTACAACACATATGAGAGATAGCCTTATGTCTCAAATTCGGGCTGAAAGACGGGTGGTTAATATACCTTTGCCCGTCTAAAAGACTATTATACTGTTTTTGAGTGTTAATAAGGAAAAGAAAAATACATCAACTCTTAAATTTATGATTCTTGTTTTAAAAACTAAAAAAAAAAATAAACATTTGGAGATAAAGGGAAAAATAGAAAAAAATTAATTTTGAATTATTTTATTTCTTTTAAAAAGAGTATGTAGCCAAATAAAAACATTGATAATTGAGTACATAGTATGCATGTGAAACTGTTTTAACAATTATTATGTTTGTTGAGACATAATTTACCATCGCACTTCTTACACTTGAAAAAATGGGACACACCTTGCATCCCACTTTCTTATATTCAATAATTGGCCAATAAATTATATGTTTGTCTTGCCAGCGGTGTACACTCTTTCTCTGATTCTCAATTTCTTCCTCTAAATTATTACTAGAACAGTCACCTCTAGTAGTTTATAATCTCATATCATACAAGGTATAAGCTCCGTCTGTACGAAATTTAATTGAAAAAGAAAACCTGCCTTCAGTCGATGGTATTCAAACGACACATCATCTAATAATTTTAGTAATACCATATATCATGATTAAAACCTCTCATTGGATAGTGACCTTCTAACTTGAAATACAAAAATTTTAAGAATTTTGGTTGAAAACTTTTCAGAAGTAGGGACTCTTGCTAATATTAGGGATACATACATATACATAATAAATGGTTTTCAGTATATATGGACTTTGAAATTTCTTTGAATTCCGACAATTGAAGCCAAGACATTTAAAAGAATCATTAACAATAGTCTTAACATGTTTGTTAAAAGAGAAGATCCTTGAAACCTGTTACTTTTTGTAGATGAGTGTTATTAATGGAAACATTTTATAAAACAAGATTAGATTTCCTTTAAATGACATAATATGTCTAAATTATTTGTAGAAGTTTTCAATATTTAATGTTTTTACTTTAGAATAAATTTAAACATCATCTGCATAAAAAGATGCTCACAATCCAATTTTTCAGAGAGGTGATTAATAAAAATATCAAGCAACAAAGGGCCCAACATTGAACCTTGTCGTACCCCTGATTTTGAGAAATAGGAACAAAATTTGAAGCTGTTAAGAGTGACAGTGCATTAATAAATTTGATGATTTGCAAAAACCAAATTACTCAATTTCTGCAGAAAAGTATTGTGATTAACTTTGTCAAACCCTTTTGACAAGTCTGCATAGATGATATCGAATTTCGTAGCAGATCGCGTCTTTCAGCAATATTATGAGTAATTAGATTGCTGACTGTTGAGTGACCAACTATAAAACCATACAGTTTATTAGATATGTATGTATGATTAATTATGGTTATAGACTTAATCATATAAGACAATGTGTGGATGAACGAAAGCTGTTAATGTTTGTCATCAGGGAAGATGATTTTGGCATTGGCAAATGTATGCAATTTTTATTTTGTTTGGAAATTTACAAGTATTTTTTGACAATTTTGCACAAACTTGGATTGAGCTAGATTCAATATCTTTTATCCTGGCTAGAATTAGCATGTTGCAAGTAGTTCTGTCAGTAAGACAGCACAATCATATATAAGGAATGCGGTGAACTTATCATCACTATCGGAATTATTATTTGGAAGGTTTTTAAGAATTTTTAGAACTGTATCTGTTGACATAAGAGACAAAGTAAAATTAGGTATATAGATGACATTAGCAGGCCAATAATATTAGATGAAGATGCATGTACAGATTCAAAAAAACTCACGAAAGCCATTCAATAATTTTTATCCTGGTTAGAATTAGCTTGTTGCAAGTGGTTCTGACAGTAAGACAGCATAATCCTATAAAACGAATGCGGGTAACTCATTATCACTATCGGAATTATTATTTGGAAGTTTTTTTTAAGAATTTTTAGAACTGTATCTGTTGAAATAAGAGACAAAGTAAAATTAGGTATATAGCTGACATCAGTAGGCTAGTAATATTAGATGAAGATGCATATATATATTCAAAAATCTTACGAAAGCTATTTAATATGTTATGAGGATTATCAAGATGCCTATCATCATGTATCAGCATTGTCGGAATCCTGGATCTGTTTTTTAGAGTTAAGATATATCCAAAACTGTTTAGGATTGGACATAATTTGATTTTCAACTGAAGATATTTAATTGCGATAGGCCCATTTGATTTTGCTCTTTATTAGTTATCCTAAGAGATTAAATTTAGTTGATTTTGCTAAAAAATCATAATTAAGTGTGTTTTATTTAGTTTTTTCGTCAATAAACTTAATAATTTCGGAATTATACCATGGTGAATATTATTTTTCTGGTGTAATTTAAAAGTTGGAATAGACTAAGGAATTTAAAATATAAAATTCTTCAAAAGCTTAATCAACATTTATAAACTGAGAAAAGGTGTTCCAGTTAATATTATCGTACATAAATGGTCATAAAGGCCTATATAGTTACCACACTTGAAGTTAATTGTAACAGCATTGCTATTAATTAGGGATAATTTAGGTGGACATGGAAATTAAAATGTAAGTGCAGGATGATACAAATCTTCTACAACGAATGCATGCGACTCTATTTGAACATGCCATATAATATTAGAATATATTAACTCCAAAACCTTATTTGAAGTGTTTTCCATAAATGTATCCAATAAATCGCTAAAAATAATCAATTTCAGTGATTTTCTTTTTCATTTCACTTTAGAAATTAGACTTCTTCTCAAAATGAGGATACTAATGTCACGTAACAATTGTCGTTCCAGATAACCATATTAATACTACCAACTTTTAGAGCAAATTCTTGAATTTCTCTTGAAATTCTCTACAAAATCATCTCTCTGGATAATTCTATTGGCAATAGTTAGGTACACCATGTTTTATAAGAGATATTACTATTAAATAGTTATGTTGAAAGAGCCTGTAATTTTTCTGTCGTGCAATAATTCTAACTGACTGATTGACTGACACATCTTTTTTTTTGGTCAGCATAACTTTAAATTTGTAGGTAAATCCTAAAATACCTGAAATAACAAAGAATTGAAATCACCATTTATGGGACTTCGTTGTTGTTGTTGTCGGCATATTGGTTGAGGTTTCCGAGACAAATGATAGATGTTTATTGTTCAAAAAATCAATATTAGGTTTGATTCTATGAAAACTATGGTATCCTGGTTGATCATGGAATATGAGTTATTGTTAAAGTATATGAACCTTCGCGCCAGCTCAAATGTATTGATTGCAATCACACCAGCTACTGGTGCAGATCTTCATCACTTCATATTAGCTAATTTATATAAATAGACCCAATAGTATATACTAGTATGCTAAAAAACTGCTTCAATTCATTTTCATTAAACAATGGTGGTCTCTCAATTTTGCTCTAAAAATCCTATAAACTGGATTTTGCTTTGCTTAATTTTAATGGCAAGAAAGAATACAAACGTAAGTTATCTTTTTTGTCTTCTGACTCTTCCTAAACACTATTTCACCCGCATAAAAAATATTTTTTTTTGAAGACAAATGACAATAATATATTGGCGGTCATCATTTACCAACATACAAGTGCTAACAACTAAGTGTTGTCGCTATATGCATTTAAGGAATAATATTATTAAATTTTAAATACTCGCTAAATTCAAAGAACAGCCGGAAGGCTATTAAGGTTGAGGCAAACTGAAGCCAGATTTTGTTTAGTGGTGTTGAAAAACTCTAGTCACACCCTACTTTTAAATATGGTGTATCAAATGGTAAAGAGGTAATGTGAACAAATATTAATGTTCCTGCATTGTAAACGTATATTCTTAAATTGATACTTTAACATATTATAATACATATTGAGGTAATCTCATAAGATTCCTATAGTTTCTGCATTTCTGGATCTCAAAACTCGGTAAATATTTTGAACTAAAATTATTTAATTTTAATCTATTTTATTCATTTAAGAAATATTTCCGAGTAAAAAGGTTACTCTTGAAAATATTTAATGAAACACTTGCGTAAATCTTAACCCCAACTTATTAACATTGCTTGTAACCATAAACGGGAATCGCAGGGCCTAAATGTAAATACGCAATACTACTGAAAATACCGATTCTAAATTTAAATTTTTAATTGCGGCGAGCCTCGGTGATTACATCAGAAACCCTCCCTGCCGGAGCATAAATTTCGAGTGTTACACATCCTGGTCGTTTCGCGAAAAGATCAACAAAGAAACGCTACTAGGGGCACACAAAGGGTCGGCCCAAATTTACTCGGCACGCTCGCTTGCCTACCCCACACCCCCGAAGTTGTACAAATTTTCTTGCCGAATAAGGCCGCAGCGACGAGTGAAAATGTATATATTGTATTACCTGCAGGAGCGATATTAATTTGGTATGCAGCTCAGGTGGAACGTAAATGGAAAATGTTGCCGATATTCTCGTAAAGGAGTTATCAACGTGATTATTATACCCAGTTAACACAATTATCACCGGCTCACGTAATTTAAATTACCTAGTATAATGGTAATGCGTGAAGAATATTGAGATGGTGATGAATTTATTTCGTTCTGTAGCACAAAAATATTGCTTTTTATGTACAATTAAATTTATATTTATCATCATATTCTACTGATTGGAAAATATCTTTAGAATAATACCTATTTGTGAATATCATTATATTTTATTTTGTTTTTGCGTGCAATAAACTTTCCTCTCTTAATGAATGTTATATATTACTGAACATTTAATTTAGAAAATTATTTTAAAGTTTTCCGTTTGTATTGTTGAAAGTTTCATTTGGGATCCTTCGTGGTTGCATTGTTTGACACCTGTTTTCGGGTCGAGCGTTGTGGCTTCGCAACCCTCGCTAAGCGGTACATTCGATGTACAAAAATGTGTCGCTCACATCCATGAATATTTAGGGCTTGATTTAATTAATTACAGATGAATTTTAAAATGCCAACAGTCAGTTATCGCTGAATGGTAATAGGTTTCAGAAACTTGTAAATTAATTTGCATATAATAAATTCCCCTGTACAAATATTGAAGTTTTTATTATTTTAAAAATAAAACAAAACTTTGAACGATGCAAGAAAAGCATTATTATTAAGAAATATATGATAAAATACTATTTTTTTATTAATTGCCAAGCAAAATTATATTATTACTTTCCCTATATAGAAAATATATAGGGGAAGTATTGTTTTCGTGCATGAAAATGTCTGTGGGCGCTGTATCTCAAAAACGAATGATCCGATTGAGATGAAACTTTAAACTTAAGGTTTAATTGTTAAAAACTAAAACTGAAAAGCTTTTGGTGAACATTCAAAAACCGGAAGTGGATGTTTACTCGAGGCCGTTTTTTTGTTTTTACGATTTACTTTTTTTAATATGAAAAATTTTACGAAATTTTTCAGACAAAAGTTAAAGAGAATAAGAAACTGAACAAGTTTTATTAAAACATGTTTTTCATAAAATTCTTAACTTTCGAGAAAATAAAAATTAAATTGAAAATTTTGATATATTTTGCCAATTGTTAATAAACTATTAGAGTTCAAAAATGAACAAATTATTAAGAATAGCCTTTTTGCGCGAAACTTATAGTTTTCGAGAGAAATGTAAGGAAATTACTATGATGGCCACATCACCATTCTTTTATGTTTTTTTTTTTTACATTTTACAACTTCTAGCTAAAATCCTCGATTATGTTTTACTGATTGGAAGGTGGGCCTCTATCCTACCCTCCAATCAGTAAAACATCATCAAAAATGGTGATGTGGCCATCATAGTAATTTCCCTATATTTTACTCGAAAACTATGCGGTTTATGCAAAAAGGTTATTCTTAATAATTTATTCAATTTTGAATTCTCTACAATTATTTGTTATATAACTTTCATGTTGCTTCAATAGTTTATTAGCAATTGGCAAAAAATGTCAAAAATTTCAATTTTTATTTTTTTCTCGAAAGTTAAGAATTTTATGAAAAATATATTTTAACAAAATTTGTTCACTTTCTCATTCTCTTTAACTTTTGTTTGAAAAGTTTTGTAAAATTTTTCATATTAAAAAAAATATTGGAAAAAAACAAAAAACGTCTCGAGTAAACACCCACTTCCGGTTTATGAATTTTTACCAAAAGCTTTTCAGTTCCAGTTTTTAACGATAAAACCTTATGTTTAAAGTTTCATCTCAATCGGATCAGTCGTTTTTGAGATACAGCACCCACCGACAGACAGACAGACAGACACACACACAGACACAATTTTTTTTTTTCCAGAAATTAGTTTAATGGACTCAGGGGACCTCAAAACGGATATTTCCGCAAAAAAAAAATTTCAAAAAAAAATCACGATCACAATACTTCCCCTATATATACTTCGTATATAGGGAAAGTAAAAATTAGTGAAAAATTTGTATAAATAAATCTCTAAAAATTGCAATTATTTTGTATTTATTTATATTTTACATCTTTTAAATAAAACCCTCATTTATGTTTTACTCATTGAAGGGTGAGATAGGCCACCCACCCACCATACATATACACGATAACCTTAAATACAATTATTGATGATTTTGCTGTTTACAAAACAATAAAACCTTGTATATAATAAAAAATAAAGCAGAATCCAAATTTAAGTTTAAATATAAATGACTAATCTCATTTAAGCTTGATTTAAATCATTTCCACGTATCATATATATAATTTTTATAAAGATACACACTCAAAAATTTTACTTTGTCAATTTTCTTTTTCAAATAAAATAATAACAATTCTTGCTTTGAATGTAGTTTTCAGCAATGTCTTTTATAAATTGTGATACTTTTCTTAGAAAAAAATACTTCCATTTTTCGAGAAATTTCTGCCATTTCTTAATATATATTTTGCACCAATTTTTATGTCATATTTCAAGTATTTTAACACATTTTGCTTTATATTATCCAAATTTTAAGAACGTATTTCTCAAATTGCAAGATTTCCTTTCCAGAGTTTCTAAAATACTTTAGATACTATGCCAAATTTAGTTAGGATTTCTAGAATTTTCCAGAAACGTATCTTTCTGATTTTTAGAACTTTCTTCTAGTTTTTATTTATCGCCATTTCTTCAATTTTTCAAGTTTCAGGATTTTTTCAGTAATTTGTAAAGAACTTTAGACATTTTTTGCTATCATCTAAATTTTTTAACAATGTACAATTTTTCTTTAATTTAATGACAATTCATCACAAGTTTTTCACTTTTGTTTTAGATTTCTAGAACTGCTTTTAAGTGTTCTAAAATTGTTCTGTTATTTGTCTTTAATTTCTCAAGAATTTTATATATTTCTTGCTTTATGCCATCTGAATTTTTCAAGAATGCATTTTTTTCGGTAATTTTCGAATTTTGCATATTAATATTTCTTTAATTTTATAAGAATTCTCTACTTTCAGATTTTTTAATGTTTTTAATATTTTAAATATTTTTTGATTTTATGTTATTTGAAATTTTGAAATATTTCTTTTCTAAAATTTACTTTTATTTTTAGAATTTATTTCAGAGCAACTCAGCAAGTTTCGTATCATTTTTTAATAATGTTTACTATTTTTTAATTAACTTATAAGAATTTATCTTTTAAATTGCAAGAATTTTGTTAAATTGTTATAAATTGTTTTATCAATTTTTCTGTAATATAAGAAATAAAGAATTTCCTAATCGTTTTATACTTTTTTAGCTTTACATTTATGTAATTTTCTAAATTTTCGAGAATGTCTTTTTTAAATCTTTCCAATTTATAGAATATACCCTTAAGTTTCTTTTGGGATTATTAGAATTTTCGAGAAAATTTTCTTTCAATTATAACAGAAGTTATCACTATTTTTAAAATTATCTTACCAAAATTTTTGGGGATCTTTTATTTAATACTTTTTTATCAGAGATTTTTAATTTTTTCCTCTAATTTTTGTAGAAGAGAGACTTTGTAAGAACTGTTCTCTCATAATTCCAGAATTCCAAAAAAATTCACACATCATTCTCATCAGTGTTCCTTTTATTCTCTTCCAGTTTGCAATTTTTACATTTTACTTCTCATATCTGAAGCCCAAGGCACGTTTTTTTCCCGTGTATGGATATTTTTATGGTTTTGATTTCAGTAGATTGTTTCTATTTGTAGAATACGAGTATTTCTTTCAAATGTCTAGATTTCGTACAATTTTCTTTTTTGAAAACAATCTAATTTTTCTATTGAATTCTACATAATTTTTAAGGAATATCTCTTTTAAATTGTAAGAGATTTTTCGTTTTCCTTTTGAATTCACAAAATATTGTGCATTTTATCTTTGAAATATTTTTAGAGGTTCAAAAATCTTCCATGATTGTTTTGAGGATTTCTAGAATTTTTAAGCAATTTTTCTTTCCGTGTTAGTTAAATTATCACTGTTTTCTGAATTATCTGATGGGAATTTTGTAAAAATTTCTAACATACAATCAATTTCTAAAAATGTTTATTAGTATGTAATAGAGTGAATTTTTCTGAATATTCCCAAAGACCTCTTTTAAACTGTAAGATATTTTTTTCAGTAATACTCATCAAACAACTTTTTTTTCTGGACTTCAAGATTTTTCGAAAACTATTTTTCTATTTTACGAAAAATTATGTCTATTTTCGAATTTTATTATGAAAATTTTTTAGGAACAATTTTGGGAATTTCATTTTTAAGGATTCTGGTACATTTTTCCATAACTTGTTGATATTTTTCTTCCATACAATTCTAACGCTTTAGATTTAGAATTTTTAATTCTAAATTCTCAGAGTTTTCTTAGGGTTTCTCTTTCTAGTTTGTAAAATGTTTCAGTTTTTTCGAAATTTTTAGAATTTTCCACATACTTTTCTAAGAAATTGTAACTTTGTTTTATCAGTTTTTTTTAAATGTATTTTCTCATTTGTAATGTTTTTCTTCAACCATTTCCTTTCCAGATTATTAGAATATTATAGCCCTTTCTTTCCAGATTTCTTCTAATAATTGTTCATGAGTATTTTTGTACGTTTTCTTTCCAAGAATTTATTAATATTTCATCAATTATCTTTTTGGATTTATTTAAAAAAATAATAATTCTAGTATATCTAGCAATTTTTTCTTCAGAATTTTAAGAATTTTACTCCTAAATTACAATAAAAATTAAACATTTTTATTTGTAATACTTTAATACTAGAAATTAAAATAAGTTGAAGAGAATGAAAAACTGAACAAATTTTATTTAAGCAAGTTTTTCATAAAGTTCATAAAAAAAATTAAAAATTAATAATTTTGACATTTTTCCTATGGCTAATAATCTATAAGAGTTAAATGAAATTCATATAACAAGTAATTGTAAAATATAGGGAAAGTACTATGAATGCCACATTACCATTTATTTCCTATATATTTTAATATCTATTTATTGATTTTCATTCAGTGAAAAATTAAACATCTTAAGTATTATTAATATTATTATATTAAATGATCTCAACTTAAAAATGAGACATTTTATACACTTAAGGAATACATTCAAAACAAGAAACTATGATCAAACACATAGCCTTTGATTTGATCATGCAATTATTTATATATGGAATATTTCTAATAAAGGAAAATGACATCAAATTTTTATGCAACCTATTACATTTTTTTTTCTAAGAATTCTAGAAACTTTTAAAACTTTTAAATTCTAGTAGAAATTACGTAAATTTGATAAATACTCTGAATTTTCAGAGATGTCTCTAATTATAGTAACAAATATTTGATATGATTTTAAAATAACAAAAGTAAAGATATTTTAAACACCGTTGTGATGTTACTAAGACGTTAACAACGTTGTTTAATATTTGTATTTGAAATAATACTTTTGTTTGTATATTTTGGAGAGCTTTGTAATTCCAATGTATAGAAAAGGTAAATTAGATGATCCTGATAGTTTTAGGCCAATATAATTACATAGAGTAAATTTATCAAAAATATTCTTAAAATTCAGAAAACTTTCGGACGTAGAACATAGTACCCAATAACAATATTTATGACGCCTTTCTAGTAACATATGAAGGACCAGAAAGCGTTAACAAAGCTTTTTAAGAAGAAGTGTATAAGAAAGGTAAACCTTATGATCTTGGTATTTTCTGCCAAATGGCGTTAAAAAATTGAATTCAGTTAAATGAGTACTTTAAAAAGTCCAATATTCTTCGAAATGAGCCATTCAACTTATTGGATATTGGATTTCTTCTTAAATCTTTTAAGTCGTTTGTATCTTTCATGAATTCTGTTGCTTTTACTTTTACAATTTACTCCTAGACAGCCGTAGCCTAATTTTTTGGTGACTTTTAAGCAGAAAATGGGGTCCTACAGGATTCTATATTAAAGACATCATTATTTTTGATACATTTTTTTTAATTTTTACCAAAATCCGCTAGTAGTGGCAAAATTGAATGTATTAACCAAGTCAAATAAGAAAACCATTTTAGTCGAACATAGTTCAATAATGTAAAATCATTAATATACCGTAGTAAAAAACATAGAAAGTCGTGTTTTATTTCATCCTACATTTGAAACTGAAATACCACATAGTAACGGTCAGCACCATCCTATATTATTTTCAGTTATAAATATACAAAAGATTATCATTTATTTTTGAATATATTTTAGTTCCAGTTTCCAGTTTTTCAGTTTTTTTTAGTTAAGAGCTTTTTCTACAATTCGAAGAAGTATTATATGTATATTTATTCTTTTGTTTTCTTTTATCTATTAAATTTAAATATTTATTTAATTTTAATGTTTTACATATTTTCTTACCATTGTAACTTGTTTGCTTTATTAATTTATTTTTTAAATTTTTATTAACGTACTTACACTAAGTACTAATATGTTAGTAATAAGAAATTAAAAGAAAATTTTAGATTGCGAAATCTGGAAAAAGAATAACAAAAAGTTGATTGAAAAATGAGAAAATGCCGAAAGTAACCTCGAAGAAAAATTTCTAGAGAATTCTGAAAACTTTCAAACATTCACGCGAACTGAAAGAAAAATACTCAAAGTAGAAACACAAATCTATAAATTTGAAAAAGAATATGCTTGAAAATACTAGTAAGAGAAATCATGAAACAAAAAGATTGGTAATTTAGAAGAAGGCTGAAAGAATTAAATTAAATAAAAGATATAAAAATTGCAATGATAACATTGAGCACTGCGTAGAAATACAATAAATGATTTACAAAAAGTATTCCAAAGTCAAATAGACTTTGATCACCTAGTGAAATAACTTAAAGTAAGGTTTGGTCAAAAACACTTAGAACATGTCGATCATTCGCTGGATATGAGAAAGCCTTTAGAAAAAATATAAAACTAGGGCATTAAAAAAGTAATAGGTTTGGCCATATTCAACGTTATTGCAAAGAAAAGTCTCTTTATCCAACCACAGATAATAGGAACATAAAAGTGGTCGATCAAAATTTCAAGCCCCAAAAACATGACAATTCTGTTATTACATATGGAAATACCTTCCAACTACCACTAAATATTGGCACTGCTATATTCTGAGTAGTTCCTTCTTCAAGTATTTAATATAGTACGATATTGAAGCTAAATTACTCTATGATATGGAAAAAGATTATAGTCCTAATAACTTTAGCCATTTTTCAAATTATTTAAAAATAACATCAAAAAACAATTATAGTTGCGTTATTGACTTATTCCAAATAATGATGTACTAATCTAAGTACTAAGTACATATTATTTTTCTTTAAACTGTTAACGGCGGATGCTTCTACTTCGTTATACATTATTCTTCACAAATAAAAAAAAAAATAAAAAAACTTTTTAACTTTGTTTGTAAGTCAGTGTTATACAAACAAAGTTAAAAAGTTTTTTATTTGTTATTTTTCTTTAGTTTGACATATTTTTTTCATTTCCTGTTTGTCTTGTTATCAGCAATAAAATTTAAACTCGCACTACAAGTCTATCAAGCTGCAATAAATATTGATTTCTTGTAGTCTTTTTTCAAACAATTTTACTGTAATACAGATGTCTTCTCATATATTTAAATTTTATTTAGCTCTTCTCACTATCTTGCCGTATTATTGCTAGTTGAAGCTATTCTTGTGGAATATCGTCTGTGACGTTTATCATGTTCAATACAATATTAGTCATATATATTTATTTCATAATAATAATAATATGGTAACAAAGGTTACAAAAGACAATATTCGTGTGCATTTACCTTGAATATGAAAAGAGTTTTTCATTGAAGGAACACTCTATAAATTTGGTAGTATTCTTTGTAACATTATTTTCTTATTTCAGAGGCAAATAGATTGCGAATCAAACCTTGCATAAATAGTTATTTGTACAGCCTTGTCGGCCACAATGATGTATATACATGGTTAGGAGAAATTACGAGAACGGTCGCTTATTTCCAATAATAATAATAATAATTTATTTTCCAAAAGAAAATATCTAATTACAGTTATCTTAAAATTAAAAAAAAAACAAAAATTAATAATAATACCTTTAAAAAATAGAAATAATGAGTGACAACACATAAAATGCAAATAATAAGTGTTCTATAACGAATTTAAAATTGATTCTATCAATTGGCATAAGGAGGTGTTAAATATATCAATTTTATGTTGAATGTTATTAAATATTCGAACCATAGTGTTTAGTGGAGAGTTAAAGTATACATTTGTCTGACTACGATTATACAAAAAAGTCATCGGGTTTCTACGAGCCAATCTAGGTACATATATTTTTATTTGTGCTAATAAGTTATAACACTATGAACAATTTAGTGCAAACTTTTTGTTGATATTATTTTGCGTCTCGAAGCTAAAGATTTTAAATTAAATATAGACAACATATGGGAATATGTAACAGAATATTAGCCGGGTAATGTGAATAGATCTTAAAATAAAGAAATCTAAGGAAAATAATTTGACTTTGCTCTATTGATTTTTAATTTGTACACCATAAGGAGGCGACCACATCAGCGCACAGTGTTCTAATTTTGAACGAACGTACGATACGTCTAATGATATAATTACATTAATATCCTTAAATGGTTCATGCATCTGTAAATTTTTACATCATCTGCATATATAAGAATTGGAGACTGCATATTAACTACTAGGTCTTTAATAAACATTATGAACAGTAGTGGGTCTAAATTTGAGCCTTGACTGACAGCACTGGTGAAACAAAATTTATTAGACCTTTTGTTCATATATTCCACATATTGTCACCACTACACAGGTAAAATCTTATTAGATTAATCATGTTATAACTAATCCCCAAACTGCTGATCGAGATGACGAGATTCAAATTGTGTGAAATTTACCAAGTTAGTAGCAGTGGACCTGTTCTTCATAAAGCCATGTTGTTTTGTTGATATTTACGATTTTACATAAGAGTAAATCTTACAAGAAAGTAAAGTTTCAAAAATGTTGACGAAGTTATCTATTATAGTAATTGGAGCATAATTAGTGACGATCTGTTTATTTCGTGACTTTAGGAGAAATTCGTGCAATTTTTCAAATATTTGGAAAATCCGTTGTTTTGTGTATCAAATTAAGAATATGACTATGTGGTTTTAATAAAGCTGAAATACAATCTCAATACTCTCTTTACTTTTGCTTTATGAAAATTATATTGGAGATATTTTGGAATAACGTCCATATTAACATGATATAGAGTCAATACCAATCGAAAATGTTAAATGCGAAATGTAAATTCAATATTATTTGTAGTTAATACAAGGTCAAAAATTCTATTATTAATATTGGCGTTATTATTATGTTGAGTTAAATTATTCAGAAGCATCAAGTTAATTAATTCTGACATTTTACTATCATATGTTGGGTCATCTATGTACTTTTTATAATCAGGTATATTGAAATCACCGCATACAATGACTCAACTTTATTGTGAGATATCTAATTCGCCAAAGAGAGTAATATACGTATCAACAGGTTCCGCAGGAGGAATGTACGAACAAACAACACGAACAACTACAATTTCAACATTTGCATTTAAATTAAATGTACATTTTCCGTGCTGTTGCAGGAGTTAGCAAAAAATGTCTAATATAAAAGCAAAATAAATTGGAATAAACGGGATGGCCCAGGTATGGTAAATTAAGTTACATGTTTACATTTTTTAAATGGAACACCCCGTATATTACCTTTCATTATACCTAAATCCATTAGTTTCCTAGATATCGATACCAACGAATAACAATGCAAGATTCGAACGAAATCTTAGTTACCTGAACAACATAAATTAAGTATGGAAAATAATCTGAAAATCAACTTCTGATAAAATTAAACAAACAAGGAAATTAATCATTTAATTAACCATACGTTCTCATTAGTTTCCTAGATATTATGACATTTAGATTAGTTACAAAACTCTAAATAAATTACAATATACAATTTAATCAGTTAAAAACAATAGTTATAACAAAACATGAAAAAACGACTTCAATTTTTAGTAAATGTTTAAATGGCCCCATTTACTATTTGACCATGATATAAATTCTTGCAAAAATTTTGTCACTTACTTTCAAATTTTAATTCCTGGTTCTTCCAAATTAATGAATTATTATTTACAAGTAACCTCAATGAAAGAAATCTAAGGGCAAAAGATCGGGAGACCTTAAAGGTTATTAGATAAGCTCTTTTCTTCCTATCCATCTATTTAGGAGCATGCCATCCAAAAATTCTCCAACTTCCTGAGAAAAATGCGGAATAGCTCCATTTTTCTGAAACCCTTTAAGTTGTTTATAGTTCAAAGTATTTCTTGTCAAAGGAGTTGAAGATATCGTTTACCAGTTAAATTTCCCTTGATAAAAAGGGTCCAATTACATATCCCGCAAACATACCAGCCCAGACATTAAATTTTTATGGGAACTGTGTATGGTAATTTTGTTTAATGACCATTGCGTGCAGTGCAAAGGTCCCTTGAACTTCAATTTTTCTCGTAAAAATTTTACAAAATTGTAGACTTCGACCATAGTCAACGTCACAAAATTCTTGTACAGCATTAACATTATATGGATTCATTTTCTCAGTACGAAGAACGGTTCTAACAGATGTTTAATCTATTGCATGATCCGAAGCAAGGTGATTTGTAAATTGTCTGGGATTTTCTTGTATTGAAAGCAGAATGTCCAATTTTTTATCACTTCGTGGTCTCCCAGATCTTGAACGTTTTTTTACACTCCCAGTCATTCTGTAATGATTTACAGTTCAAAAACTGGATTTTTTGCCTGTTTGGATGCAAATTGTTATAAATATCATATTTTCCTGATATTCTGTTTATCTAAATATCCTCTCAAAATTAAAATATTGCTTTTCTCTGTTTTACTGACTTAAAAGGACATGAAATTTACTTTTTTGTTTAATTTTGACAGAAATTATGTTTCAGATTAATTTTCAAGGCTATACCTAAAATTTGTGTTGGTCAGGTAACTACGATTACGTTCGAATGTCGCATTTTAATTCGTTGTTATTTATTTATGAATTAGGTATAATGTATGATTAATAAAAAAATATTCAAAATTGACAGGACTGTCAGAATAAATAGTAATAAATGATGTGTTCCATTTAAAAGAATGTAATCTTAATTCACAACAATTTTGTGGGCCACTCTCTATATTTCATTTTATTACAACTAAATAGATTTTCAAAAGCCTTACAAATTTTATATAAGACATTTTTTGCTAACTCTTATATCTTTTGAAATAATTAATCATTCTGGTAATTTCTCCTAACCCTGTATAGATTATCATATATCTTTTTTAATTTTATTTAAATAGTATTTTTTCTTAATAAAAACGTCTGATCTTGCGAATACATTAACTTTTATGTTCTTCTATTTCCAATAGTAGTACCATATTAGATATTTACTTGTACTTCAAACCAAAATATTTCATTGAATATTTTTAGCCATTCCTAGAATACTTACCTTGAAATAATATAAGGTTGATTACAAAAACTGCATACCTTAGGTAAGTTAATTAATGTAAAGTATGCTGTCGTAATATAGAAGTTGATACTTTGCGAGCTAAGTTACGTTAACAAAACATGTTTTTTAACAAGGTATAAGCTAAATGATTTCTATGCCTATCTAATTTTAGATTTGAATCAATTTAAATCCGCAGAAACTTCAACGCATTCAGAATTATACCATTATTGTTAGCAATTTTTCGGGAAATTGCATTTGTTGCAATAACATCATCTACTGAACTTTCTATGTTTAAAACTATTGTGTCATTTGTAAAAAGTTATACAAATCTATTTTAAAAGTATTTAAGAAAATAATATATATATTTGCGAAAAAGCAGAGGTCCAAATATGGAACCTTGGGGTTCGTCACCTGACAATTTTAAGTGTATCGGTTAAGTAGTCGTTCGTGTGATACTACAACAAATAACAAATAATTTGTTGCTATCTAGGAAATAAGCAATTCAAGTGTTTATTTTCAAGTGAAAAGTCGTTTAGTTGAAGTTGATCCATTTGATCTAAACTCAAACTGATTGTTATAAAACAAGTTGTCGAATTATTCGATGATATAGTCTCTAAAATGTTATCATATATGTCGCTATGTTTGATAACTTTTCCCTGTTATTAGATCTTTGTATCTATTGGAAAATAAATTATTAATATTATTATTTTAATATTATTTCCATACGTTTTGTAATAATTGACAAAACATCAGTGGGACGATTATAATCTCGAATCTTTGGAGTAATTATTATATAATTAATTAATTTAGTGAGTGACCTAATAATAACGTTCATAATTTATCTATCATGTCTGTAAATTGTAATTAAAGTATTATCACTTTCTTCACAAATTGTTTTTATTCACTAGATGTACATTTCGAAACACGTAGTCTTCTTTATCAATAGTTAAAATGACATTGAAAAAAATACATTAAATATAAAAATTTAAAAAAAATTGGGCGATTTAATTATTATGATTAATTTAAAAAAAAATAAAAGTTATGGTTTACTAAGAGATAAATATTTACAATATTGTTAATTTGGACAAAAGGCATGTATTAGTTCTAATAGTGGATTATTATTTTTTGTCCAAATTAACAATATTTTAAAGATTTTTCTCTTTGTAAACCATAACTTATATTTTTTTTTTTTAATTAATCATAATAATTAAGTCGCCCAATTTTTTTGACTTTTATATTTAATGTATTTTTTTAAATATCATTTTAACTATTGATAAAGAACACTTCGTGTTTCGAAATGTACATCTAGTGAATAAAAACAATTTGTGAAGAAAGTGATAATACTTTAATTACAATTTACTACAATAATCTTCACGTAAAAAAATATATTTTTAATCATGTCTGTGTTGAACCTATAAATATCTGACGATGTGCTATTTTTGATTATATTTCCAACTTTATTAGTGTAAATAAAGAAAATTTTAATTCTATATTACACTTACTTAAACTCTTTCATTGTGTGATTGTTATATCGTATTTAAGTTACCTCTTACTTAATTACTTCTTATTAGACGAGTATTTAGAAATAATATAATAATAGTATTATGTTCACTTTTAGATTAGAATATTCTAAATATTTAACAGTTTTATTATAATATTTAGTATTTATTGCGCTGTTAATATAGTGATAATTTTATTAAAATACAGTGTCGAGTTAGAATTTACATTATTTACACGATTGCTTATGTTGTGGTAACTTTATTTCCATTTCCATAATTGCCTAATGTTTGCAGAGTTATGGCCTACTTTCATTCTGGTATTTCTGTAAGAGGAGATACAAACTTTTTCGTCCTTTTCAATTTGAGAGGCAGCTATACGAGCCGTCCCTATTCCCACACATGTGACCCGAGGGAAAACAAAGAATGGATCAAATGTAAAATATAACCCAAATATAAGAAACAGTGACAAATTTCCGTATTAGAAAAGCGTAGGAGATCTTAAGAAAATTTATACGTCCGGTCATCCCAAACATTTATATTCCAGAAACGGACGCTGATTTATTGTCGCGATTAAGATTAGGATTAGTAAATTAATGTTTTAATATATTATATAAAAATTTCATTGAATATTAACATTATACTCTAATTTCTATAATTAATATTGTTATTTCTATTTCTACTAGCACTCTATTTTTTACAATTATGAATTAAAAATATATTTTTTTTTATTTATTAGGCATTACTAATAAAAGTAAAAACTAGTAGTAATGAAATTTTTGATTTGTAAATGTTTAATTATGAGTGAATAAAGGACCATCTGAAAATTAGATATATGAATGATTTATAATTTATGAAGATGTTCCGCAAAATCCGTCAGTGCTGTCGTAGTTATGAGGTAATTATATGAACGTAGCAAACTTTATCTGCATAAGTGTCGCATAAATTGGTTCCTAGCGTAGAGCCCTCCGACCCTCGGTGCTCGGTACGTATGCTCGAGCTCTCAACTCAAACCGGAAACCGCAAGATCCACACAATTGAGACTATTGTTAAGCTCCTTACACGCTACGCTACATCCGTGTCTCGAATCCGGGCCGTTACAACAACAATTAATTCACTTGTATTTCAGACGTTACACAACAAATGCAATATTACACTGGGCGACATATTACGCGAAAATTCATATTTTAATCATCGCCACATTTACGGTAAATTATTGTTTCCACGTCCCGGCCAACTAAAGGCTAATTAAAGCGAGGGACAATTCTAACTTGGCCAACGCGTAATTGTAGTAATTATTTAGTTAGAAAATATCTGAGGCTCGCGTGGAATATTAATTACACCTAGCGGCATGCCATGCTTCTGCTTAAAATTCACGTGCATGCAATTTTCTGCCA
Source organism: Ontholestes murinus (assembly GCA_963969525.1). NCBI lineage: Eukaryota > Metazoa > Arthropoda > Insecta > Coleoptera > Staphylinidae > Ontholestes > Ontholestes murinus. The sequence continues at coordinate 36,034,630 of OZ018394.1, forward strand.
TACATTATAAATTTACCTCTAAATCTCCTGTTTCTATTAAAATTCTACAATTATAATTACTTGACAAAGTATTTCATACTTATTTGTTAACCTAAGTTTTAATTATATCATAAATATATAAAAAATACTGGAAGGAATATACATTAATATAATAATAATATCACATACTTCTTTTTTCTTCTCCCATCCCAATTTAATCAGAGCCTTTACAAATCAATTTCAAATTTAAAATCTCTTCATGACCTATTATTTTTAGTTTCTTGTGTATATCAGATTAAATTAAATATGTCGGATTATAACTATTCCTAATCGCTTGAACATTAAAAGTATTCAGTAATAGTACCATAAAAACAAGTGTCGGTTAAGCGCTTACCACATAGAAAATATAAACGGTCAGTTAAGTGTTAATAAATTTTATTGAAATTGCTAATAAAACTAAGAAAATAAATCAACGTGACTCGTAAAATATAGAAATGTTTAAAAGTAATATAATCGATATATTATTAAATTTTACGTAAAAAAATGTGTCAAGATGTATCAACAAGGTCCTATTGCTTCAAATAAATAAAAAAACACAAGCACCGCTTTCCCTATACATTCGCGAGATTACTTTTATTAAATTTCTCCCCAGCATAAAATATGTACATTCCACCCTGTTCGACGAACTGAAAATTGAGCTAATATGCAGGGCCTACTTTAAATTGTAAATTGTACATTTATAAATTCTTATGCCTGCTTTTTTTCGAATATACTAACAGTCTTTCCTTCTCATTGCAGGTTACGATGGAGTCTAGTGAATAAATGAGGATTGGAGCGATGAAGATGTAACCATGGAGACCTTTGCGAGGGTATTCCTGTTATTGGTATTGATAAGAGGGATAATTGCATGCCCAATGTCATGTGTTTGCAAGTGGAAAAATGGAAAGCAGACCGTCGAATGTTTGGATAAGGGGTTGTTGATTATACCGGAGGGTATGGATTCTGGTACACAGGTGCTGGAATTTTCTGGAAATAACTTGAAAGTGTTGCATAAAGAGAAGTTCTTAAGGATGGATTTGATTAATCTGCAGAGAATTTATCTATCACGTTGCAGAATCACTAGCGTTGATGATGGAACGTTTAAGGGATTGACAAATTTGGTCGAGTTAGACTTGTCGGGTAATCTGTTGGATATAGTGCCATCACGAGCGTTCGTTGACTGTCGTTCTTTGATGCGGTTGAGTTTAAATTCTAACCCGATTAAGACTGTACGTCAGGAGGCGTTTAATCACCTGCATTATCTTAATACGTTGGAATTGAGTAATTGTGAGATTAGTCAGGTAGAAGAGGGTGCTTTTCAAGGATTGCACAGTTTGGAGTGGCTACGGTTGAATGGTAATCGGTTGAGGGCAATTCGTGGTAGAGTGTTTCCCGAGAATTTACGCGGCGTAGAGTTACAAGGGAACGAATGGGAATGTGATTGTCATCTTTTGGACCTTCATGAGTGGTTGGAGACGTTCAGCATTCCACAATCCGCGGAGCCCGTTTGCTCCGGTCCGAGGAAACTGGAGGAGCGTCCGGTTAAATCGATACCCCGGGGTGAACTGGCATGTCTTCCAGACGTGTCACCTACGACGTTTTATCTCGAGATTGGGGAGGGTAAAAATGTATCATTGTTATGTCAAATTAGCGCCGTTCCCGAGGCTCACGTATCCTGGTGGTTCCAAGGGCAACTCTTGCAGAATGACACTATGGTTAGTTCAGACACGAGGTTAATTTATTACGTCGAGGAAGGAACAGAGGACAAAAGGAGCGAATTGTTTATTTATAATACCAACACGCAGGACAATGGCACATTTATTTGCACTGCGGAGAATCCTGCTGGGGCGGTGCAATCCAACTTTACAATCCGCATTATTATAAAAGAGGAACCGAATTACGAAATGCCAGTCATACCCTTTGAGTTTCTGCTGATTATATTCTCGGCAACAGGAGTGTCCTTGCTCGTAATATGTTTCGCTTTAATCCTTTCTATTATTAAGTGCCACCGACAAAAGAGGAGAAAAGTAAAAGAACGCCGACAGAATCTTATCCTCAGTAACTCCACCAAGGACAGCTTATTACAAGACAGCATCGAAGAATACTCGGATATATCGAAAGAAGGCAGTAACGTAACATTAGTTGATAGACAACAGATGTTACTATACAGTACTCAAACTAGTGAGGAACTTTTAAGATCGATGTCGCCCATGTCTAATCAAGTCAGGAGTCCTCCGTCACTGAGTTGTTATCAAGTGGAGCAGAACCCCGACCTCATTAACGACACGGAGAGTATGGGCAGACGCAGAGACGGCGACGGCGAAGATAAACACACCACCATTAAATACGAGGAGGCGACCGAAAACTTTGAATTATCAACAAACTTGTTACCGCCCACCTTCATGCAAACCGGCGAGAAGAGATGTAATCGCGATTTATACAGACTATCTGCAGACGTGCACCTGAATCCCGTGGGATTACTCAACTCTACAAACCCCAATTGCTACAGGACATTGCCCTATAATAGAACCCCCAAACGACAATCAGCTAACACTAGGGAAGCCGAATTTTCACCGCACACTTCACAACCGGCACCATATGAACATTACCCCATTGATATAAGATACACAGCCGACGGTTACCCTGTTAAAACCGAAGAAACCCAATTCTCAGATACCGAATCGGTGAAATCGTGCTGTTCCGCGCAAAGGAATCCCGACGACAATCCCGTTATAATTATCAAAAAGAAAAGTGTGGGTGCTCAAACACAAACTGAACCGTTACCACCGCAAATTCCTAATAAACCGAGTAATAGGTCCGTGTGTAGTGCGATTAAAATTAGTGAACCCCTAACGGAAAGTCCGGACGAGGGATACGAGGGTGACTCAGTGATAGACTCTAATAATTAGACCCGATAAAACGGGACCTGTATATATGTATCTAACGCGTAGGTAATTATGTAAACCGGGTATTTATATAGAAGTAATTCTTTAGTACAAATATTCACCTGTATTCATTTCACCACTTGTTTACTTTTGTAAATAAAATTAACGAATATATATCTACATGTATAACAATGACTTGTTTTTTTAAACTAAGAAATGGCAGATTGCAATTTTACACTTACATACATATACACTCTCAATTTAAATAAAGGAAACTTATTCAAATAAATAATTTTACAATCCAGATTTAAAACTAAATCTTATTAGTAATACATTTTTTTATAGACGTAAATTATATTTTGAACTGAATTTATTAATTATTTGATATCAAATTATTGCCTATATTTTTAAAAAGTTTAGAAATATTTTTCTGGGACCAATAATATTAGAAATAAAAATTAATAGTTCATATAAATAATTACTTAATTTGGATACTTACCATTTAATTTTAATTTTATTTGAACCTAAGTAGTGTATACTGTAAAGAATTCAAGTTCAGTTAGGATTTAATATACTTAATAATTTAGCAATTATTACCTACATACACAAAATTATAATATTTTATAATTTAAATTTTTATGAAAATAATTAATAATTCACAATTTTAAACAATGAATAAAACACTTACTATGTTCATTGTTCATTATGAATTACCACATAGTAACGGTCGCAACCATCATTATGATCACAATTTTAACTTCGTCATTTCACCTTTCTCTTTACAGCTACCAATAATACGATTTATGGTAAAATAAATGCCCATTTGCAGGTAAGTAATATTATTTACTTTAAGGTAGTGACTTTAAAATTATCTTATGATCTAATATTTGCTCATTTAAGCATTTTATATCTATAATGGTTTATATTTTAAAAAGTTATTTATATTCTGATAAATTTTGAAATCTAATAGAGGGTCGAACAGAAAATAAAACATTTTCAATTATTTTTAAGAAATTACAATTTATGTTTTGTCGTTTGCAATTTAAATTCTACTAATGTAATGTGGAATATTTTATTACCTGACTAATAAATGAATAAATGAGCAATATTATTACAACCAGAAAAAAACAATAATAAAAAAAACGTTTTCCAGTAAAGATCCACTTTCACTATAAGAACTTTTTACAATTGAATACCGTTAGAGATTTTTTAGTTACAATGCACAAGCAGACAAACAAAAACATTCAAACACAGACACATTTTCTTAACAATTCTCAAAATGAATCTAGAGACTTTCAATCGGTTTTTTCTATGTAACAATTATTTGCAAAAAATAATGTTTACAATACTTCCCCGATTTTAGTACAAATCCTAGCAATAATACCATCCCTGTGTTTTTGTGGTTTTTGTTATTAAGATTCTTTAGAAGTTAGATCTATTCAAATGTACAAAGAATTTTTCAGTTAAAATTTAGATTTCAAAAACCAATGGCATGAAAATTAAACATATATTATATTGATTCTGGACCAGTTTACTGAATCTAAAATTATAACTGAAGAGAAATAAGGCAATATCTTCTTAAAGGGCCTTTGATTTATTTGGACAATTAAATAAATGTGCCATACAACCTATGGAAACTAATCATTTTGTTCTTAACTGTTCTTTATAAATTAATTATTTTACTTTTTTCTGCTATTATTTAGCATAGAGTTTTCGTGAAACTGCTATAGTTTTTGAACAATTCTGAGTATGTTTTATTTAATTTATCTTACGTGTATTTTATTTAGAAACCCCAAGACCCACATATCCGTAAAAAAACAATATTGACCATTACTATACTTTCACGAAAGAGAGACAAACATATTTATCTATTCATAATTTACAATTAGTATTATTGTTCATAGCGTAAGTTTCGGTTAGACCTGTGGTGTTTCCGCTTGGCTTTATGAGTTGAATGGTTTGTTACCCATTATTTTAAATTGGTAAAGGTGAATCACAAAAAGATGTTATGAATTTGAAAATGGTAGGAGAGATATTTTGGATACATGGGTTAATGGAAAACATTATTTTCGTTCGCATGCGCAGGGCTTATCGTTTATTCATCTTTAAGTTTCTTAGAAGGAGAAAACAAGATTTTAGAAGATGGATTCCAGCATTGTCTAATACTATTTTATAAATCATTACTACTTAAATCTTTGTAGGTTAGGTGTGTAAAATATCTGGCTCTCTTTTATGTTTTAAATTAAGGATTTGTGAATAGGGTTTAAAGGAATATTTGTGATCAAAAGTGGATACTTTTTAAATTTAAAACGTATGCTACTTTGAATTCAATTTTGGACATGCGTAAGATATTCAACTTGGGAAACTATGGGAATCTTTTTTATTATTAATTTCTCAGAAAATTTTATTTTTTATAAAATAGAAAAAAGACAAAACAAATGACATCCGGTTTTAATAAACAAAAAATTTAATTTCTTCGAAACTAACAACCTTAACAATATTATTAATTAAATAACAATCACTCCATGTGAACTCCTTCCCTCTCAATACATAAATTTGTTCTTCTGTTAAAATCTCTGATTACATTTTCAAAAATATTCGGATGACTATTTAAATATCCAACACCATTTCTAATTTTATTTTTCAAATCCTCTAAATTTCTGAAATGCCTTTCAGAGTTTTAAACCACAACCATAAAAAGTAATCAAGTAGATTTAGATCAGGTGAGCAAGCAGGCCACAGAAATCTTGAATGTCTTCCAATCAATTTATCATTAAATTGTTCATTTAAATATTGAACAACGACAGAGCACTATCGTGCGTAAACCAAAGGGAATTTCTTGTAGCCCAAGGTAATATGTCAAATTCATTTTCCAATTACATATTTAAAATTCTAAATAACTTTCTGAATTTAAACTCTGCTGAAATATAATATAATTATATTATAATTCTAAATTCCACACAAAACATTTATTTTTCCAGAATATTTATTTTTAACGACCATTTTATAATGAAAATACATCATTTGTAGTAAATGTAGCTTCGTTCGTAAACAGGTTTTTCTTAAGAAATGTACTATCAGTTTCCATTTCACCTTGTACCGGGAAACAAAATTCAGAACTATTGTCGTAATCATGTTCTTGCAAAGTTTTAACATACCTTGGTTTAAATGCTTTAAACTTATTCGCCGCTAGTGATTCCCCTTTCGGGTGCCTGCCATTAAAAATTTCCACTGCTTCTCTACAGGTTTTATAGTTATCGCCACGTATTAGCACCATCTCTGTTCTGTCTTGTAAAGTTAATCGCTATGCCATAATTTAAACAGATACGTCAAAACTGAGAAAATTTGATAAAATGCGCTTAAAGAGTGCAAAAGTTATAACAATTGTTCATTATGTTGCTAATATAGCCTTGAATGTAATTTTTTTGACCTTTTTATATGTTTAAGGTCAAGCACCAAATTTTATAAAGAATAATAATTTCTAAGAAATTAATCATAGAAAAGTTTCCCATGCATTCTTACGTGATCACGTTGTGGTCTTGGAAGGACCCACTTAATAAGAGCATAGCTCAATGATGAGCTCTTATCTAGACAACCCGTATCTGGAGATTGCCTTACGTAATCATTTCTTGAACTGTTTAAAAAGTGTCAAAAGCACAAATTTGAACCTAATGTGACTTAATTCATGTAACGGCAGGTGATATCTATGTAATCTAATGCTTGGCGATGCTTTAGTACGAGGAGAATTTATTTTAACTATTGACTGTTCATTCTTACATAATTATTATAAAATAACGGTGCAGTCATGCTCAAAGTTTAAAATATTTCACAATTTAATTAGAAATTGTATTTACCGAATTACATATTGACAAAACGGGAGAATATTGATGATGCATGGTATAATCATGATGATGCATGCTGTAATTGTGAATTTTAATTTAGAGACGATATACGAATCTCGTATATTATAAATAAATATTATAAATAGATGCAATTTGAGCTTGTTGGCGTTTAATTTGAAGGAAAAGTGTTTTAAACTATTTTTTAATTGGCTTCCGGATTTTTTTCTGAATTTTCTTAACTTCGAGAATATGAGTATCATAAAACGGGTTATAAATCACATAGCAATATTCTAATTTACTTCGAATAAACGCAAAGTAGTAATTTATTAGAGGCTGAAGACTGATGATTTGTTGTTACGTATTAAGGGTTATTTATAGAAAGGCACTTGGCTGGTTTCACATGTATTTACGATTTATTCCGACTAGATTCGATATTTCCATCATTATCTAGGAATGGTACAGAAGGTAAATAATTGTAAAACAAACCAAGTGCCTTTCTATAAACAACCCTTAATATTAAAAATGTTTCAACACGTGATAAACAAATTTAACAAATTATTGTTACGTATTAAGAATCCAAGTTGTATGTAGCATACCCTTATAAGACTAGAAAAAAATGACGTATACACCAAGATCGCAAAAGGTTGTTTAATTTATAGGTAAGGTAAATTTGAGATTATTTAGATTTTGCTAAATGCCTTTTTCGAAAAAGTGACAAATTTATAATTTGAAAATGATTTGTGTTTAAAAAATCCGTCTTGTTTATCTGTGATATATTGATAGCAGTGATTATAACATATATAACTTTATATTGTATTATTTCAAAGACTTTCGCAAAGTATGATATTAATAATATGGGTGTGTAGTTTGTGCTTTTGTCTATTTCTGTTGCCTTGTAGGTAGGAATAATTTTAATTATTGTTTCCTGTCAACAATAGCCACGGACCGGATTCTATTTTTGTTTGTTTCCATTTTGGATCTCATCAGCGTTGCGCAGTTGAAGATAGGAAATCGAGTTTTACTATCGAGTATTTAATTCTCCGGGTTAATCATTTATTAAGATATTACCAAAAAGGAATCCCCTTCACATAAAGTTAAATTTCCTGCACTCTCTGAAGGTAAACTTAAAGAAAGAATTTTTGTAGGCCCTGAAATTCTAACTTTAAAATCGGACAGATTGTTCCAGAATACAATTACCCAGGATGAATCTGAAGCATGGAGTTCTTTCTTAGAAGTCATAGACGGTTTACTTGGAAACAACAAGTCTCCAAACTACAAAGAAATTGTAACCAACATGGTCGAAAACTTAAAAAACTGGGATGCAATATGAGCGTTAAACTTCATTTCGTGAATTCCCACGTTGACTCTTTTCCGGAAAATCTAGGAGCTGTCAGCGAGAAAACTGGAGAGAGGTTCTATCAAGACATAAAGGAGATGGAGAGACGTTACCACATAAGATGGGATATTAGAATGATGGCTGATTATTGCTGGACCTTGAAAAGGGACTCGCTCACAAAAATCCACAAAAAGTAAACTACAAAACGCAGTTTTAAGGGAAAAAGAGAACGATCTTATTAAAAAAAAAAAAACAAAGATTGTCTAACGAAGATTATACTGTATTGTTTTTTTAATTAACAACTCAATTTTTCAGTATAATTTTCTATTAAATACAGTTTCAATAAATATTTTCTCAATATTTTTACTAGTTTCTATGAAAAATTTAAAACACACTTTTTCTGAAAACCTGACGTGCTGGAAAAAAACTAAGCACAGACTCGTGATCAGCACACCCCATTTATTATAGAACACCTATTAAACTTAACTTTTTCATAAGAAAAAAATGTAGGCCTGTGTAATTAATATTTATGTCATTGTCCGTTCCCGTTATCATATTTTACTTTAACTGTTTTAAGGTTAATATAATGGTTCAATATATTATAAAAGTCCGAATATGCCATGTTGAAGTTACTATCGACAAGTCAGTGTCCCAATTAATTTATAAAGTGAGATATAATTCTTAAAATTATATTGTAGAAGTTTAGTTTCATATTTTCTAATGGTTCCTGTATTGTACGAAAACTTAATAGTTAAAGCTGGACAGATAGATGTCTTCACGCATCATTAGTTAGAGAAGACATTTATCTACTTAGCTTCAACGGCATAATTAATATGATTAAAACAAATGATTAAATCCAACATTTTACCACACATATTTTGTACATTGTTAATTTTCAGAATTCAGAGTAAATGAAATTAGATATTACATTTGATATTGAACAATATAGGCTGTTTTTTCAATTCCTCAAATACGTTTTTATATTTTATTGTTGGAGATTGTGGTGGAATATACAAAAGTATAAGATGAAATGTCTTGTTCGACATTTTTTCACGTATATAATTTATATCTACATTAAAATAAACTTTTGCATGAATCTTTTCGCCACTTATTCGATGTACGATAGCTATCATAACAACGCTTCCAAGTCCTCTTTGACGATCCGTTCTAAAAACTTGAAAAGAAGTCGTAAATAAATCAGAATCATTTAAAACTTCAATTGACCATGTTTTATTTAAAAAGAGTATTTCAAGTTTGTCCATTTATAATAGATTACTATAAAATGTAAAAGTCATCATATTTATCCGCAAACATTTTGATGGTAAAATGTTACTCTGAAATCTCTAATGGCAGTTTTCTTCATTTCGTTCTCTCACGTTATGACGTTCCTATACGAGTATATATGACGAAACAATCGATATGTTCACTAGTTCTTGTAAGATGTTGAGTACGTTAGTTGAAGCCTCAAATTGTACTTTAATAGTATGATGTTTTGAATCTGTTAAAGAGTATTTTAATTGTGTGAAATTAAAGGCAATTATAGTGTAATTTTGTGTAAATATTTTGTATTCACTGAGATTAGTTTTTAGAACACCAAGTTTGAATAGAGTTAAAACATTGGAAGGACTGTTGAGATTTGAATGTAGGGATTATCGGCGAAAATCAAAAAACATTGTGAAGGGTTGAAATATGTATGATTGGAATTATTGATACCTTGGAAAAATATATTGTAGAGGAGAGAGGTAAGGAAGAACTTTGGAAAGGCCAATTGTAACATTGAGAAGGAATGGAAAAAAGTTTGTTTATTTCTTAATTGGCAGGATGCTTTTTATATATTTATAAAAATACTAGAGCTGACTTTGAACTTCAAAATAGCAAAAGCAGCTTGAAAGTTCATTTCCCTTTATGTTATATTATATCATACATAATTCTCTTAATTTCTCTTGGAGACATAATGTTTATGTTTTGTAAAGCATTATATTTAGTCAATAATAATTTTTATTAATAGTACAATCGATTTTTCCAAGATAATTATTCAGGAGTCTGTAATTGTTCGATTTAAATAGAAATAAACTGATTGTATCCACTTCTATGTTCGCAGAAGTTAATTTAGTTGTTAATTAGCTTTTGTTTAATGTAGCACATGTACTGAATCAATATTAATATTAAATAAAAAAATTGGCGTACTTAAAAACACGCATTAAACACAATTTTACATCACGTATTATAATCATTACTAATAGTACACAGTCGTCTACAGTTATGGAGGTATCTGAAAATGAGTTAGCGGAACTCAGTGGGGAATTGATAGGCTCACAGCTTGAATATAAAATACCGTAGTAAACGTTGTGTCACGAGACATCATAAATTATTAATAGGTTCATTTTAGGCTTATAGCTTTGTATTAGCAGCAAGCAAGTTGGAAGTTTGCCATGTTTAACATTAATATGGAATAAGTGTAACTCGATTTAACGTTGAGAGAGCTTGTATAGAACATACATGAATATATCAATATATTATTATAATAAGTAAATTACTATACACATTAATAAACAACATACTTTTTATTTAATTAATTTAATATGTGAATCATTTAATATGGTGATAAATAACACCTTTACCTATTAGCTTTCTTAAATGTTAATGCATTAGACATAACACCCAGTTACTTTGTTTTAAATGTATTATTATGTGTCACTATTTACAAATAATAATATACGGTGGAAAATATCAAGAGAAAAGTTTGAAACATTAAGCCGGTCGTTAGCGAAAAGTAGAATACAAAAACACCGGCATTTGTATTCTACAGAGGAACTATATTATTTTAACAAACTGGCAGGCGTTTTCAACAGGAGCACAATTCACAATACGATGAACCGCAAAACTCCCGAGTTATTTCAAGTTTCCACCAACTGCACTAAAGCAATTAATCTCTAACTTTAAATGATAGTTATCGCCATAATTGTGTTTAAAACTCTAATCGAAAATATAGATCTGAGAGGGACCGGAAAAACTTACATTCGCCAGTTTACAGCCGACGCGAAGTTTACTTTATTGGATTGCACACATCAAATTTGTATCCCTTTTTTTTTGTGCGCATTCAGTCTGTAATGAAATGTAAATTTCTCTTGATATTTTCACGTTTCCAGTGTATTTGCATATAACTGAAAAGTTGCAACTGATAAATACGTCGACGGCGATGCGTGCGAGTGATCAAATAAGAATGGGGGAAATTAGAAATGAAGTTTATTCGGGAGCGCCGATAAAAGAAAACTTCTCTTCATCGTATCGTTAGTATCATTTATTGATTGGAATGAAGATATGAGTCACAATTTCCTTTTGTATTTCTATCGCAGAGATACAGACGCTTTCCCGATCTCATATTAAACCTTCGGGGTGAACATAAAATTGATAAATGTTCTTATAAATATTGATGAGTTTTAAAGAAAAACTTTTTACTATCATTTTTTAATATAAAGAAATATATTACCGTCATAAAGTTATATTTATAAAGTTTGGCGACTGCTTTTTTACCACACTATGGTGGTAAATAAAAACATTACGTCCTAAAGATTCGAATCAAATAATATATACATAGAAATTATACATTAAGTTAATTTAATTAGGATTCAGGATATCTCAAAATATAATTTTTAGTTACGATTTTAAAACAGTAAATATTAGGGAACTAATAAATTTACATTCAATAATGTGCTTAAGAAAAGTTGTATATTAGATATATAAATAATAACAATTTATTGTTAGCATTTGAAGCCATTTAGAAAAGTAATGGAATTTATTATTTCGTGTTTCTAATTAGGTCCTTTAGATGAGGTTATGCTGTACTTTGAGATTCCCCATTGATTGCTGCAACATTTAAGCTGATATACCATAAATTTGATTCTGAATTGTTTCGTACATTACAAAGTATCATCGAAGCTCATTTATTAATTAATTAATATTTAGAATGTTGCCACTTTGTATGAGCTTATCAATTAGACGAGAGTTTTAATATTTTTAGCCTTATTATAGAAATGGTCATTATTTTATATCTTTTTTTATAGCTTCGAATGAAATTTTATTTTCTTCCACCTAAGGCTAGAATTTTGTTTCTCGGTATAATTTAGTAAATATTTTCATGGTTTCTTAAACACGAATTAATTTTGGATACATTTTGAAAGTTTCAGCGTAATTACTCAAGTGTGTATTGTTAAAAAATATATATTAATCGGCGAATAAGGGTTTATTATTTTTTTTATTTTAGTTTAGAATTATGTCATTTTGCTATTGTTTTGATGGTTTATTAAAATCCAGTTAGTTTGCATCATGTTTTCTTGATGCATAACACATTAGGTTTGTACTCCACCAAGGAATTTTTAATTTTGTCGGTTTTATTTGCGATACTCCTGGCGTTTTGGGGCATTACCCTAAGCACCGTTTTTTTTTATTTGTCGGCTTCTAATGTTGTTTTTATTTAGTTTTTGGAATTTGCCTGTTTTATCTACTGATCTTGAATCCCTCCGGCCAGAATTCTGGATTGCTCAATTCTATATTACAGTCTCTAGGTATACCAATTTTAAAACTTTTTATACAATTTTGATGTGAATCGATTATTACTCTCTATTGATTGAACTAAAAAAATCGTAGCACGATTGATTTTAGATGCTCTTTTAGTTTTGCATCAACGTAAACCTAATTAAAATTACCGACGTGATACCATTCCCTTCTTTCAGTTCCCTATACAACGCCGTTATCGTTATATTATTGTTTATCTTCGGGCTAATACTAGCCACGTTAGTAATACTACTACTGTGGCCAGCATTATTTTCATTTGCATATTTATTTATATTTGCGGTCGCTGACCCGACTACTTTTGTGTCTGGTTTTGATCTTCAAGTATTGTTTTTTTGCTTATTGGTTTTTCTGTGTCTTTCGAACTGAATTTATTACAGTGCCATCCTCTTTTGGAATTGTCAGTAAAATTGATGGATTTTTATTATTGCCTTCTCATTTGTCTGTGATACTAATATCTGATTTAGGGTTTATATCTGGAACATAATATTATTATTTAGACAATTAATCGTAATATCTTTAGATTTAACTAGGCTTTTCAAATATATAATTTCGATTTTGAACCTCACCGTCTTTATTTTTTCATCGCGAGGTTTTGTGTGAGTTGTTTTTTCTCCACCTTTTCAATTAAAATTAAAATAATAATTATTATTGTTGTTAGAATCCTCTAAAAGATAATACTAGTTATGCTTCGCTATCGACCACGTGGTTCTATAGCCATATTATTTGTCTAATTATGTTTGTGTAATTGAGCTTTTTACATTAAAGCAGCAAGATTGGTAAAGGAGCTGTGGAAGGCAGGCATGGGTAATTTGAGAATAGAAAAGAGAATAATGTATGAGAGGGTGGGTTTGTCAAAGGGGATCCAAAGGAGTGGCTAAAGTGCATGTGGCGGGATGGGTGCATGTGGAGGCAAAGGAGGCGAAGAGGCAAGAGTAACAGTGATGTATAGAGAAGAGTGGACACAATTAGGGTTATAGGAAGTGGCGGGTACATAGGTGGCGGCCAAGGTACCTAAATGATAACCGCTTCAAAGAGAGAAAATGTGACAATTTCCTTGGCAAGGTCGAGATGCGGGACGAGGAGAAAGGGAGGAAGAAATTGATAGGGATGGATAGATGCGGATAATGCGTTCTGTGTAAAGATGAGAAGGATATGTGGAGTCATCTGGCAGAGACAAGCAAAGCAGTAGATAAGAACTGGGCGAATGGATGTAGAAGCGTGAGAGAATGGATTAGAGCAGATGGATCCTGAGTAAAAATACTGACAAGGCTGGGACGGGAAAGAGGTAGGAAGGGGGTTGAAAAAGACTAGAAGTAGTTGAGATTGTTATTAAGTTATGTATTGTATTATGAATTTGAAGATAATGCTAAATAAAGATTTTGTATGAACTTTAAATGATCACCCCCGCCTAAAGCGTCATACGCTCTTCTTCTTGCTAGTTTGGCCTATACCATACCTGGCGACAACCACCGGCGTTTCTAAAAAATATTGAATTACTTTTGCTGATTTCAAAAGCCAGAAAACTACAGAAATTACTCTGACACTAACATACTATGAGTTTTAGATACGATTGGTGCATCCGATGCTTAATGAAGTATACGATTGTTTACAATAATATATGTCATAATTATTTATCTCTTTTAATTGAAAGCATGCATACATTTATTAATCTAACTAAGAAATTCATTTTTAGTTTTTACTTAGAGAATATTTTTGAATAAATCTGTAACTAACAATGCTGTGCATTCAAAATAAATACAATTAACTTTGTTGGTATCACTTCTTTAATTACACTTGTAACTACAGTTTCAACAACTACAGCTTGTTATTTTCAAAGAATAACACTGTTGTATTCTTTATTCACACTTTATTAAACTCTTCTGGTCATAATATAATCGATGTTTTTTTCTTTTGGATTTCGCTTCAATATATATTGATATACTCTTCACAAAACCCAAAAAACAAACATCCATTATATTAAACTTTCCTGGTCAGATGAGATCAATAGTCTTATTTATATTGATATACTCTTCACGAATTCCAGATTATTAAACTTTGAACACATCAGTGAAACAAACCATCTATTAAAATCGTATTTTGCTTATGACTCAAATAGAAATTTAACAAGAAACAAGATAAAATAAAGAAATGGAATATTAGAAGTTTTACTTCTCCCAATTTGAACTTTACTTAAGTTGAGAAAAGATCATACACAATATACACCTTACCAAAAGTATGATCGTCATTATGGATATTTGTAATATCTAAGAAATTTGTTTATTTATAATAAAATATTTTGTATTAAGTACCATTAACAAGAATATTGTTCATTAATTATTGATATCTTACATGTAACTGATATTTATATTTCACGTGTGAAGTACGGTTGACATTTTTAGAAAAAGAATAAATAGTGTATATATGTATTTTAAACTGAATCTTCAACAGTCTATTTTATATTTCTTGACGAAAGAATTCAAATTCTTTAATTTTTTTTTTAAAGGAAACCAGATCTAACTCTCACAAACGTTGAAAACAAACATAACTTTGCAATCTATCACAAACCTCCACATACAGATAATACTATAAATAATATATCATTTCATCTAAAACAGCATAAATTAGCAGCGTACCAATCTATGATACATTGGATTTTATCAATACCAATGTCAGTTCTAAATTATAAAAAAATAATTAAATACAATTTATCATATAGCAGTTAAAATGGTAATAACAATACAATTATTAGCAAAATAGTACAACCAAAACAAAATAAAATAATCAATAATTTAATATTCCCCTGCCAATCTGAACCAAAAACAATTTTACTTCAATAACATTTAATGGCCCTTGCAATTGCAAAAATTCTTAAAAAATTTCATTTCATTCAAAATCCAAAATAATCTGTGAAAAATAATTTAAAAAAAACAATATAGATAAAATAGTCAAAAATAAACACAGTGGAGTGTATTTACTAAAGTGTATGAACTGCCCTAACGTTTAAGTAGGCCAAACCGGGCCAACTTTTGATGAACGAATAGATGAACACCATAAATGTTTTATTAATCAAAAGAAGACATCAACATATGCAAATCACCTATTAGAAAAAACCATACATTTAACCCGGAATTTGAGATGGATACAAAGAGAAAAGAATAAAAACTAAACATACTAGAAAACTTGAAAATCAACAGATATTTCCACACACCGGCCATCTACTCAACGATCAAATAGAACTTTCAAATTTCCCGCTCTTAAACATGTTAATTCTAACCATAACGTAGTATATAATGAAGTCAATTGCTAGGTTATATTTTTGGTGGTCAGGAATGGATGCGGAAATAGAGGACTTATGTAAATCATAAGATTTTTAATACTTATAGAACGAACCCGGAAAAAGTGCCAGTTCAAAATTGGCCTACACTTGACAAACCATGGGCATGTATACATATTGATTTTTTTTGGTCCAATTTATGGACACAAATATTTAATTGTTACAGATGCTTTTACAAAATAGTTAGGAATTTTTAAATTAAAGACAACTACACCAGCAAATGTTCAACTTCTTCGTACAAAGTTAAAATTGCACTAATTTAATCTTGAATAGTTGCTCTATTTGATAATATTAATAATATGCATCTTATTTACATAAGTTTTTCTATATTTACTTTCAAAGTTCAGTCAAATTGAGACGTTGCTGCGTATAGAAATTATGATGTAATTGAAATACTGTACCACAAGCAAATGCGGTTATTTATTGATATCATTATAATATTGTTATACATTTTTATAAGTGTATTATTAAGTAACACTACTTATTATTGGATAAAGTTTACCTGGTACAAGAAAGTTAATTGCTTGTAACAGATAATCGGATTATAAAAATTTGCCTCAAGTGAAGGATTACGTTTAGTTCTACACAACCCTACACGGCAATTATCTCATGTATGCTTAAATTAGCTGTTTGGCTTTGTAAATTCAAAAAAATAGCTGCCAATATTTGCCTATTCAGAACATATAAAAGAAAATCCCGCTTGGTATCAGATCAGTTGAAACGCAACTTTGAGTCGAACTTGCAGATTATTCTGGGCGCATTTTCGAAATTTTTGACGTTGTAAAAGATTGTGTTTTTGTTGCAGTAGTTTTTTTTTAAAAGTTGTAACATAATGGCCGAGAAGAAAACATATCTATTGGTATTACACGAAATCCCTATGATGAATGATGATAAATCGACTGAAAGTAAGAAAAAAGCAATGTATCGATTTATACTTGACTCATATGGGCTTGCCGAAGGAGATAAATCAAGTAAAATTATTTGGTATTAGCTTTAACACAATTTTTTCCAAGATATTTTCAATATTGAAAATCATCCAATAAAATATTAAGTGTTTTTATGAAAAAGCATTATGTTTGGCTAGAAGAAGAAATTATTTTTGCATAATCCGTTTACTACGATCGACCATCAACTTCGGGTATTCGAGGTCGCCCTTAAAAGAGTTTTGCTCAAAGTTCTGGTGTTATAAAAAGGCGTAAACCCAGGAG
This sequence comes from Ontholestes murinus, assembly GCA_963969525.1. NCBI lineage: Eukaryota > Metazoa > Arthropoda > Insecta > Coleoptera > Staphylinidae > Ontholestes > Ontholestes murinus. Next base: position 36,051,828 of record OZ018394.1, read on the forward strand.
CTCAGAAAAAGTACTTCCGTGGAAGAACCTGTGCATGCTAGTATGAGAAAGTAGAGATATGAGTACTGCCGAGTCGATAATTGAAGTACTTCAACTACTCCAAGTAGAGGCAAACGAATAATGGAAAAATGGAGGAGTCCCGGACAAGAACAAAATGACATGACACCTGAAGAGGCTTTGTCATTTATTATCTGGTAGAGAGGTGGCCTTGACGAAGCAGCAATATATGCTTATTAGAGCAACAGCGTTAAAACATGGTTGCAAATTATATCCAAGTTACGCTATTTTACAAGCAAAAAGACATAATTTTGTATTTTGGACAAAAATTTCCACAATATAATTCGAGGATCTTTTGAAGGTTGTTTTTTTATTAACCCAGTACATACTACTAAACATGTCAAAGTCAATGCATTAAGGGGTGCATTTTTGTTTGTCAACCATTTCGAATTTGCAAAATAAACTGTATAATTTGTATAAAAAATATGTTTCGTACTTGTAGTAAGTGATATCAATTTTTCGCATTTAAGGGTTGTATTTTTTGGTAATTTTGATAAATACGTGTTTTTAATGCATAATTTTAGATTCAGCATATCCAAAAACATAAACTTACTCAACTTTTAATCTAAAATATGTTAAAAGTAAAGAGTAAACAATTTCGATGGCGTTTTACGCGTTCTGAACCACTGTGCAGCGGCAACGATTAAGTGTTTGAGATCTTTATTTATGATTTAGACTATTCGAAATATTACTATCTGATAACAGACTACCCTTAACTTCAATTGAGTTCGATGTGTTTAAAAAAATAATAGTATATCCCATAAATTCGGTGCACTGTATCATTCTGCCAGTAATGGTGCTGCAGAAATTAAAGACGATCAAAAACGCCATAAAAAGGCATACTTGGGTAAGAAAGATTTGGATTTGGTACTATCTCAATTTTTATTTAATTATAGAGTAGGTGAACATGCAACTACTAAAGTAAGTCCCGCGATTAATGTTCGGACGAGAATTGAGAACTCGTTTCAATAGTTTATTGTCATCACAGAAACCTAACTTGAATAATAAAGTAAGACCATTAGAAATTGGCGAAAAGGTTCTAATTAGAAATTTTGAAAAACCGACAGAACCTACCTTGCAGGAGGGTAGAGTATCAGCAAAACAAGGGACTGTATTATACGATGTAGCAACTGGAAATGAAAACGTTGTTTGATGCCATTCAAACCAAATGCGATCAATCTAGCCAAGACGGTTTTCAGTTTCAGCTGTTACATCAAACACTGATTCAGAAAAAAGTGATGATTTGCGTAAAGGTTAGTACAAAGGGAATGAGGAACAGTTAAATGACAATTGATCCAATAGATACAAAATGATTGAACACTCCAGAAAAATATACATAAAAATAAACATTATATTCTACACAACAATATAGAAAATGGATTTTCAATGCCTAAGTGACTCAACAATCAATCTTAAATGGAGGATTTAAAGATACCGAATGTCGAAGAGGATACTTGACCCCACAATATAGTGGTAAATTAGAGCTTTAAGTGTAAGAACTAATTAATTGTGAACTCCTCTTGTATTCATTTAATTTGTTTTATTATGTATTATTTAATAAATAGGATAAAAAAATAAGTTTAATGTACTAATAGAGTAACAAAATATATTTTAATGAGACTGTATGTTTCATTTTTATATGTATAAATTAATAAAACAACGAATATAATATAATCTCAGGGTTATTTGCTTTAAAACGTTATTAATTTTAGAGAAAAAAAAATTCAGGCAGTTATTTTTCTTAGTTATATTGTGTTCAATATTAAATTTTATATTAAAGTTGCCTCTTATTGATTGTTTTGCTGCTGCTTAAGATATTTAATAAACTTGTTATTACGCTTAAAAAATATATAATAATGAAAACTGTATATCATGTAAGGTAGGAAATACATTAATCCAACAAATCTTACAACAGATTAGTTTTAAGTTGAATGTATTCAAACACTATATTCAATTCAAACATACGTATCACGTATCCATGTTGGCAAACTGAGAAAATTGAATTTTTTGCCCTAAAATTTAAATCTTAATTCACTTAAATTAATTATATCAAACTTATAGTTATAAGATACTATGGAAACTTCATTTTATTTACTTTATTTCAAAGTGTCATTTACAAAATATATTAAATCAAATTATAGTCTAAATAAAAATATATCTATTTCTTGGGTTAAAATCCTATTTCAGATCCTGATGTTAATGTGCATAATTATTAAATAAAAATATTTGGCAACGAGTTATTCTAGTTATTCATTGAGAAATTAACGTTTTCTCCCCAAGAAAGAAATGTGCTCTAGCTATGATTGTACCTTTTTCTTAATTATTATGTTAGCCTAGTATACTCTTAACCTTTCACAATAAACTGCATATTAGAATGCCGTACAAATGTCCATAGTTATTTTGCGGTTTATTGAGGTAGGTCAGGTTAACGCTAGTTCAATATACTGTAAATTATAATAGGTAGGGAGTAAATTATTTAACTAGTTTTTATAATTGGTTCATAATTTGCCAAATTTCGTACAAAAACGACGAAGATACTTACTAGACATTCGAACTTAAACGTACACAGTTTACAGTTTTTATTTTTTTGTTTAAGGAGTATTCATTTTGAAATTGAAATAATGTCTACTCCAATCGGAATTCGTAGCACCATCCATAAAGCTATTGATTTGCCAGTTGTTACATTATGCATATCCTTAACCTGCTCCATTATACGAAATTATACTGTGGAAATGAGTCAGTACAACTATTTGGTAATTAAAGGTTTCGAATGAATTACTTACGACAATTGGGGGTCTTCATTTAATCCTGCTTTATGTTGCAAAACGTTCCATACAATTTCATCCTTTTGTCTATCCCACGAAAATTAATTTAATGAATTTAATACCGCCCCTGCGTCCTTAAATTAGGTCCCATTCTCTTTATACATTAAGAAAAGTAAAAATATTATTAATGATTTTCAAGGCAGAATAAATGATACGCCTTGCTTGGTTTTAATTATAAAAAAATTTCTACAGCAATGTATTGAGTATTTATCTCGCATTAAAATGTATATATATATATATATATATATATATATATATATATATATATATATATATATATATATATATCTTGAAACAATAATATTAAATTTATATAGTTTAATAAATTACAAGATTGGTGGGAAATATAAATATGAAACAATTTGTGATGTCTAATGTTTTACTAAAAATTGTTAATAGAAGAAATCATTTATGATCAACATATAATTTTTTCTTGTCTTATTTGATTGTACAGTTAAAATGCAATATAAAATGATAAAGTGCAATTTTCGCAAATATCAGGTCGGGATCATTTATCATGGGGGGGATTAGAAAAGGAGGCCGAATGTGTCAGTCGCGTTGAGTTTAGTGCGAACTTAATGTCATCTCCAGCTCGGTGCCCACTAATAAAAATGTTATTATAGGAACGTGCCACTGTCGACCTGAGAAACTTCTGTACGAACACGTACACATATCCTAATATACCAAGCCAGGGACATTACTCTTTCTGCGGCTTCCTTCCGAAAAATATTCCCAGAAAATTTACTAGTCGCAGTCGTACCCCGGAAATTAACACAATGTTATATTATAAATGACCAAACCGCTAGCTCAAAAACATGTAGTTTCTTGTATAAGGAGTGAATAAATACAAATGTTAATGCAGTAATTATTTATTTCTTACATACAACTGTACAAACAATATCGACATTATTAATATTTATGGGTGTAGGTAGCTGAGGCGTATGGGAAAGCGGAGTAGGCATGAGCAACAACTGGGGTGTGGGCCACTACTGGAGCATGAGCAACAACTGGAGTGTGAGCAACAACTGGAGCATGAGCTACGACTGGAGTGTGAGCGGTGTAGGCAAAAACACCACGACGTTCACGGTGTCCAGAACGGGCAAGAGCTTCAGCGTGGGCAGCGAAATGGTTGATCTTGGCAGCAACTACTTCTGGGGTCTCAGCTGGGACATCCTTGTTGACGAAGGCGTATGGGGCATAATTGTAAGCGTATGGGCTGTTGTAGAAATGAGAGTATTGGGCGTTGTAGAAGTATGGGTAATGGGCATTGTAGAATTGTGGGTATTGGGCATTGTAGTAATGTGGGTAATAGTGATTGTCGTGGGCGAATACTTGAGCCTTAGCGGCGAAGTGTTCGGCCTTGGCTTTTTGGACCTCAGCGGTTTCGACTGCGAATCCTTGGGCGTTGATTACTGGTGTATGTTCGGGTCCAGTGTATGCAGCTGAGGCGCAAGCCAAAGCACAAGCCAAGATCTGTAAGTTTTATATAAATATAAATATTTTTATCTAAAATTATAAAAAACGTCTTTTTTCATGAAGTGAAATATTATTACAATTTAATTACTATTTCATTCTTAGCTGATTTAAGTATTTTACAATTTTATAAGCATATTGGGAAAACATAACTAATATATTTTACTAGTCTCAAACTTTTGGGTATTAATGTTAAGAGCAAAATATAAGTTCATTTATTTAAACTCAAGATTAAACGACACAAATTGCAAATACTAAAATATAGGATTCACCATTCCAAAGAAAATATTTCAAATTATAACAATAATAAAAAGAAATTATTTCAATTCAAAGATTGCTGGTTAGCAATACTTGAAAAAGTAATATCTAACAGCTAAAGGCTACAAAATAGCAACATTTTTCAGTAAATTTTACTCCTATTAGAGGTAAATTAAAAATTGCACAGACATTTATACAATGAACACAACAGTAATAAAAGGAGCTAAAACTACTTGAATAGTTTCATTAACGAAACAAAATAAGTAAAGAAAGAATAAAAAAGTTTTAGACCCAATATAATAATAACAATTTTCAGTAAAATATTTATTTATGTACTGAAAATTTAATTATACACGTATTTACAGGAAACAATTTATTTAATTTATTTAATGGAAGTCTATTTAAATTTAAACAAAATTATGAAATAATATTGGATCTAATCAACTACATCTTAAATTGATTTTGAGCAAAATGAATACGTGTGCTGTATATTCTATAAATTATATAAATTCTTCAATTAGGAGTCTCATAAATTGTTTCTAAGCAAACGTCCAATTTATGGAATAAGTAAAAAGTCTGCGAATTTACTTAAATCTTTTTTTATCTGGTAGAGAATAAATTATATTTTATGAGTGGTTGTAATCCGTAAATGATTGCCTAACAAGTAAGTGTCCAGCAGGGCTCTGTCTTGAGCCTATTATTCTTATTTTTGTAAATAACCTGGCAACCTATAATTCTAATTCTAAATATACCTTATATGCAGATAATACCACATGTTGTCAAAGACAATTTTACAATTATAATTCAAATGTATTATAAATATAAGTACAAAATAATACTAAAGAAATAATTTCCATGAATATAATTTAAAATATGTTTTCTACTTACCAAGAATTTCATTGTTGCTTATTTGATTTGTGTTAACCTCCAAGAAAAGGACTGTTAAGACTGATGCCGGATGACTCGGAAAGAAGTCTTTATATACTCCCTAAATTAAATCAAAATCGCCGGTTTCAAGGTTTAACAAGTTCATTAATACGCCCATAACGTCCGAACCTTTTTTGCATAACTAGTACATCTCGCTTGTTGTACATATGAGAATAGCGAGGTGATCTATATTTAATTATTTCTTAATAACCGATCGAAAACGAGATTTTTGAATGCGTAAACAGATGGAAATTTCGACGCAAAATTAGAAAATGCAAATCGGTCTGAGGCTATCAAACTAGTTTAAGTTCCTCGTGGACTGATTTGTGAATGTAAATTGTTTAACAAGATTCCGCCGCATTTGAGATTCAGATGCCATCGATGAATTCGTATCAAAATGTATTACAAGGAGCGCGTTTTTTCATAACGTAATATATTCTTTAATATTATCTTAAATAATTTGGTAATATAATCATATCATATTACTATAATCTACTAAACATACGTATTAAAATATTTTAAAACAAAGTCACTAGGTTTTCAATCAATGAAAGTTAATATAGTTTAATGTTTAAAACTTCTTAGAAGATCAGTTACTGAAATTTAAATTTTTATTTAATTATAAATAATTTATAACACTGGTTAGTTACGTATGCAGTCCTGTTGCCATGCAAATACTGTTTAATCTATTACTTTTTCCTTGATGTTTACATGTTTATATTAGGAAAAGATGAAGTATGACTATGTAAATTTAAATACTATTACATTTTTAACAATATTTTTTGTTGTAGATATTTATTAGAAAGTCCTTTTTTGCCGATCAATTCAAATAAACAAATTAAAATAAAATTTTCACAGAAACCTTAAATAACTTACTTGTATCGAAAGTTTTGCCTTTAACTATTCCCAGGAAGTTTTTTAAGGTATATAAATTCATTTTCCAAAATTAAAATTAAAATCCTAAAAGTAGTATTACTTCTAAAAACAACATACAATCTGGTTAATATAAAATTGTATTATTTCAGCTTTTTGGTAGCAACTTTATCCATTAAGATTTTCTTTAGGCGACCGATTCTATAGTTTAATTCAATTTTTAAAGTTTAAATTTAAATCCAGTGCTAGATTTCTCTATTTACTGGTCATACTCGTATTGTCATAATCGTATTCATGAGGCTAGTTACTAAATTTCTTTATTCATCGCTAAATCTGGAAAAAATCATATTATAGAAGAGAATTTAATAAAACCGTCAATATCAGCATTTCTCAAAACGGTTCTTGAAAAAGATGACAAAGATGTAAAAGCTCTGCCACTCAGTAATAATACTGTTAGCAGAAGAATTGAAGAAATTAGTGAAGATATTGAAAAACAACTTGTTGAAAAGCTGAAAAGAAGAAAATTCTCAGTGCAAATGGATAAATCGATTAAATGAAAATGAGAAGAAATATTGTTCTGTAAAAGATTAGAAAGATATGAATATAATAAGGTAAACAACTACTTAGATGCCAATAATATACCAATGAAAAATATAACATCTTGTGCTAAAGATGGTTCTCTTAATATGATGGGCAAGAAAAATGGCTGCTTAAAACTGATGAAAGATGAGAATTCAGAAACGATTCTTGTGCATTGTGTTATTCATAGGGAAAACTTGGTAGCTAAAATCATCGCGCCTGTTTTAAATGAAGTACTGCATTTAGTAATAAAGTTTATCCATACTATTAAAGCTAATGCCAAATGCAAGCGTCTCTTCAAGATGTTTTGTGATGAACAAAATGCAGACCATGTGAGAAATATACAGTGCACGCCGCTTAATGTGATCACAACGGGACTCGGGGTTTTTGATAACAATAACCGATTGATAATAATAGCCGAAAAACAAAACTTTATTTTAAATAAAAATATATAACGTAACAAACTATAATAACGTAACATTTTGAATTGTCTACAATTATTTGTTATATAACTTTCATGTTGCTTCAATAGTTTATTAGCAATTGGCAAAAAATGTCAAAAATTTCAATTTTTTTTTTTTTCTCGAAAGTTAAGAATTTTATGAAAAATATATTTTAACAAAATTTTTCCAGTTTCTCATTCTCTTTAACTTCGAAAAGTTTTGTAATATTTTTCATATTAAAAAAAATATCGGAAAAAAACAAAAAACGCCTCGAGTAAACACCCACTTCCGGTTTATGAATGTTTACCAAAAGCTTTTCAGTTCTAGTTTTTAACGATAAAACCTTAAGTTTAAAGTTTCATCTCAATTGGATCATTCGTTTTTGAGATACACCACCCACGGACAGACAGACAGACAGACACACACACAGCCGTAAAAAATTTTTTTCCAGAAATTAGTTTAATGGACTCGGGGGACCTCAAAACGGATATTTCCGCAAAAAAAAATTTCAAAAAAGAATCACGATCACAATACTTCCCCTATATATACTTCGTATATAGGGAAAGTAAAAATGATAACATAAACCGAAATCATGATTACTATAAACGAAAATTTTTGTATGTAGTATTACACGTTCGGCCCGTTCTTCGCAAAAGTGATAACAATATCCGATTGATAACATTATCCGTAATTCTAATAAGCGGCGTCTACTGTATTAACAAAAACGGTTTCATTGGCTCCAAAAATGTGAAGTAAATGATACCGCTATACTTGTTATTCTGGATTATCTGAAAATTCTATCAGCTGATATAAGAGAAAGATTTTTTGATTTAAAACAAATTGATTTTCTAATATGGATGCTGTAGCGATGGCATGGCTTTGTGAGGAAACGAAAATAAAATACCCAAATTCAATCAAATGTGCAAGAAAACTATTGTTACCGTTTCCATCTTCCTATTTAGCTGAATGTGGATTTAGTGCTGTAATTAATTTACTGGTAAAAACAGAAATCGTCTGGATATAACACAACGAGAAACTTAAAATTAAATATTATGTATATGTTACATAGTGGGACATACGAATTTTAGAAAGGCTTAGGTGGACGGACGGACGTGAAATCGTTTACTCTGTTTAAAACTCTAAATAAAATGCAATAAAAAACGATCAAAGACAACTCCGTAGTAATTCATCAAACAGTGATGAAGATGAAGCATTGATTCAAAAAGTATTGAAGAGAATTTTAATTTTGAAAACGTTTACAAAAAATATGTACAATAGGTGATAACATTAAAATAAGCATGGCCGGTGCAATGAAGGTTATAAATAATGAGAAATTAAAATCCGTACTTAGTCACATTTTAAACCCCAAAGCAAATATAATGAATATTAAAAGACTTTATGTAAGTTACACAACTTTTATTATTTCAATACTCTAAATAAAATTTCATTAGGAAAATTATATTTCGTGAGTTCGGTAAAGAGATAGCTCATGAAATTTGATATAAACTTATTATTTAATAAGTAACCGTTAATTTATTTAATTTAAGTATGTATGGATGTTACTATATATGCATACCTGTACATATGTAATATTAAAATGCGTCTATTCGGTTTATGGTATAATTAATATTAGTTTTAGAAATTATGTTTTTGTGTATAAGTTGCAGTAGCATTTTTGTATATATACAAAAATGTATTCATAGATAAAATGTTGTTAGAATATCCTGAATCTAATATCTTTAGATTAACTTAACACTGACAGACAGCAGAAAATTTCGAAATGAACATGATTCAAGGCTTTAGACTCGTCACTAATTTCTCCAGAAAAAATCAACACAACCAACAAACATTATATGGAGGATCAGCACTTTATGTTAAGCTTTTATTCCAATGCAAAGTGCGAAATGATATAAACAAATTGGCATAAGGACTATTTGCAGTTATTGATTGGAGGTTAAAACAAGATACATTTATTTCTGTTGTAGTGTATAGCCCTCCGGATGCTAATATGAATGCTTTTGTCGATAAACTAAATAGTCTCGCGACACTACTTTTTAAGTCAAATAGTTTTGGGTAGGGATAATCCCTTAAAACCATGTTTGTAAACTTACTTTTAAGCTATAATCTACGAGATATTAAAAAAATTCCAATACTATTTTTGATAATATTTTAACAAATTTAACCTATTTCAGAAGGTGCACAAAATAGATTTTCTTATTGTCTCGACATGATTCTTTTGAATTATTATGTTGATTCAAAACTAAAAAAGAAAAGATGCATTTTATCAATGTGATAATTGCCATACAGCATTGCGCTGTATGGCATGGATATGTTTCCAGTGTATTTGGTTTATACCTATTTGACCATTACAATGTACAATAAATTACTTTCTCAGAAATAATTAAAAAAATAAAAATAAGAGCATTTGTATATATAACTTGGAAAATTTGTCAAAAAAGTTATCATTAAGTAGAGTATATATTTACTTCAGAAAATACCAATGAGGGTTAGGAATATTTTAATTCTATTACATCGAAATTATTTAGTAAATGTATTCCTTATAAAAACGTAAATATTATTGCCAAAAAAAACGTATAACTGTATAGTCTGCAGAATTGGATCAATCGGAGATTGAGATATTTCATAATTTCAAAAGTAAATCCTGATTTCAGAGAGATTTTCAATAAACAAAATAATATTTACAATAACCATCCGCAACCTGCAAGTATCTTGGAATGACCTTTGATCCTAAACTGTCCTTCAAACACCATTCCCAAACCCTTAAAATGAAAATCAAAAACAGAGCTCGACATTTCAGACACCTTACATTCAAAAATGAAGGGATTTCCACAAAAACTGCAGTAAATATCTACAAATTGATATGTCGACCTCTGTTAGACAACGCAGCAATTCTTTTCCTAAATCCCCGCCCTCCTGTTCTGAGAAACTAAGGCATCCCAATAACCCTCTACACAATCCCTCCAACACACTGCTATACCAAAAAACCTAATTAATACCCATTGAAAACCGACTGGAACACCTTGCTATAAAATTTGCCACTAACCCTGATATCCAAGACATCCTCAACCACCTATGTTTACCTCGCAATCCTTTATTATTTAATAATAAATAAAGATGTTTGTCTCTCATTTACAATAATCTATTGCCGCAACATAGAAAAACCAAACTTGAAAAGAAACTTGCAAATTGTTATAACAAAAGTAAAATATCATGGAATATTATAAATAGTTTATTTGTTAATAAAAATAAAAAGAATGAAATATTGCCTTTAGAAAAAAAAAAAAATTGAAAACGAATTGAATTCTTATTTTATAAAAAAGATAATGCCAAATTATGAATATGATGAAAAACTATTTATATTCGTCCTTCTTCAACACTAGAAATTTCTAACTTTCTCACGAAACTTAAAATCATAAACAGTGATGGTCCCGATGAAATCAGAACTAAAATATTAAAATTTGTTAAAGAGGAATTTCTCGAACCGTTAAGAAATTTGATACAATTGAGTTTATCTTCTTATTTTCGCGAATTCTTCAGAAAGAACTCTGTCTTAAAAATGGCGACACGCATTCTTTTGGAAACTAACGGCCAATAAGCCTTTTAAGTGCGTTCTCAAAAGTTCTGGAAAAGAATATATATAATTGAATGACGTGTTTCTTCGATAAATGTAATCTTTTCCATCCAAAGCAGCATCGAATTGTATTGGGTAAATTAGGACGATAAATAAAATTCACAACAAAGTGAATTTTATTTATCGTCCTAATTTTCAAAATGTATCACAAAGTAATGGCTTCAAGCATCAACTATAGTATTGGGCAAAGGTAAAAATACTACAATATTTCACTTTGTCACTCAAGTTACCCATTGTCTCAAAAATAAAGAGACCTCTGGCAACGTACCTGGATCTGACAAAGGCGACTATGGTATACTGCTTAAAAAGCTATTTAGATATTGAGTAGGATGAACAGCATATGGACTTAATTATACTCATACATTAATATCTCGCAAATCGGATAGAAATAGATTGGTCACATCTATTACAAATAAATACAGTAATTTTTCAAGGAAGCTACTATTTATTGTTTACATGAATCACTTATTATGTATTTTAAATCACCATAATGATATTTAAAACGAAAAATCAACATTTGATGCTCCAAGTAAAATAGAGTTGGGCGAGTTCGAAATTAAGGTCGCAGAAAGTTCCAAATTACTATGTATGATTATGGACAATGAGTTAAATTAGAAATAATATGTAGAATACGTAATAGCTAAACTAAATACCACATGCTATATTATTAGATCCATGAAAAACATTTTAAATAAAAATAAAATATTTGAAATCAAAATGAGATTTAGGATAATATTTTACCGAAGTAGTGTAAATTGTCATAAAGTATTTTTATGCCAGAAACAAGAAATTTGCCTAAAATATAAGATATCGTATCGCGAAGTCATTTAAAGGTATGAATATATTAACTTTCACTGCTCTGCATCGTATATATTTCTTTAAAATGAACTAAAAATGATTGAATGTACGTTAATTAGTTTGTGAGTATCATAAATTTGGAATAAATACTATCAAACTAGTGTTGCCTTGATAGCCTTGCTATTTTGTAACACGCAAATTACTTTTGTATCATTCAATGTCTGTCGAGGTATTTGCAGAGAAGTAGTTGTTCAAGTGATTTGTTTTTTGTAATCTTAATAAGACTCATTTGTTGTAGATTTTACGAAATATTTTCGTGCTTTTTCTAATTATAAGTTAATTTTCTACAACGCAAAGGACTTATATATTTTAATTATTTAAAGATTGACATGTTTATTTAAATATATTTCTTTTTCCTATGTTCTCGAATTTCCTATTAGAAATATTAAAAACAAACATATTTTTAATACGGTAATTACTTTTTTCACTGCCCTTTTGATGAAACGAAATTATAACATATTTCTATAAGAGCATAATATGAATTTACTTAGTCATAAATGAGTAGAACTGATATATTTTTCAACTAGGCTTATGTAAATACGAAACGATTAATATATTATTAACTAACAACGTTAGATCTTCTAGTATTTTTATAATTATAAATTATACATTTTATCTTATGATAGTTGCATTTTAAAATATGAAAAAGTATAAAAAAGTATTTAGACATTATTTCGAAACCTGTAACTATTATTTTCAAAATGCATTTTTCTGCAATTATAAAATAGTCTTTATATAGACTGAAAAAGCCCGTTAAGGTAAATTTTGTCTCCTAAATAAATATTTTACTTTTCGTATTGTTTGGATGATTCGATTAACGTAACTTATTTAACAGAATACCTTTTAAATTAAGTTACTTGGAAGCTATTTGTTTAAAAGGAAATTTATTTGAAGGAAATTTATATTAAGATGTTTACAACTTGTTAATTAAAATTTTAATTGAGAACTTAATTTTCAATAAAATAAAGGCCTCTCCTTAATTAGATTGAAATTAACAATATTTATATTTTATTTTCCAATACTTATTTGTATTTATAATTCATTATTTTCCAAACAAATTATGAACAAGCTGTGCTTTTCAAAGACACACACTCATATATTCACATAATGTTTATCTATGCTATTATTTTAACTAGTGCTAGTTTTATTTGTTTACAAAGTTATAAAGTAACATGAATTATTATTTTATCATAAAACAGTTTTAATACAAGATCTCGATTACATGTTTCTTTTATTATATTATTTATCGTATTTCTGTTTATTTTCAGATATTTTGCAAATCTGTAAACTGAAATGTTACTCCTGGTCTCTACACCTTTACCTTGATTTTTTCCTCTTACATAATATTTTATCTACAATTAATTTAGAAAAGTAAAGATGATTTAGAGGAAGTATAGTAACTTCTAAAGTACTGATAGATATGAAGTTGCAATTCCTATAATATTCCCAACTGTTTATTTATTTATTATTTATTTATTATCAATTTAAAAATAACATACATCAATTTTTGGACAAAAGAAGCTCGGGCAGAGTTCCACTCACAAATTATGTTCTTCCACCCAAACCCTTACTTTTCAATGATGCTGAGGGATCAAATATCCTCTTGCACATCTGTATTCTATTATAGATGCTTTTATTTACTTCTTTTGTCCCCTTTTAAGACAGATTTTTTTTCACATTGGTCAATATGGCTCAAAATATTATCCTAAACCAAACTTGCTCTCAACTTATCTTTATTAAGCGACTTTATTTTTTTGTCATATTGTTGCTCTTGCATTTATTATTAAGTTATAATATAGTGAAATACTTAGAAAAATTAAAAATATAATTCAAAAGTCTTATATGTAAGTTGGCGTCTAAGTAAATTTATAAATACACTGATTTTGAAAACATTTGCTAAAAGTGTATTAAATAATATGTCTCTCTCCTGAATTAAATATAAGTAATTACGGCATAAAAAGTAAGAGTAGTGGTCTCTCTAAAAGAACATCTTGGTATATATAAAAGGTGATCATCAAAGGAACTTCCGCCGTTTTGCTGTAAATAAATTACATATTTATAAAGAAGAAGTATTTTTCATGCGCTCGCCTTAAAATGGGTTGTATGTAGTCGAAATTATAATGGAACAACTTGGGAAAAAAACGAAGTTCAAACGGCTTGTGTGACAACTGAGTAAAATGCGGTGAGCAAAGTGAATGCGAAATTCTTCCACCTCCGGCCGATTTATACAAATAAATTAAAATAATGTATTCCGATACCGTTTCGTTCCAAAATTGAACGAATTTTATCCGAACAACTTCCAGAAATCTAATCTTGTATTACGTAGATGCGTGAAACTGGTTGAGACGAACCCTTCTCAACCCCGAGTGGCTCTCTGCAGCTTATATGTTACGGAGCTTTAAAAAATCGCCCCGTCTCCGTCGCACGCTAACGCACTGTCCTGCCCCTGCCCATCCGTCCAACTTTTTCTCGTCTCTGTCTTGCTCACATCGGAATCGATCCACAAAGGAAATTGAAAATGCGTTCAACACCGAGATGTATAATGATAAAAAACTATACATTTCTCAAACGCGACATTTGCATTTTACCACGTATTTTATTTATACATATTAAATTCATCTCCTGACATGTAATATACCAACGCCATCCGCATTTCATATCTTTTCAGTGAAAACGCAAATACACAATAGTGCGAATATTTTACATTTCATATTCCCAACGTGGATCATGCTCAATCATCCATAGGTAATGATCAAATATTTGAAATATGTGTGCTCGCATATCTAGGCTAAATAGATACATCCGTACTTTTAAATAGATCAAAGTATTTTGGTGCAAATCGTATACAGTCATTCCTAGATATTTTATTATAAAGTCCTGCGTTGATTGCACAACTTATTCAATGCATGTTTACCTAATAAGATAAAACTTTCTACAATAGATACAAAATCGCACAAACCAAAATTTAAAAGAATTAATATATTGGATAATATCCACATGATATAACTAAATAAACTATAATAGAAGAATTTATTTTAACTATATTTAAGATACAACGAAAAAATAATACTATGTCAAAAAATACAAAGCGCCTATAAGTATATTCTATAATCTTTCTATAAGCACACAAATTAATTTTGTCAGTATTATATTTGATTTAAATTAAAGCATTAACATTATATCAGGTGTTGGAATAAATTCGTAGCGTTTTTTTTTACAGAAAAGTAACAATTTATTTAAAGAAGAAAAAAATACATTATTGAAAATACTGTCCATCGCTTGCCACTACTTTTTCTCATCTTTCGGGTAGTAGACGGATACCGCGTCGAAGAAACGCTTCGCCCTTGGAGGCAATTCATAATTCAATCCATTTTTTACAATTTTCATGAGAAGTGAAATTTTCCCGTGACAATCCATGAGCCATTGATCGAAACAGGTGGTAGTTCAAAGAAGTAATATCTGGAGAATGCGGTGGGTGGGTTAGGACTTGTCGACATGTGGTCGAGCATTGTCGTGCAGTAAAATGACTTTATCATGCCTTTCGCCCGATTCCGGCCGTTTTTCCTTCAATGCACGACTCAAACACATCAATTGTAATCGATAACGATTCTAAGTGATGGTATCGTTGGGTTGTACGAGCTCATAATAAATCACACCCTGTTGATCCCACCAAATACAAAGAAGGAGCTTAGACCCATGAATATTAGGATTTTTCACTGATTATGATGGTTGTCCGAGCTTAACCCATGACATTCTACGCTTAGGATTGTCATAGTGTATCTAGTTTTCATCACCAGTAACAATCCGATGTAAAACGCTTTTTCTCTTGTGCCGTTGAAGCAGTAACTCGCATGTCAAAAAACGCCTTTCAACATCCCTCGGTTTTAATTCATATGGGACCTAATTTCCTTCCTTTTGGATCATTCCCAAAGTTTTCTACAGTTGATGAATCAACACCCAAAGAGACAACTCTTCAAGAGTTTGAGATAAGTTTTCTTCTAGCAACTCCTGCAACTCTGTATCTTCAAACTTTTTTGGCTGTCCAGATCGTTCCCTGTCTTGCAAATCAAAATCACCACTCTTAAAACGTAGAAACCACTTTCGAAACGTTTACTCAGCTAGAGCATATTCCCCACAAACTTCTTCCAAAATCTGATGACTTTCCGCAGCACTTTTATTCATATGAAAGTAATGGAGTAAAACAGATTACTGTAATATCCGCACCATCTCTCGTAAAACGCTACGAATTAATTCCAATAACTGATAGTATTTCAGCGATGGCAACTGTATCATACATCTCTAACATAACAAAGTGCTATTGCATCATCTAGAAGAAATCAAATCCTCAAATCTTGATATCGTTGTTTAATTAATAGTGTTAATAGATAATAGTTTAAGGTTTCGATGGCTAATGTATAAGATTATACGAACAGATAAGCGAGTATAGCTTTGAAATAAATAATTTAGGATCTAAAATTTTAAAAGTCCAATACTTTTAACAAATTAAAGTTATTTAGTAATATTTCAAATTAGTTATCATAACATAGAATTAGCTATCTTTATTTTATCACCGTTTGTATGAAATATGAGGTAAAATGGGGTGAAATCTCTTCTACAAGTAGAAACAGTGATGTATCTACTTACATAACTATATCAACTTGCAGAAGATAATCTGTCTATTTTCAGTCTTGTGAGTACAGTCTGTTCTCATCGGGATAAAAAAATTAGCTAGGGCCTTGGTTTAACCTTTCTTGTCACCATTAATGCTCTAATATGTTTGCCATTTTCTATAGATATTTGGTATTTGTGTTGCTGCGTAGTCTAAATGAGAGATGTAGTTGTTATTTTACTGATAAGGTGGATGTTCTTTTCACAACCTTGTCTGCAATGTGAATATTTTTTAAACAACTTTATCTGCTGAGTCATTACCTATTATTTCTATATGCAAGACATTACATATACATACATACGAAAATTCAATTATTTCAAAATGGAATCTAAGATTATGTAAATTTACTGCACAAAGGGTTGTTTACCAGATAGGCAGAAGATTGCTTGTAGGCTCCCCAATAGATATATTGATCACAAAGGAACAGTATCTAAATATTATTAATATTGCAGATAAGTCAGCTATTTAAACGTTCGTCATTGGAGGGAAGGTGCCCTTAATTTCTGTGTCGTGTGTACTCACGCTACACTCAATAACTTGAACTGAATGTTTTGCAGAAATTATTGTTCATAAAAAATTCCATTTAAAATTCACCTTAAATTTTATCAATTTTAAGTTATTTTGAAAAAAGACAAAATTTGCCAAATTCAATTTTCCTCATTGTCAAGGTACAATTAGTGCTGCAACCTGAAAACTAAATATAACATACCACACCCGCAATAACATCAAATTAAACATAATATACCTATATGGGGATAATATTTTCCAACGAATCAAGAAATTCGAACTACTTTGAGAAAGAAAGGCTACTCTGCTGTCCGACCTTGTCTTCCTTCGATGCAGAGACAACGACGACATCCCTACGTGCTGCAAACTAAGCTTTCATGCCAGTACACCAAGGACATGCCGAATCCTAAATAACACAAGCTCCAGCGTACTTAGAGAACTCATAAACACGAAGAAAACCATTATAGACAAAACCGCAAAAGAACTACTAAACGAGCACATATACCTAAGCAACGAAATATACGCATCGCTGTGGAATAAAACCGACAACCTCTCCGAGTTCAATGTCGAATCCAAACAAATTCAAAAAATCAATAGACAAAAAGAAAAATTCAAATATATGAAAAAAATCACGAAAACAATACTTCGTCTAGATTTCATATAGGGTGAAAAAATTACAAAAGACTACCGGCCATAACAGTACCCAAAATAGTATATAACCTATAAAACAACGTTCTCATCGAAGCATCCATATGTATTTTAGAAAAAGGACCGAATTTCGCATTAACACCATAAACAATCCCTACAAACGAAATTATATGTAACATCGAAACAGCGATCAGAAAATTAAATCCATATGAAGCAGACATAAAAGAAAAGCAAAGCCCCCTAATCACAACACCACCCGTTAAGAATTCTAGGCATTAAAATCACTCAGTCAAAATAACGAGATTATAATCTTAACTGCGGATAAAGGTAACGCGATTGTAGTCTTAAATAAGTTAGATTACCAAACAAAAATGTAAGCCATGTTAAATGACTCAACTTAACAGCGATTGCGACGGATCTGACCACATACTTGGAAAAAACAACAAAGGCCAAGAAAACGCTCCTCTATTAGATCTCAAAACAAAGAAAGCGATTATCCCCAGGAAGAAATCATCTAGATGCTCGAAATTACCTATATTGCCGAAAATCAAAAAAAAAAACCTTTCAGACCAATTGTAAGCTCAATCGACTCACAGATAAAGTCTATAAACCACCTGATGTATTATAAATATAGACTAACTCAAGGACACATTAAAACAATATCTCATAAACAGAAGAAAACCACACCTAATAATAGGAGACATAAATATAAACCTATTAGAAAAACAATACAACAAGATCATACAGAAATACCTTGCAAGAAAACAACTACATTATTAAAAATAAAATTAATAAAACATCTTACACCACAACAAACACAAATGGGAACCACATTATTCTAAACCACATCATCTCAAATAATGAAAAGTTAGTAAAACAAATAAATATAAAACATTCCAGCATAGAGCACTGCACAATTATTATTGAAACTAATATAACAAGACAATCCAAACACACATACCAGTACTTCCAACACATATAAACAAACTACAAACAAATAACCGAAGATATAAAAACATTAGACATAACAAATATCGAAATTTTAGTTACAGTTATCTAAGTTCCTGCAAGAAATAATTTAAAACAATAAAGAAATAATAAAAATTCAAAGATCACAAGAAAATCCATGGATTACGAAGAAAATAATAAATGAAATTATTAAAAGAGACAACATGTATAAGAGACACAAAAAAGAATCCCAACAACGAAACGATCAAACAAACATACCTCAACCAGAAGAAAATGACTATCAAACTAATAAAAACTACGAAAGTTCAATACTATACAAAATTCATAAATACAGCACTTACCCACAAAAACTGTGGAAACAAACAGATACAGATAATTGATAAAAAGCAAGACAAACATTATATAAAAGAAATCAGAACAATCAATGGTACATTAACAACGAACCCAGATGAAATCGCCGACACAATAAACACGCTCTTTGCAAACATAGGACAAACACTAGCCGAAAAACAATTAGAAAATTTAAAAGTAAAATCAAAATATCCCTAACATGGAATTTAGATCAATGTCCGAAAACGAAATAAATGCTATATATAATAAATAACCTGAAAGACAGAAAAGCTCCAGGATTTGATCGCATTACAAATGATATCTTAAAACAAAATTCAAATATACTAACACCCGTACTAACTGAAGCAATAAACAATGTACTAAAAGAAGGAACATACCCAGAATACATGAAAAACACAATTATAATACCAATACATAAAAAAGGCGATAAAACAAACCCTGAGAATTACAGACCACTATCATTGCTATCTTCTCTAAATAAGATCCTCGAAAAAGCTATACAGATGCAATTATGCGAACACCTGACTAAACATAATGTAATCAAACACAATCAATACGCATTCCGAAAAGGTTCAGGAATCTTGTCTGCAACCTACGAACTAATAGACACAATAAAAAATAATTTAGATTAAAAAAAAAAATGTAGTAGCCATCTTTATCGATATGAAGAAAGCATTTGATACAGTATCGCAACCAATCCTAACAGAAAAATTAAGCGCATTTGGATTCAAAATCACCGAACTACATTTAATACAATTATACATTAACAGAGGACCACAAATAACGAGAGTAAACGAAATTGACAGTACACCAAGATATGCAAAATACGAAATACCACAGGGAGGAAATCTATCACCAAACATATATATCATATATGTAAATGATATGATAGAACAAAACTTATTAGGAACACTATTTATATATGCCGACGATACATGCATGATATATACAGGAGAAAATCAAGATGAAGTCGAAGAAAAGATCAAAACAGATTCAACCAAACTACAACAATGGTACTACAACAATTTATTAACTATTAATGAGAAAAAAACTGCATTTCTGATCTTCCATATAAAAAAAAACAACCCATAAATTCGACAATTAAAATAAATGGAAAAATATAAAAGAAATTGACAGCAATGAATATCTAGGACTAAAAATACTGATAAATAACAACTCGACTACAATAGATAAATAGTGAAAATCAGAAAATACATTCCAGAAAACAGAAAAAAATCAGTTTACAACGCATTATTTACAAGCAACATAAATTATTTATCTGCCATATGGGGAAACACTAGCAAGCAAAATAAAGGAAAACTGCAAAGGCAACAATACTATACATACTCGACAAAAAGACATGCACTAAATATCTATACGAACACACATAAGAACTAGATACAGAAAAAATTATAGTATATAACAACATATTACTAGCATATAAAATAAAACACAACTTAATTAAAACACAAATTAAATTCAAAACAAACAAACAAGTACACAATTACAAAACTAGACAAAAATCAGACCTCAGAATTAATAAATATAACACCATAAAATGCACGCAACACCTGACAACAGACATAATACACAAATACAACAACTTATCCACACATATAAAAACACTGAAATTATTTTCGTTTAAACTCAAAATAAAAAAAACAACCTGATAAACAACAAAGTCAAATAAGGAAACTAATCCAAGAAACACAACTAGGTATCCTTCAATGTCGATAGCCCGCGGTTGGGTTTGGACCCATGAATCACAAGGCGAGGACCGAGGGATGGAAACCATAGGCCACTGCAGAGAAGATTTGTAATATTATTTATTTGTATAAATAAATTAAAAGTTAACTCTGTAACTTTCAAAATAAAACAGGTTTAAAAAAATTGCTTGCTAAATTCCAAGCAAAAAAACTACAACCCCTCGCAGAAGCGGCAGCTTCATCATATGTGAAAAAAATTCCACACACTTTTTGGAACTTATAAAACCTAAGAAACTGAACCAAAAAGACATTTTAGTTAGTTTCGACGTCGTGTCCCTCTTCACGAAGGTACCAATAGACGAAACAATCAGCATCCTAAAACCGAAACACGTAATACGGGCTCACATGATTAATCTCATAAAATATTGCACTTCGAACACATACTTCATGTATGAAGGCACAAGATATAGGCTAAACGAATAAGATCCCATGGGTTTACCTCTTGCCCCTATCGTAGCCAATATATTGATCGAAAATTTAAAAAAAAAACAGCAATAGATACGGTTCAACAGAAACCAAATACATAGCTACGATATGTAGACGATATTTTCGTCATTTAGAGACATGGAATACAACGTATCAACGAAATCCACGAACATCTTAACAGTATCCACCCTAAAATCAAATTTAACTTGGAAGTGTAATAGCACAACCAAATTCCATTCCCCGACATCCCTATAATACAAAAACCAGAAGGCATACGAGAACACACCACCGAAAACAAACACACACAAACCGATACCTAATCCATACATAAAAGGTACCACACATCCACAAAAAACCCAACATAACAACGGCTTTGATTACCACAACTAAAATCAAGAACGTGACAGATAAACACAAAGACAAAATCCCACACGAAAATCAAGGAATATACGAGATTCCGTGCAAAAATTGCGACTAGTCATACGTAGGCCAAACAAACAGACGCATTGGAGCCAGAATAGAAGAACACAAGAACTTCATAAAGCTAACTACACACCGTACATCAAATAGACTCCACAAACACTAAAACCTTAGTTCATTGACTATGGAGGCTTCTACTTCGTTATACATTTTAATCACAAATTAAACACAATAATTACTTTGTTTTGTATAACAGTTATTTATTTAAACGGTGACCAATGGTTTCAATACATTCACGTATCATTTTCAAACCGAAAGTGAAAGAAATGATACGTGAATGTATTGAAACCATTGGTCACCGTTTAAATAAATAACTGTTATACAAAACAAAGTAATTATTGTGTTTAATTTGTGACTAAAACCTTAGCCAAAACAAAATACCTCGACACACGTATCATACCAGAGACACTGGAAATAGAAATACGACCCTGATCAATGAACAAAATATTCTGGATTCGCAACGCCTCCCAAACACATTTAAACACATACTGAAAAATCATCAAACAAACAAAAATATCATAAAAAATAACCACACAAATACGGTTGACGCACAGATTTCCACGCAAACAAGAAGCAGACCAGTCACACGCAACCATAATAAAACATAACGTCGATCAGTACTTGAATGTTCCAAGAGAAACCACTCGAAAAAGATGTTAGAGTGTTTATTTATTTATTTATTTATTTATTTATTATTGAAACGATGTGAAAACATCTCACAAATAACCCGGAGGACAACCCAAAAACCAAATATAACATATCATACCCGCGAAAACATTAAATTAAACATGTATATAACGGGTGTCCAACAAAAATTGTAGTCCCAGGTGGCGTTGGAATCAAATACGTAGGTCGATTCTTACATGTGTTAAATAAATTGTACTGAAATTTTAATTATCAAACATAATTCTGTTTTTGAGTAAATGTATTCTAATTACTTATTAAAATTAACAACACTTTAAATTCACATTTGAATCGAAGAATCGACCTACGTATTAGATTCCAACGTCACCCGGGACTACAATAATTGTTGGACACCCGTAATATATGAAGTAGCAACCTCAAGAATAAATCAATTAATCAATCAAATAAATATAATGTCAACCTGACGAGAATTTAGTAAATAATTGACAATACAAATGAAAACAACTAACGCATGGATACGCTGCTTGTCATTTGCTGCATGACAAAAATATACATCAAAAAACTATAGCAAATAACAAAGCTCGACTGCTAAATTTCATGTGACAAAATGGCGCCATTGTTGTTTCACTCATGCGTATTAGATCATAAAATGACCCAAACAAGTAATACATTTATTGTATTCCTTATCTATTTAATCAGATCTGATACGCATTTCTATCCTTACAGATCATTATCAAAGTTGAGTATTTCTATACATCGTAACAAATTTCTAATTTCTTATATTTTTATCATATTAAAAATATGTATCAGTTATTAGATTAAATAGATACGGAACAATAAAATATTAATTATTTAATTGATTGTGGAGACATTAGTTCGTTATGTATTGATTAATAATAATAATAAAATTGTAACTTTATAAGAATTTACATATTTATTGGATTTATAATTCCAACAAATATTTAATAAACTTATAATGAAATAACACGATCGTTTTGAGTTTAGCTTTATAAAAAAATATAAAGCTAAACTCAAAACGATCGTGTTTTTTCATTATAAGTTCATAATGGAGTTTCGCCAAGTAACAGCCTTATCAATCCAAATATTTAATATAACAAATTACTAGTAATAAATGTATTGAACAAATTAAGCCCCGATATATTTTTGCATATATTTAACAGACTTTTATTAAAATATGATTATTAAGTAATAGACTAAGAAATAGTATTTATGCATAAAGTAAATAATTTGTTAATTGCCCTTATTTATATCTATAATTTCAAATAATCGGGTAATGCGCTTGGCCAGTAATTCCCTGAATGATTTAGATTTATTTCATCAATTCAGATTAGGGCTCGGATTCCGAGTCGGATGCAACTTTTTAATCAAACTAATGTTTATAAATTTTTAAACTCGACAGGGTGTTCGTATTTTAAGCCAGGGGCTCTTAAGTTTTGCGCTCGGCATTGATTGAGCGCTCGGATCCATTTCTTGATGAAATGTATAGTTTATTAGATATCTCCAGTATTACATCACGGATTCAGATTTATTTCTGGATGTGCAAATGCATACGTACGTTAAGGGTTGTAAATAATAGGGTAGATTTTTCTTAAATTTATATTATATAAAATCATATGTGGTGAAATATAAATGAATATTACGAATTAATTATGGTGATGGGTGCTTCCGTTAGTGCGCGGGTATCCATAATATAGGTTACAATCCCTTTAATCTTTTCACTGCAATTGTTATTAAATTTAATAATAAATACAAAGGTAATTATTAAGTTTAGTAGTGGGTACTTTATTTAATTTATTGCAATTTTTGCAACATGCTTCACTTCTAGATAAGCACTCCTTAAAGGCCTTAATCCTAATCCAAATCATCACCGTTAAAGGAATCATTCATGATGTAGAACTATCCTTCTCTGAAGAACAAATTCTGAACAATATATTTAATACCTTGAATGGAAAAAATAGTAATTAATGATGGAGCAGAATATAGTAACAAACAATCTGTTATGACCACCTTCCCCGCAGTCTCTTTACCTTCACACTCTTTTGCACTAATAAGGTCCCCGCAATATTTATATTCTCAGTGTCACACAGTCACTTTTGTTTGAGGTATTGCCATACTAAAAACACATGCAAAAGTAAATCTAGATGTGCAAAATGTAGGTATACAGAGAATTTCTTGGACAAACTAAATTAAGGAGCATCTGTCCCGATATAACTCATCCTGCTCAGAAGTTGCTCATTCTACACCCCTTCTCCTTAATGCAACAACGGTACCTCCCATATATTCCAGTTCAAGTCACAGCTTGAAGGTAACTTATAATCCCCTATTTCTCTTCTATTTTCCTCATTTGTATCTCCGTCTTGTTCTTTTTTTTCCTCAGTACTACAATTCTCTCCAAAGAGAAGATCTTCCTCTGGTATAGATCCATTAATTAAGCTAAAGCACCATGATATACTACAACCTAAAACATCTTTAATTTAAAAAAAATGGACACAACTAATTTATCTCAAAGAAAATTGCTTTAATTTTAATTCTTCAATCTCCAACCATGACTGGAAGTTCAACAATTTTTAGAAAATTGTACATTGCTGATCCCTCGTCCTATGTTGCGGTAATTTCAAACCTAATTCGATTCAATACTCTCCTACTCCCACCATCTTAATTAAGTCCCTTTTGTCCCTCTCTTACGAGCCTAAAGTTATTGCAATGGAACATTCAGTTTTCGGTCAAACAAATCTAATTTAATTTATTTAAATCTCCTATGAACCCGACATTATCTGTTTATCTGGAACTTAAGCTAAGTATTCCAGCTCTATTACAGTTAGGGATTTCTACATTATTTCAAACAGTCATCCTGATAGCAAGGATGGCTCTACGGTACTGATCAGCATCGCCCTTCCTTTTTACGAAATCATTGTAATTCCTCTTTTCATTCCCGAGTATTTATTTCAGTACTATTCCCTATCTTTACTCTCATATTAGAATACGAGAGGATCCGTAAATTAAGGTCTCCATTTTTTTTCTCATAGTAAACACCATTTTATTGCAAAACAAAGTACAGATTCTGAAAGCTTGGACTTTAGCTATTTTTCTACCCCGTTACGTCGTACCATTATCGTGTTCCCCAAGTGTTGTTTCAAGTTTAGGAACAAATAGTAGTCACTGGGAGCCAAATCAGGGCTGTATGAAGGATGGTTAAGGATTTCCCACCCGAATTTCGCGGTACTTCAAAATGTCCGTCAAAATCTTGTCCACGCTAGTCTTAGAGACGTGCCCTATCACTTCGGCAATCGCTCGCACAGTCACACGCCGATCCTCAAGCAGAAGTTTCTCAACTCTCGCCACTATCTCATCTGAAATAGATGGACGCCCGCAGCGCAGCCGGCCTCGTCGTGTACGTTTACGACCTCATGCGAACTTCCTGCACCACTTCCGCAGATTTTTTACGTCCATAATTCACACTTGGCGGGAGCGTCGATTTTCCTTTCCAACGTCAACGGATGCTAAGCCAAGAATGAGCGTCGCAGCGAGGTGGGAACCGACCAGGATAATAAAAGGAGAAGCAAGGAACACGGTGCTGTTGTCAGATTTAAGTTAGCTCGATCCGTTGCAATGGGAGCTAGTTCTTTCATCTTGGAACTACTTTTTATCTCTAGGGTGCCCTGTTATTTTAGTTGGTGGCTTTAACTTTCATCTGAACCAACTTAATGGCCTTTACTCCAATCTAGCTAGTTTAATTCTCAACCAGATAATAGATAATCTAGTCGTCCTTAACGACTACAAAACTAAACGGTTGGCCTCCGCTCACTCAACTCCTAGCAAAATGGTTATGTCTTTTGCCTCTTTGCCTTTGGCTCCTCTTTTATCTTCCTATATACTTCAAGACTCCTTCGGTATTTTACAGTGATTATTAAAATCACATATCTTCAGTATGGAATACAATTAAAATCCTTGAAGTAATTTCTTTTCCCAGTCCCTAAGCAACCCGACTCCAATGCTCTTGATTATTTTTTACAACCTTACTCCTTTTGTTGAAACTAGCCCCTTCCTTGAATATTCAGATTCACCCCCATACGATTCCACTTCTAATTTTACATTAGCGGAGCTTAATGTATTCCTACACCATCTTAACGATTCCTCTCCGGAAAGATAAAATTTCATATTCTATGTTACAGCATCTTACCATTTCAGGTAAATTGAGCTTATTAGTATTATATATAGAGTATCTTGGAAATTGTACTTCTCCAGAGTCCTTGAATGAGCAAATAATCTGCCCTATCTTAAAACCGGGAACAGATTTCTCCTCCTCTCTTAACTATAGCCCAATTGTCTTCTGATGCATTCGGAAAGTTTTCGAGCAGGTTATAAAATCTTGGGCATGATTGGTGGACCAAAAAACATCGTATATATCATGCTATAGTTAATAGATAATATTGTAAAGCCCACTTTTGACATCCAGGTATCTTTCCTGAATATCTACAGCACCGTTGCTCTGTTCCTCGACATCTCAGCTGCCTTTGATTCAGTTTTACCCTTATTCTCAATAAAGAAACTCATTTCAATAGGTTTTCCAACTAATATAATTAAAATAATCTGATCACACATTAATCACACAGTTCTTGTTCTTAAGCATGATACCTGCTTTACAAATCTCCGAACTTCGTTTATTGGTCATTACTGCACTACACGTAGGTATGCAGATAATGTTGCCCTTCACTGCTTTAGAGAAAATATCCAATCATTAAACAATATGCAACCATCTTCCCAATTACCAGTTATTTTTCGACAATGCCCCTATTCCTAAACTACGTATCATTTTAACTACATACTTACCATTCCGAGATCTGGTTCTCCACCTGGTAGGGATCCTGTAACTCTTCTTATGTTTTATATTAAATACCTCATCAGATCACAAATTGAGTATGGATTTGCTGGTTTCAAGTAACTATCAAAAAAACTCAAGCCTCAAGCCTCTGTTAAGTACTTTGAGCTATGAATTCTGGCCCTTCTAAATCATTAAAAGTTGAATTCTAATCAGCAAATATTTTCTGAAATGCCTAGCCTTTAACAATTCTCCAAACATTAAATCCCGCAATAAGTTACAGCCCATACTTACTGCAGAAAAGAAACCACTTTTCCCTTATGTTAAATGCTTTTGCCTTACTTCTTATTTTAATATTCCAAAGTCACCAATTCTCCTCTATTATACTTTCTCTTATTTCTCTCACTTTGAACTTAAATGTTACCTATGACCTAAGGATCTTTAGGACTTCTTCTGTCTCCCTCAATCCTCTCACCAATATTTTTTTCCTCTCGTTAACTACCGACAAATGGCCAAATTCTATACGCTATTTCAGGGATGGTTCGAAATCCAGTAACTTAAGTCCTGGATCAAACTACGTTCTCTGCATGGCTACTAAGTCACCGATAGTGTTCTAGTTGAGGTCTCTTTTTCGTAAACTGTAATATTTCCTGCTTTTTTCCCTTGACTTTCTGTATTTTTTGAGTTCAGCTTATTAAAAAAAAATAGGCCATAATAATTTTCTAAATTTGGGCTATGTTCAGATTATCATTGTTTCTCAAGAAGTGATTGAAGTTATTATGCCTCTCATAGTTATTTATAACGTGACACACACATTTATAAATATACATACTGGGAAGGTTAGAATACCGTGTTTGGTATAGGCCGATTTACAATCTTCTATAAATCTTAAACCTTCTACAATCCTAACTGTTTTTCGCTGTAACCCAAATAGTCAATGGCGTGTGACTGAATGACCCCAAATGATAATACAGTATGTGAGGTGACTGTGACATAAACCATAATATGCTTTTATTGGCGTTTGGGAGTCACATTTCTCGATAGATTGCAGAGGGAAAAGATGCCTTTTGTTACCTTATTTGCTACCTCATAACCGTGAACGTCTCATTTTAGACTGGGATCTAGGTGATCCTAGTAATTTTGTAGAGTTTGAAAATTACTCACTGTGTTGTTTAAGAGTAAACATCATAACCCTTAAACAGTACAATAAGTCATCACATATTTTGCATTGTTCATAAATAGTTTGTTGCTAGTAAACCAAACTTTAGCAGCAATTTTTGTTTCATTGTGGAGTACTCTCACATCTTCAAGATTTTTGGAAGTACTGACAAGACTTCGTGCGTGGAAGGCTTGGGATATAGTGCTTATGCTCTATTATATCATTTGTTCTCTTCAGAGCATAGTGTCCTCATTCGTGAATGTCTTTTATTATATTTATTTGCATATCTTGTAGAATAACCAACAGCTGTCTTCCCTTCTTCATCTTGTGCAAAACGTTATTGGCTATGAAGTAGTCGTCATGTTCTTAATTTTTTTCAAGATTTCTTTAAGCGCCTTAATCGTCTCGTCATTGTCTTGGGCTTTTCGGATCTTGCTCACTCTACTATAAACTATCATCATAACTGGATATCTGCTTAAACTGTCCACGTTCAGAATTCTTTTGCCTGGACGATGTTTAATCTTATATTCGAATTTGAACAGAATCGTCAGCCATCTTCCGACTATTGCACGATCTTTTTTTTTTGTAAATGCATGACAATTGGTTATAATTTTGAACTTTTAGCCAAATTACTGCCAAAACTTCTAGTTCATAACTTGAGTACTTTCGTTCTGCTTCCGTAGTCTTCTTTGACGTGTACTGGGTGGAACTGATTTTGTCCATAGGGCAAAATTGCTCCTTAGCTGTCTACACTTGCGTTCGTATGTATTTCTGTCTCCAAGCCAGGTTTATATATATGAAGTACTGGGTCATCTGATAACGGCTTCTTCAACGATTCAAACGTTGACTTCTCTCCATCTTCAAATTTGAATCTTGCTTCTGTCTTCACAAGATTTGTTAATGGGATAGCCATTTTCGAGTACTGGGGAATGAATTTTCTAAAGTATCTCGTTAAACCTAAAAAACTCTGGAATTGTTTCTCATTTTTTCGGTTCTGGAAATGTTCTTATTGCTCTGGTTGGATACACCTTACTACTTCCAATTATGTAACCAAGGAATTATACTCATTGCTGAAGAAATTGATACTTCTTCCAGTTGATTTCTAATCCAGGCTCACTCGCTGCTTGCAATACCAACTGCAACCAAAGCCCTTCGTTCTAACTTTTGGCCAGAATAACGAAATCATCGATATACATGGAAACTATTGTTTCTCTAGATAGGTCTAGAAACACTGCATTCGCATACCTTTGGAATACTGCTGACGAGTTACAGAAACCATATTGCAGTTTTGTAAATCAATACTGGCCATTGTGTGTAACGAAAGCTGTGTGTAATATGTATTGAACATCTTCTTTAAAAACCCATCCACCTCCTCGATCCTAGCCGCCGAACTGTCAGCTGGATACCAAGAAATAAGTAATATTTATAGATTTGAAAGGTGCGGTCGATTCAAACTATGGGTATAAACCAACACCGCTCTCTACTTTCAATAGAAATTCAAATTATTTACTTCCATTTCAAGACTACTTTAAAGTCCTGAAAACCAGTATTTGCCTAAAATAGTCTTGCTCGTCTGTTTCTGGGCACACTAAATACTTTCTTCTTCAACCATTTATTCCTATTTTTTTTTAAACCTAAGACCCTTGAAAGAAGATTTATTACATCCCTAGTGAATGAAATTTGCCCATAATTCGTCCCCATCTCAACTTTATAAAATAGATCAAATTGCATTCCCAAACAGTTCCTATATAGAAGTTGATAATCCTAACCGCAATTTATACTCTTGTCCAAACCACTATCCTAGCTTTTATAACTTAAAAATATGCAAGAAGAAGATGGATTTTTCGGTGTGTTTATAGATTCCAGCATTGTTATGTACTTCCTCATAATATCAGTCAATTCGCGGAATTCACTTATATTTTTGTTTTTATTACGATTTCTTTTAGGTCAGCAACTCCATATTTATTATCAATGCTACTAAACTCATTTTTTTCATAGGTCGCGTTTTTATTAGTTACTTCATTTTAATTTAGCTGAGTAGTAAGTAAATTGCAAAACTTACTCTTCAGCGGAGGAGCGTCATCTTTCATATATTTTCTTCAATTACTCGAAGTGAGCTTGTTTGTTTTCTATATGTGGGTTCATTTAATTGATTGGAGGCGTAATTTGTGAAGAGTATTAGAACATAATTTATAAACAGCACTAACTATTTAATATGACAAGTATTGTTACAACGCAAATAATAAAAGGATAAACAAAAACAGTTGTCGTAAATTAGAATTTGCTAGTGAATTATCATATAATATTTCAAACTCTTAAAGGGTGCAATGTAACTGTTATTATGACTTATTTATTTAACAACAAGAAAATATTATGTAACAACAATTCGATATTGGACAAATTACAGAAGTACGATGTTTATGAATTAATGTGTGGTGACTGTGAAGAAAGGATGACAGGCTGTTGAATATGTGACTCTATTATTATTATTTATATATGATGGTATATTTTTATTTTAATCAAAAATGTAATAAAATTGATGTGGTATGTGAAATAACCATTAAGAAATAACTCCTTACATCGACACATAATATCAACTAGCAGTATATTAAATCTTCTACATGAATTCACAAACTCGCTCTCTATGCGCAGAGATAATTTAATTCGATAGTTTCGTTCGCCTATAACTACCTAATCAATAATTTCCATAACGTAGTCCCCCGTATAACCACCAAGTAAGTCGATTTCGTAAGAGATTACATGTGGATTTGGTGTGTTACTTGTTTTACCTTTGTTGTACAAAGGTGTGGATCCAAGGGCGTTTAATTATGTTCAGTAATGCCTGAAAACGTTACGCAAGCAATTTCGTAAACGTCAGGCGGAAACGCTCTCGCCTGAAGCGAATTTAGTTTGTTATTTTGCAAATGAACAAAAGCGTATTTCTCGGTACAAATTATTTATACAAAACCATCCTCCTTCACTTTTAACAATATTATTATTCAAAACAAGAAATATGTTTTCTACGGAAAATTGATTTAAATTCACCTTATATTTTATACAAAACATTTATAAGCAGTGGCTTATCATTATGACATTGATTATATATTCAAATGTTCGATCAATTTTATATTTATCTTTATATTTTTGACACAATAATACACTGTTATAATTAACATTGTTTCCTTAGATATGTTATTACTGTTTAATTGAGTTATATTTATAAGAAAAGGAAGTGCCTTAAGGCATCATGTTATTGTTGTGATGACATCACAATTATCTTCTTGAAGAATTACTTTAATTTATAATTTTAAATGAATTATTTGTTAGAGAAATAAATTTTCAGAACAATTTAATAATGTGTTTATTCTAATTAGAAGGTTAATAAAAAACTGAAAGAGTGAAACAAAACCAAGTGTTTAATTAATCTTCTAATAAACATAAAAATGTTTCACCACCGGTTAAGTGACAATTATAATAATCGTATAAGGTTTATCCTAATTATAAAATCAATAATACTAATTTGATATGAGAAAAAAATATACGATAGGAATATATAATTTTTGTAGATATTTGAATTTAAGTTTCATATTATCTATACTAGATTTCACAAAGAACAAATAATATTGGATAAGATTTTTATTAGAAAGATCAATGTCAATTGAATATATCGCATCAATTGCATTTTCTCCAACCTTTTGATATTGAAATATTGAGATTAAAGAAGGGCGCACATCACCGTCGAATGTTTCCATATATACTTCGGTGTATATCCATCTATAAGTATTATATATTTACTCCTATTGATGAAAATTCATGTGGTGTAGAGTTCGAGCTGAAGTTATCGAATATAAGAATTTCGGTAATAAATTTTTGTTACTATGGAATCAAAAGGCGTCATAATAATATAAACGAAAATTGGATCGTTCGAGATATGCAATAAGTCTATATAGATATTGGAACTGACATCAAAGAAAATATGAGGGAGCTTGAGGTGAGGCCAGAAAGAAGAGGAAATGGAAAGTGTATGTGAGGAGAATTCGGGTAATTTCAAATTTTCGTCGTGCACACATCCGACTTTTCACAACTGAATCATTTATGAATACACGACCGTAAATAAATATAACGAAATTTATATATCCCTAGTATTATACATAATGTGTGCTTGTTTATATTATTTGATAATCAGAATACATACATTATAATGGTCACTATAAAAATATTCACACTATTAGGCTTCAACTTGGATGTATTAATATTTTAGAATAGATTTTGGCCATAGACAATTATCCACTTTATTAAACAATGAATAAAACGCTTACTATGTTTTTAACCACTATAATTTATTATAATATATAAATATATTACAATTTGTACGACTTAAGTTTCGACTTTTGACGGTCATTATCAAGTGAACAAATTAACGAAAAAATTACATTTAAATAGATTTTGACAATTGAGTGAGGGGAGCATAATAAATTATAGTGGTTAAAAACATAGTAAGCGTTTTATTCATTGTTCATTATGAATTACCACATAGTAACGGTCGCAACCATCATTATGATCCACTTTATTGTTATTTCTGTAAGAATACTAGTACTTAAATCTAGAGTGCTAAGAGCCTAGGACAATATTTACATACCAAAAGTGAGAAAACAGTTTCAATTGCAATTGCTTTAATTTAATAAATAATCGTCATATTTTAACAGAAATAATGTAAAAAGTGGTTATTATTCTTGTAAATTGTAACACCCTTGGTACTAATAATATACTTAAAGATCAGGGAAAATGTTAATTTCTATTGTTCATTTGCCTGATAGAGCAATAGTAGGGTAAAACAATTGTAGTAGATTAGTTACATAATTAAACTAAAATTTTAAACCTTTATTCCTACATTGCATAATTTGGAAACATTATAGAATAATTAATTACCAAATACTTTAACCAAATATAAGTATACATTATTAAGTATTGATTATTCTGCAGCACGCTTGTAATAAAGTTAAAATATGTCATTCAATTATCTGCTAACCATAAAAAAACATAAGCTATTTTCCTATAATTCTTTAGCACACAATTTAAAACACAATTTATTCTAGAACTATTTTAGGTTTACGTGATAAAATTAAATAAATATGTTTCAAAATTAATTGACACTTGTCCAAATCTGCTGTGTTATGGGCTGTTGATATTAATTAATTATGGTAAATATCATATTTTTTATTACAGCCATTCTTTTTAAATATTATCAAGATGAAATATAATAATAAATCTATACATATTCTTGATTTCGAAATTATTAAGAAAATACTGCCCTATCGATTTCTTGACCTTTCCCAATAATTGTTTTTAGATCATAGCATACATTTTATCTACGCAAAATTAATTTTTCTTATTTTCTTCTTTACTCATCCTAGTAAATAATTCATTTGCTAATAGTAAATATCTATGCAATTAATCAAGTGAGCAGTTAATAAGATACATGATTTATTACCATAGCATACTTTTAATCTGAGCTAATACTGGGTGTCCCAAAATAATGTTTATATTTAGTGCTCCAATTTTGAAAAAGGTAAGCCATCTATCAGTTATGTCTTTATTATTAAACTATACAATTGAGGAATTTACTTCTTAAAAATAATATCGTCCAAATGCAAACCTTTGGTATCAAGACACTCATTATTATTCGAGCACTAAATTTTCTCGGCAGGTGCCCTGTAAAGGCTGCAATTTTTACTTTCTTTGATCTGCATGGAGTTTGATTTTTGTACAAATTAAATTTTATAGGTTTAAGTCTTTGTGCAAACTATGATATCATGACGATCTATGCACATTTAAAGCGCTTGTCCGCTACCGAAAATAAAGGTTCGAGCTCTGCTTAATATTGCCAATGAGCTATGAGATTGTGTTCTTTTCGAACTGTTTGGAAGTTGGCCGCCATGGTCAATATTCTCGGGGCGGAAAAATCTACAGCAATTCAATATTTGTCTAAAACTCTTAACTTTCTTTGTGTTCTAGGCACAATTTTCGAAAAAAACCTACTAGTACAAACCGTTGCATAGCGACCTGTATCAAATGCTCCCCGCTATACATGTGGAAGACTCAAATTCACCTTGAGGCATCCATACCGAATGTGATAGACTTCATCCAAATTGCAATAGCCTTTAACGACACGTTTGATAACGATCCCCCCTTTGAGATTAATTTCCCTATATACGATATCAATTAAAATACCGAAGACACCGTCTAATTGGCTCACAATTAGACGAGAATTCTCAATGAGCCACCGTGAACCAATTGGTAGCGCGGCTACTATTTAAGGAGAATGTCACGCAGTAAGAT
The DNA here is from genome assembly GCA_963969525.1 of Ontholestes murinus. Classification (NCBI taxonomy): domain Eukaryota; kingdom Metazoa; phylum Arthropoda; class Insecta; order Coleoptera; family Staphylinidae; genus Ontholestes; species Ontholestes murinus. The sequence goes on from OZ018394.1 coordinate 36,086,572, forward strand.
CGGTCTTTAGAATAATTCATGTAGCTATATCTTGCTGAAGCCTCGACTGAAAAAATCACTTTGTCCAGACAGAAGATGGTAGCTCTAAAACATGCCTTTTTAACCACTGCTACATGCGATGATAATTGTTGTCCACGGAGTTTATCTTTAAATAATGGAAACAAGAATAAGCCACCGGGGCTGTAAGGCATATGATTCATCAATTCGATCTTTTGTGTGACCAAATACCTGTTATTGCATGTGATGTGTGTATTCTTGCATTATTTTGATGCGAAATGATTCGTCGTATTGGGTTGATTTCTCTCAATTTACGAAAACTTTTGACAAAAAATGATCGCATGCCACGCTGAATTAACGATTTTTGGATTTTTATGGAACATAGTTGCCGCTTCAAGAACGAACAACTTTTATCACATCGAAACATTAAAACTACCAATTGACCTTTTCTTTCAATCTCATCACACAGTTGTATTTTGAAACTATTTTACGACTCCAATCGACACGAGCATTTTTTTAGCATCTGTCAACAAATGTGGAATCCAATACGCACACAATTTTCGAACACCGAAATGTTCGTGCAAAATCTTATTGCACTATTCTTGAGGTTGACCACGTCGAAGGTCATAATAGATTATAGCTCGAAAATTTTCGTGAGTTAATTCCACCTCTTGGCCGAGACGAAATTTTCAATTTACTGTAATCAGCGCAAATAGTGCTCGCACATCAAAAAGTTTAACGTCAAATATATCAAACTTTACGATGGTAATATTAAATTTTACTTGGCAGTTCTCAAAACATATATATAGCAAGCCTAGTATATATAGTATAGTATTAATATCCGACCAAACCTGCAATTAAATTAAAAGTATTAATCTCCGTGTCGTAGGCTCTCCTAACCTCTAACACCTTCAGAAAATGGAGATTTTTCCATTTCTGTAAATTTTAATCGCTGACATCTCTCATTCCATGTGGTGGCGAGCGCAAATACAGATTAAAGGAAATTAACCCAATATCTCTAGTACTCTATTACCAAAAATTCATAACACAATGTGCCCATTCAACCAGTGGTTTCATATTGTCAAGCTTCTACATATAAAGTATGCTCATATATAAATAATTTGTTACCTGAACTTATTCCGTTCAGATCAAATTATTCCAAAAAACAGTAGTGAACTTTTACAAAAACCTAACACAACATATTAAATAATAAAGTGATATTAATTTCGTTCGAAGTTTATTTACTTCCATAAAGAATTATTTCAGATTCAATAATAAATTCTACTTACAAGAATATGGTATACCCATGAGAGCGCCAGCTTCGCCCATGTTTGCAGAGATTTTTATGAAATCATTTTAGGATAAATTATTTAAACAGAATCAGACAACATTTACAAACAATATATTTAATTAATTTCTCACTTAACCCGTGGAGAAACATTTTTGAGCAATATCCAATTCTAGTACCGTTATGTTGACGACGTATTTTGTACTTGGGATGGACACATTGTCAATTAGATATATTCCTATCAGAATTAATTAAAATCAATAAGAAAATTCAATAAACCTTAGAAAATAAAGAAAACGAAAATATAAATTTTCTAGATCTAAAAATAAAAATGAACCAAATAAAATGGTGATGTGGCCATCATAATACTTTCCCCATATTTTTCTCGAAAACTATGAGGTTTAGGCAAAAAGGCTGTTGTTAATAATTTGTTCACTTTGGAATTCTCTATAATTATTTGATATATAAATTTCATGTATCTCCAATAGATTATTAACAATTGGCAAAAAATGTCAAAATTTTCAAATTTTATTTTTTTTCTCGAAAGTTAAAAATTTTATGAAAAATATGTTTTTTATAAAACTTGTTCAGATTTTCGTTATCTTTAACTTTTGTTTAAAATATTTTGTAATATTTTTTATATTTAAAAAATTATCGGAAAAAAACCAAAAATTGACTCGAGTAAACACCCACTTCCGGTTTATGAATGTTCACCAAAAGCTTTTCAGTTCCAGTTTTTAACGATAAAACCTTAAGTTTAAAGTTTTATCTCAAGCAGAGCATCCGTATTTGAAATACAGCGCCCACCTACAGACACACACACACAGCCACAAACATTTTTTCCTAGAAAATAGTGTAATGGTCTCAGGGGACCTCAAAACGGATATTTCCGCAAAAAAACATTTTTCAAAAAAAATCACGACCACAACACTTCCCCTATATATACTTCGTATATAGGAAAAAGTAAATATACTCAAATTTTCAATACATAGAAAACCGACCTCCATAAATCCTATAATCCTATTATCCATATAACTAGTAAATTAATAGAAGCGGAAAATGAAAACACAATTACTATACAGCACAAATCCTTTAGTGTACTTTTCTTAAGTAACTATTCCCGAAATTCATAAGATTAATTACAACTGAAAGATAACTAAGTGTTATAATTACAAAACAGAATTTCACAATAACATTATCATCATATAGGAATCGCAATCAAACTAAACTGTATATTCTACTACATTGTAAAGCTGAACTTAAACTAAACAATAATTTTGTATCTACTATAAACAACATATTTTGCCTAACATTGAATAAAATTTATTTAGATTACACCGTACAACAAATTTTTATTTTTATTTTTATTTTGCCAGAACTTGAAAATAGCTGATGTCCATAAATTGAAATGATTTCAAGTATGCATGTACTTAATTTTTCTGCATCACCCTCGATTTTTCCGGGAAAATAATTTAAATAAAAGTCGACACAATGCATTTTATTACAATATTAAAATATCATGTGAATATAATGTTGATATGTTTCACAATATTTTTATCGTTTGCCCTTATAACTAGTCTCAGAAGTATTCCGTATTAAAGACGTGTAATATCCTAGAATACTAGGATTCCGTCGTCCTTGATATCGCTTTTACATCCTTGAAATATTGTGTTAGAATTTCTTACCTGAATTAGATGAAAACAAATTTAAAATAAATTCTCATGTGCATTTTGAGAGACATGTTACATCCCAAGATTTTAACTCCCCTTAACTTGTTTTCTAAAATGATTATATAATTTGTAGATTTAAAATTCCCCAAAAAGTTTGCATATCCTTTTGTCTTTAAATTGAATTTCTCAACGAATATTACGTCTTGCATTATATGTCATATTTGGCGGCCTATAAATATTGGTTCCTTGAGTTTTGCCTCATTTATTCTTGCAAATATTTTGGACATGTATTTACTTTACACTAATAAGCCAGATTTTCGAGGAAATTATTTTATTATAAACAAATACGTAAATTTTAGGAAAAATAGTTAGTGTACTTTTCTCAAGTAATGTATTCGATAAGTATTATTAAATATTACTAAAAAATATTCATGAATATTCAAATACGGTGCGTTATTTTATAGTTTCTAGTTAATATATTGGAAACTTGTATCTTTAATAAAATTACTTTGACGGCTACAAAAGTTGTTCATAAGGTTTTCTAGTATTATTAGAAAACTTGCATATAAAACATTAAGTTTTAAAAAATAACATATAATAAGTGTTTATCAATTATTTGCCCGTTATTTTATAATGTTTCACCAAGAGATAAGTACAAAAATAATCGAAGGAAAATATGAATACATATTTTTATTCCATTTTATAATAATAATTAGAGGCTAATTTTTATTTTTATTATACAATAATAACAATAACAAATTATATCATCTATATTAAATCAACTACTTCTCAATCTTTACTGCCAAAAAACCCAATATATTAAATGAAATTTTAATAATACGCTCCGATATATGCAGTTTTTTTTAATAGAAGCATCATAAATTCATTTAGAATGTTTAGTTAACCGCTTTTATCAACTAATCTTAAACGAACTACTTGTTTTCTTTTAAATAATCAATTTCTGATACAAAATTAGGCAAAATAACCAGCAATTCAGTTAAAAGAATTCTACATATATAGGATATTATATAATTACAATTTAAAAATAATATGTAAAGGAGCTAAAGTTAAAAATAAATTAAGTTTGGTACAACTTAACTGAAATCAAATGTCATAAAAATAGTTCCATATAAAATGGGCATAAATACGCCACCAGTGGCCAAAATATTGCTTGTATGGCAAAAATACTTCGGTGAAAGAAAATTTCGTTATCTGAAACAGATAAGGGATCATACCAAGTGAACACCGGAATTGCTGGGATCTAAATTTTTAGTAATTATTAATGTGTAGATTATAATGTTTAAATAATAATATAAATATAAATATAAAATAAATATAAATAATGAGAAATGTCTGTAAATAAAACTGAAAAAATATAATAATGAAAATGAAGCAATAACAAATAATTATTTTATACCAAATTGAATATAATCTATTTTATTGAGCGATTTACCGGCCCTAATTAGATTATGACAATTCTCTCCAGATGCATCTTCTATCCATAATCATTTATCATTTACCAACAGATTTTTATAGAAATTTTTACCTAACTCAGATATCATATGTATCCATTTTAAAATCCTTACAATAAAAAGCCAACCAAGTTACTCCAATATCCCAGCGTATGCTATATATCAAATTTATTAATAATCCTTCTAATCAACTTCTTCTAACAAAGTTCCGTATTCCTCAAAACCCAAGTATCCCTTTAGAATATCAACAATATCCTGTTACAATTTATTATTTTATTGGTCTGGATCAAACGAACAGTAAGCATGTTGCATGATTTCGATTCATTCTTCTGCCAATTTTGCGGAACGATAAACCTGTTTATTTCAAGCCGATAATTCGACCCCTATTTGGGTGTTGTCCTAATCTGAGTATTATGAACTGTCACTGGAACAGCTTCAGAATAAAACTGCTGATAAATTCTAAGTAAATATTCTTCAATGCCCATATAAAAAGTTGTGGAATTTTAAGATAACAATGATGGAAAAACCTCACCGGCTCAACTTTTTTTATTAAGAGTTTAATGATATTGTATCAACTAATTATTAGTTAATTTCAACAAATTTCGCATCAATTGTATTATTCTTTTTTAAAGTGAGTGTATATGTTTCTCCAGGAATGTAGTAACAGAGGTAGTATTAATTTAAAAAATAACAACTTTACACTAATTGTAATTTCAGCTATATGGCGATAGCAGCAGTGATGATTAACTATCAACTAGGTGGTTTATATGGTAAATACTTTGCTCACTGCACTCTTGATGAAACGAAAATAGAACATTATCTGAGTTTAAAATAAGACACTTTTTCGTTTCAGATTGGTAGATTCATCTTCTTGACACGTGTTTCGGTCAATGACAACAGTTTATTTTGTATTTCCTTTGAGAATGGTCGTCACTGACCGAAACACTTCTTGCTATCTTTATGTGATGGAGTTGAATATCTATAGACAATCTTACAGCGAGTGATCAAAAAATATTTTTGATTGCCTTTGATCTGATGTCTTTATCCAGTGCCATGTTTGGCACATTTTCTCCTACTCTCTGACTACACCCTTTCAATGTGCTTTTGTTAGCTCACTTGTAGGCTTTGGTCCAATCATGGTAATCGCAGCTCCTTTCCTAGCATGTACAGCGGTGTGTCCGTTGCCTATTATCTTAAGTGGCTTGGTACTCATATTAGAGTGAGCTTCTTGCTCTTGGTCAATTGGTACAGAGCTTGTTCTAGTAGTTTTGGAATTCAAGCTTTACGCTTTGAGGTTCGTAAAGGCAAACTAGCTGTTTGAGATCAGACAGATCAGTGCTCATTTGTAGTCTTTTTTTGTACAAAGTTAAGTACATTTATACAAGGCTATTGTTTCAGTCTGTAAGACAAATGTGCCTTGTCAGAGAGAAATTATTTCCTTGTACTTAAACCCTATATAGGCTTATGCTGGAGGCCGTTTCCTTTTTTGATGCATCTGTATACCAGATTACAGCGTTATGTTTAAGTTTTTTGATTCGGTTCAGGCTGCCTTGGCGACTGCCAATAATCACTTTAAGGTGAAATACGAAATGGAATTTGGTTAGCATTACACCCGACTTTGTTTAAGGGTTAAATCGGGTTCAGAATTTTGAGTGTCCGAAACTAATTAATGTAACATGCCAATCTAGTCATATTGCACCAACTAGACCTTCTTTTCTGATTTGTTTGTATAGGGTAAGTGATGCCAAGAGAGGCCATTTCTTGAAGAGTTTGAAGCTTCTTTTGTGCCATTTCTTGTTTCGTCTTGATCCACCATACAAGTGAGTATAAATTGAAGAAACTATTAATGGTAACCGTTTTGTTATCAGTCCTTTATTCTGTTGCAGATATAGAACATTCATTAGCGCTTATAATAAATAATTTCTAAGAAATAATTACATCAGTAATATTATATTTTGACTCTCTTTCTAACCTGATAATTATTGCTTGCCATGATGTTCAACTGGAACATATACTTTAAATAACTGTACATAAAAAGCCACATAAAAAAGATATTTTTTAAAACTGCACTCTTTCCAATTTTTTTCCAAAGCAAAGTGTTCCACTAATTTTCTTTCCTTTGTTGTAGCAAGAATTTAGTAATTAAAACTCTGACCTAGAGTTTAATCCTATGTTGTTGCAAGAATTTAGTAATTAAAATTTTTACCTAGAGTTTATCCTAATCTTTCTTTATACATCGATATATCACTTATATTTAATTACTTTTAATTTATATGGATACAATAATAATCTATTTACTAAAAAGTAAACCAGTTTGATAATTCTTTCTTATGTAGCAGAGATAATAATTTTAACAAGTGGTAAAAATATAGATAAATTATTTGGATATTACAATATAAATTATTTGTTTATTTTATATTGAATGTATGAATATTATATATTTTTGGTAATTTTGTAAGAAGGAGAAGCAAAGACAATAATAAAAAGTAAAGAATAAAGAATCTGCTAGGAATACTTTAATATTTTTTATTAAATATAAGTAAAAATAGTTTACCATTGGTAACGGTACAACGAGACAAAATAGGCTTTGCTTTACTATACACAGTAAATCAGCGAATTAAACTTTTAAAGTTAAGCACTTTGTACTTTTTAGAAACAAATAACTATACAGTTTAATAGTTTAACTTCATTATCTATGAGCAAATTGATCTTTAAAATTTTTAATTTCATAAAACGCTATATAACTATTCTCAATTTCTAACAATATAAACATATGAAAGCGGGGAGTGATTTTCTGACTCAAATAAAACTATATGAAAAATTACCAAATCATATATTTCCTAGTTTTGTACATTTAGAATACCAAAACTTAAAGAAAATAATAAATGAAGAATTTTTTCTTAGAAAAAGATTCTTAATATTATATGTTTAATTATTCTGCAAATCTTTAGATTAATTTAACCTAGAATAGATATCAAAAGATAAATTTATAACTATAGTTCATTATTATATTATTATTCTATAGTTTATTTATTATTAATTTTATTGTTCAGTTTACAGAAATTTATATATTTACGTGTTTATGTTTGAAATACCCCTAATCAATCGACACGAAACATATCAATCATTCACATGCACCCCGAACGTGTAAATAATAGAACAAACGGTGTTTACGTAAATTAACATAATTTAGTTAAATATTTATTTACAGATACTAAGCCTTCCTGTGTTGCGGTTCGGTAATTGTTTTGGTAAGACCTCCTTGACAAGTCCACCCGTGTAGTTGTAGGTCCATAAACGTGAGGGTTTAATAGCAGATTAAATCCCCTAATATAACGTGGGCTTCCCGACCTTTCTTAATACCCTCGCATTTTTCTTAATTATTTCTATCGCGCCGTTTATGTGACTTAAACGGCCGTTACTATAAAATATGTGCCGATCATGAAGATACGAACGCAGGGACTACACGATTTCAAGTCTAAATGCCCCGTATTGATTTTGAGGGGTAATTATTTTAAACCCGGCTCTCGGATTTAGTGTTTTAGATGGGTTAATTTAAAAGGAGGCGACTGCGAAAGTTCCGGCTCTAATTCAATATCGGTCCGAAGTTTAAAATTTATAAAATAATTACTAGTTCCCGACTCGCGGTGTTGGAAGCGTTTTGGGCAATAATAGAAAACAAGCGTATCTCCCAATAAACTTTAAGAATTGCTTTATCTGTAATGGCAAAAAGAAATATCACTTCAATTTTCCTATTGAAAAAGTTACTTCCTCTCAGTCTTATCCGGAATGGTGCTGAATAGGGCAGATTGTGCTGCCACTAACTTATCCTCCGTTTTATTGCTAGACGCCAACAGGCATTACGTAGACACTATTATTTTTTATGATTTTTTTTGCTTCTACGTTTACGGTTTGAATATATTTCTATTTAAAACTAATAGATTAATGTAACAAATAAAAGGATGGAAGTAGGTAAGTTGTTCTTTTTTAACGTAATACTGCTACGGTTTATTGTTGTTTGAGCCGAAACTTTAAACTAGAGGATTTATTTTTTGTCATATATGCAAAACAATTTATAAGTATTTATTTGATCCACCTATGATCTGACATTGACACCGACGGTGATACATGTCAGTCGTGGATTTTGTTTGAGATACCGCTAGTCGCCAATGTAATGCCTATTACAACACTATGGGTTTAAATGAAGTATTTATTCAAAGAATACACCATAGGCCAAAGCACAACGATTCAATTTATTAATGAGCCGAAGGAAACGGTGTTACAGTAACTTCCGAATCCTTGACGAGACCCGGATTCTCACAGCGTCCTCAAGTTCTTTATCCGAGTTGAAGCGCTGATTTTCCAGATGTTTTGTCACATCAAACACATGGAAATTGCTGGGCGATGGAACAGTGTGGACAATTAATTGTTCACGACAGGTTGCGTTGTCGCAGTGGGTTTCAAAGCAGCACCGACCCACAAGAGGAACAGTTGGTACCATCACTACGAGCTAGAAACAAAGCACTCCTTATTAATGTTCAAAACTGTGGAGTCAGCAGTAAGCAACACACAATACGTTTTGATGTTTAAAGTCGAGTAGGTGTTGAATATCTTGGAAGATACTCCAAAGACTTCCACAGGTTCACTAAGAACAAAATAACAAAGGCTACTCACGGATGGTGTAGTTTTCTTTCATTACAACAGGCGTCCACACGCCAATTTCAAGTGTGAGTAGCTTGATCATTAACCTAATCTTTAATATGTCTAAATATTCATGAACGAAAGGACCAACGCGTTTTTTTGAGATGCCCATGATGTTATCTAGCTCAATTCAATACAATTTTACTAGTTTACTGGGTGTTTTTTTGGAGTAACTGCCTTAGTCTTAAACTTATGATGATATGATGCATCATGTGTGCTTTTACGGTTACCACGAATCTCAGAAAACAAATATTTGATTGTTGAATTCGGTGGTTCTGATAAGCTCTATCACTTGTCAATTCATGTATTTGCTCAACATTATTTTTCCCACTAGGAAGCAATATTTATCCAAAACAAAAAATTGCCTTTTCTTTTGTAACACTTAATATAATAATAATAGTAAACTATTGATGATTTTCAACTTTTTATAGCTACAGTGTAGCGAAACAATTGTAGTGAGTAAAATAAAAAGTTGAAAATCATCAATAGTTTACTATTATTATTATATTAAGTGTTAATGGATTTTCAAAATATAAGTGCCTCAACAATCAACGAAAATTAGGTAGTAACTCTTTAGATATAAGTATAATGATTTTTACTTTTAAGTGTTTCTATATATCAGACCAAATATTTTGCAGTGCGTGTAGTAAATAAATTGTTTAATTATTTCGTTTAAGTTTAATTGCACATTCACCTTTTTTTTATACAGTCAATTGATCTGGAACTAATTATCGCAAATATATAAAAGCGGACGTTCGTATAAATAGACAAATAACATAATAAATTTAAAACTGCTATAAAAGTTCAATACGCCTGCTATCATGACTAAAAAATGAAGTTGAAATGAAATGTAAACAAGCAGCATCCAATATTTTGATTACAGACGTTTGTTGGTTAATTAAAATTAACTGCATTTTCGATTAAATATACTCGAACCGAAATACATTGATCACTATTTATTTTACCTAACTCGCATATTTTATGCACTTAAGAACCATTAAATGCAGTATTTATTGAAATAAATACATATTGTATTATTATATATATATATATATATATATATATATATATATATAATATTTTAAAATATATAGTTTAGTAAGAAATTATTATTTTTCATTTCAACTTTTATATTACAATTTTTTGTAAACACAGTAAAATATAAATAATCAAACGCTCAAGAAATTACAGTTTAACTTTTGTTAATAGATAAATTATAAATCAATCATCGATCTTGAAGCATACGCGCACGGTAAAATGTTTTGCATCAATACAACCACCAGACCGTCCTTTGATGCATCAACTGACAATACTGTTTTTTATGTATCTCGTAGTGCTGCAAAACCAATAACTCGCACAGTTTTTTTTTAAATTTCATTTAAGCATATTTCTTGCACAGACGTCCACTGCCAAACATTATTATTTTTTATTAATTCCCACAATGGTATTTATTAATTTCCCACGTATTTAATCATACCTAACAGACGTTGAAGCGATGTTTGTCTGTCGGTTTGGGCATTTTCAATACCGCCTATATTTTTGAACTATCAGGCTTTATCCCGTGATTAGGTTAGCTGTTGCACCTGTATCTATTTTAAAGTTCATTTCAAATTTATTTTCTAATTTTAATTTTACGAAGCATGAACTGAGTTGTTGTTTTTTGTCCTCTAATACTTCAACAAAATATGGATTGTTGTTCCGGGTGGTTTTCCATTTCCACATAATGCACCCTGCTCATACTCTTTCTACTCTTATCGCACTTTTTGTTATATGCTGGGCATTTAAATTTAGGATGCACATTCCCGCACTTATTCATTTTTCGCGTACTCCACTGGTCCGATGAGTAGAAGTCTTTCGGCTTCCTGTTTTAAGCTTCTTTGTTTGCTGGGTTGCCACTTTTCGTCTTTTCATCATTGCTGTTTTTCTTCCAGTGTCGCCCCTTGTTGTTTCTGTGATGACTGATGCGATGGCCTTTGTACTCTCTATCGTTCTGCACACTTTGATGGCCTCTTCCAAGGTTGCATTTTCTTTCTCTAACAGTCGTTGTATCATTTTATCACACTGCAGTCGACATGTTAGAATACTTTTTACTAATGCCTCTCCCTTTCACTGCACCTCTTATTTTCAACACGTTTACTTTCGCTAATACGTTTACCCTTACTTAACTTTAAACTGGCTGCGCCATGATATGCAATGTGGGATTTATCAAAATATGTATGTTCGCTTTGGCGTAATTTATTCACTGTCAAACTAAAACAAAATATATTTCCCGCAGTCGGCGGGACTTCCTCGATCATCGAAGGTTCGTGCTACTGGTGGAAATTAGCATTAGTTAACCAAATCGACGTCCCCCCCTCTCATTAACAATCACCTTCAACACATTCAGTGATACCGCGAATAACACTTCAATTAGCGACAGATAAATAAAAAAATTCCGATTTATATTTGATCCACCCTCGTAGTAATAATTGATTTTATTTGAATTTTCATAAATTAATGTGAAAAGAAGTATTTATATCAGCACATTAAAGAGAACTACCATTACTAACTATTTATGCAATATAATATGTTTTAATTCATTGTCTGACAGACAGACCTTACAATACTTATAAAGATAGGCATACAAGCTTCTAATCTAAGAAATCATTATTCAAAATATAATAATTTCTTATTTATAATAGTTTATGATTTCTAACCCTCTAAAATTATTGCAGTACATTTATAAATTCGGTAATTAAACTAATAAATTAATCAATCTATGACAATTTTAATTAAATATACTCAATAACAGAAGGCTATGTAATAGTACCGCTAGCAAATTTATCAGCAACTAGTTAGTTTATTATTATTAAATGTCAAATTGATAAATAATAAATTGAATAACCCTTGAAAATAATTGATAGAACTGTCGCGTTGGTTTCGGTAGCAATTATTTGAAAAAGCAATAAATCAGTTGTATATACGTGTGTGTGTGTGTAAAAAAAGAGCGGTCTCGAATCGAGATTGCGGCCACCACTCCAATGTTTGTTCGACTGTAGTTTATACATCTAAATCTAGATCATACAAAGTAGGAAAATATCTCTGGGGGGACTTAGTACTTTATCCCGAAGGGCTATTGCAACTATTTCATAGTTTCCTTGGAGGTTCCACCGTGTTCCACAAAATTACATGTGCCCTTAAATCTCGACGTTTGAACCCTTTCAATTGAGGACCCGCACATGAAATAATAAAAAACCTTCGCGGACTTCGATTTTCTACAGTGCCAGACAACTTTTTATTATAAAATAAAATAGAACACAGTTCGTTGATATAACCGTCTAAGATATTGAGAATTAATGAAAAAAAATGTAAAATGATTTTTCTATAATATCTAATAATAATTTATGTGACGGAATCTTCTATATAATAATATAATTTGCATATTTTACAAAAAGAAGACAACAAAACACTAAAAAGTGCACAAAGGTAGTTACCCTTAAATTAAATAAATAATATGAACTAATATAATATACATAAAATATAATAAATAACAGATAGTATAAATAAAAATGTTATAAACAATAAAATTGTAAACAAATCGTACACATCTATAGACAAAGCAGCTGAAATCATAATAATATATTTTAGTTAAAATAAATAAATATGATAATAGAAATTAAATGAAAAAATAATAAAATCTATGCAATGCTTTGAATCACAAATAATATATAACAGATGAAGTAAGTGGGAAAGCAACATAGCACAGATAGAATCATTATAATGAATACGGTAAAAAACGACAAATAACATTTTTAACAAACAAAACAAATGAAAATAATCAAATAAAAATAAATTAATTAAAACATCAACAATAACACTAAACTAGACAAAAAAAATTAAAAAGAATTAAAATGGTTCAATGAAATTAATTAAATTAATAACTCCTAAATTTATATTGAAGAGAGAAAGAGTGGAAGAAAATAAATGAAATTTAGTATTTGCCGTGAACATAATCCTACTAATGGGGCTTTACATCCCATAATTAGTTTGGATGGAATTCATTGTATTTCGATTGAGAAGCACACAGTATATTGAAAGGTATTTTCTGGAGAAAATTCCAAATTTCAATAAACCTATGAATTAATTTAAACAAGAACGACATATCAATAAATATTTTCCTTTCCGCCAATGATTTAATATTCAGCACGGCCAATATTCGACTATGATAAAAAATTATGTTAGTATTACCCAATCGAAATGATATTAATTTTAAAATTCGAGATGATGAATTGCAATGTTGTAAGGTGAAGCATATACTAAATGAGGCAGAAGACGTGCAATGTAAATAAATTAACCTTATTTACTATTTAAAAAAAAAAATCAAAACTATATTCGACAATTGTAAATCGTTTCTTTATTACGGCTTTATAAACGTTTTCTTTTTTGTTCTTCGTAAACTGTTATTATTTTTGAGAATTACTGGTTCTTTTTTGCACAAACAATTTGTAAAGTTATCTTCATAAGGTTTTGCATATACCCAGACAAAAAACACTGGGAATTAAGAAACGATTTGTTTGTCATCTTTTCGTAAATTTTGAATATTTTTCCACAAATCTACAATTATGAATATTAATTAATTAATTTTTAAATATTCTTTAGGTCAATAGTACGATAGGGCAATGATTGATTTATTGGGATACGCAATTGCAATGAGTAATATATTATGAGAGATTAAGGCTAAAATGAATTTAATTATTTATTTCAAAATTTGTGCAAATACAAAAATTACAAAAAAAGAGGCCATCAAAGTTAAAAGAATTTAACACATTTTTTTTAAATATTTTTAGTACTGTTCATGTTAGAGTACTGCAATTTGGTAGAGCTTAAACTACAAAGTAATTTCTTTAGACAATTTGTCACTTCAATCGGGAACCATGCTATACAGGGTGTTCCTAAAATTTGTTTGCTCAGAACTTTTTTGTTTGCTCGTAAATCTACATTTATTTTCCACATTTTAATAAAAATTGATTTTAGAAACTTTTATCACTCTTTGAAAATTTTGCCTATAGTGTTTGAGTTAAAAGCAAAAGTTTTAGTCTGTGATTATCAAAACTTTCCCTTCCCTCGGTCCGATCGAAGTGACAAATTTCCTAAAGAATTTACTTGAAGTTAGTTTCGTCTGTACCGATTTGCAGTACAGAGCACGAGCAGTATTGGTATTTGAAGACTTTATAATATTTTTTTTACGAATCATCATAGTTTTCACTCGAGTATATCTAATTAATTTTATTCCCCGAGTCACAGAAACACCCTGTATAAAGCAGTGTAAGAATTTTAAGACTATAAAATTCTTTTCAGCAATCGTCTTTGTAACCAATTCCAGCAACAACTCTAACAGCACGTCTCTGAAGGGCAAACAAGTCATGCCTGATGAAAGAACGGCCCCATGACAAACTCTCATATGTTATATAGCTTTAAATTATAGCAAAGTAAGCCATTTTGAGACCAGATATTGATACGTTGTTGCTGAGGTTATGAAGCAGAAATGTTCTTGTTTATTTTTGTACTACCATGGTCATGCAATAATAATTTGTCATTTACATGTACACCCAAGAAATTAGTAGACATGCTATGGATAGTATTCTTAGACGTATCAAAGGGCCTTAAGCTGAATATAATATAGGTTGTCTTGCCTTCGTTGAATTTCAACGCGTTACATGGAACCACTTTCTAGCCGTTAATCGTACATTCTCACTTAAGTGCAGTGTAGATTCTATATATTCGTTAGTTGTTCAAATTATGGAGTGATTAGCGTGAAGAATGACTTTGCTGGTGCATAGCGTTATCTCCCTGACAAATATGATAGTATTACCATACAACTTGAAGAGTCTATATTACACATATTCAATTTGTGCATAAAGATAATATGGGATACACAGTCGAATGCCTTTAGTAGGTCGAGGAACGTAGCGTTATGGTACTTTTTCTTATCAATACTAGTTCCAAAAAAAACTGCAATTGCATCATCGGTAGACTTTCTATTTTTGAAACCATATTGTGCCTTATTAAATAAATTATTTTTTATCAAAATGTAAAATAAATTGTTCATACATAACCTTTACTCTTAATGTTTGGTGTAATTGGTTAGTTTGTCTCCATTTTTGAAAATGTGTTTAACGGTTGCAATTTTAGACAGTTAGGAAAAGTACCACCCCTGAAACACTAATTCAATAATTTACAGATGTGAGGAATAGCTGGCTCCTTTATACAGAGTAACAGTTCTAGTGACCGAACATATACATCCTTAACCTTAGATTTTTTTAGTCTGTGTATGAAATTTCAGGTGGTAATTTCTTAGACACAACTAAAATTAATTATTAGGAACAGAGCATGACACATTAAAGTTACAAGAATATCATAGCACATCGACATCCCGGGTAGGGTAGTTAATGCAATATTTACAGCTACTGAAGAAAACAAGCGATTTAAATCACATGCATCAACATTACACCTACTGTGGATTTGGTTGTGTTGAATAGTTGCGTTCACAGTTTGCTATATCGCCTTGGGTGAGGTTGTTGAAATTCCATAATGGTTTAAAATTTCACAGAAGAATACATTTTAGAAAGTTTGGAGAGAAATAGGCGAAATATATAGAAATTGTAAAAAATAAATAAAAGCAGTAATAATTAACAATAATCGGTTAAGCACCATTTTCCGTTTATGTGTCAAATATACATCGAAATCTAGATTTTCAGCGAACTTTAGGCTGGAAGTATCATATATGTCAGAACAAGCTATGGCAATGTCTTTAACACAACGTGGAAATCCAACAAATGTTATATAAAAAAGTAATGAAGTGAACAAATTAAAGTACTGGAAAGAAAAAAATCATGTTGAATATTAATAAAAACACTTTAAACCATTATCAAACAAAAACTAGTTTACAAACCAATTAAGACAGTTATATATAGGAGAAAAGTGCTTTAAAAATACGTACGATCAAGCTGCTTGTTCAAAATTTGGTTTTCCGAATTAGGTGAATTTCGAGGAATTCTAGTAGGTCCATTTTCCGGTCCTTTTTCGAAATATGGATTATACAGATTGCCAAAGAGTGTATATTGGCCAGGTTCATCTCAAGATTTAAGAAACACCAACGATCCTTCCACCTCGGACAAGAAGATAAATCTACCTTCGCCATGTATCTTCTACAAGAAAGGCATTCTCTATATTACATCCTTACTTTAAATAGCTCAGTTTTTAAAGAAGGCCTGAAAATAGACCTACTAGAATCCCTCGAAATTCACCGAGCACGCGCTAATCTGAAAAACCCAATTTTAAACGAGCAGCTCGATCTGATGTACACTCTTATTTCTAAAGCAATTTTCTCCTATATACATACCTGTCTTAGTCGGTTTGTAAACTACTGCTTGTTCGACAATGGTACGTGCAGTTACTGAAAAAAAAGTAAACGGTCGCTAGCTTACAAGCCTTTAGCATAAATCTGCAAAATAGCATATTTGTTATATGAACATAGTTTTGTGAATAGATAACGAAAGTTCTTGGCAACTAGTACAAGATAGCGCTGCAATATGAGTACTGCGAAACGGCATACCTTCACTTGCGCAAATAATTTATTTTTAAATTTTTGTTTCGTTTGATAATTATTATTACCATTTTGCCCGTTTGCATTTACAGACAATTATCTTTTTTCAAATTCTTTACTTTTCCTAATATATCTCTCATAATATTCAAGAGTTTCACAAATTTATTTGGTACCAATTACCATTACCTTTACCCTTTTCCACTTCCAACATAACCTTTATTAAATAGATATCAAATAGATATCATATAGTAAACATTCATACATGATACATTATATCTTATATTATTATCCCTAAAATTGGTAAGAAGTATAATTTTAACTTTGACATTTCTTTATATACAGGGTGCGGCAATATAACTTTTTACATTACTAATTAAATTTTCGATCTTCTCTGATGCAAAAATTCTTTTTACACCTCTCAATTAACTTTTTATCTTTTCAATTGTACGCTATGTTTAAAGCTATAAATAACAAGTATATTTATCCTTATGTAGAAAACTAATTGTTCTTCGTTCAGTTTATTGTGGTTGTCTGCTAAGTTATGAGCCTTCTTCCTCTAAAGCTTTTCCAACAATAATTTTCCCGGTCGGTAACATATTTTATGTATGCTTAATGTTAACGTAATTCATTCCCCTTTAGTTTCATTTATGAGCACAAGTAAATTTTACAAATTTCTAAGAACTGACAACTCTGTATGATATCTACTGGTCTTAGTATTTTTTGTCCTTTTCCATTTTGCGCCACACCAAGGATTTCCTTTTAAAAACTCAAGAATTCATTTACCAATCATGTGACGTGTCATAAAATCGACAAATGCTCAAAAAAAATCTCTCTGTCGATTGGCGCAGAAAAATAATTTCAAAATACAACTGTGGTGCTTCCAAAGCCATATACAGCATCGCAACAGGACGAGTCCTGGATTTATGTATATGAGCCAGAAAGAAAAGGCCAATCATTATCAAAGCCTAAAGAAGCAAATGGTGGCGTTTTTCTTTTCTTGAAAATCAAAAGACCGCTAATTCAGTGTGGTATATGACCATTTGTTTGCAGTAAATTAAGATCAATTATAAACGACGAATTTTCATCGTCCGAAGAAGCGGACGAGGCCTTCAAAACGCATGTTTTTCTTCATGGAAAAAATGTTTTGAAGGTTGGCTCAATCGCAAGCAAAACTGTATAGATCGTAAAGGTGATTATTTTGAAACGCAATAAAATATTTTTGATAAAATTCACAATGGATGTTTGGATATGCAGAAAATATTAAACAAGCTACTATACAGTCTCTAATTAAAAAAATAATAACTGCAAAATTAACTGGAGAAAATGTTGATAAAGTGTTTAGTTTATACGAAAAGCAATGGCCAAAAATGACGATGGAGCCACCTTAGTGCTAGTACAATATTAGTAGAAAATTTGAACGCTTACCAAGGATATAAATTTATGATCATCGAAATTGATCAATATTGTTCAGGGGTCGATGCATATGCGTTCTCATACCAAAAAGCATCAACAATTGCGATGTATTCTAATGAAAATATTGCATTATTGTTTGATGGACGAAAATATTTAGTAATTAATATTTTCTAAAATTTATTCAGAATTCTTAAAATCATGTTAGCAAGGGCCAGAAGTTTACACCTATAATCAGAAAGTATAGACGAACAAATAAATAAAGTGATCATCGATGTCTTTTTTTTTGTTTACGTAGTCAGTTCTCGTAATAATTGGACAGACTCTAGTGAGACGAACTACGTATTGACGTTGGCTACCCACCTAATGAAGAAGTGGAAAAGGCATGAACTATGATGGATATTCTATATAATAATTAACACTTTAGTGTTAGAAATAGAAAAAATAATTGTAATGATAACATAGTTTAGTTATTTAAACCACAACAATGTTGTGACCTAAAAGGGTAAATGTTATGATATAATTATGTAAGGTTTAGTAACGTAGTGTAGTTCAAAACTATAAGGTACTCAACCGAAATTTACTAATTTTATTTAAAGCAAGAGGATATGAAAGCATTTGAAAAATTGATTTCTCGAAATTTAAATCATTATAAAATTTATTATTTTCGGGTAGACTTTGTACGCCATGCTTTTTTTCTGGAATAGTGTGTATTAAAATATTTACAAATATGAGAGAGAATCTAATTTTCTCAAAACATACTGTCTAATAATGAAAAAGTACCCTAATAATAAACCAATCGTTAAAACGGTATGGTTACCATTTAAAATACAAGCTATTTAACTTCCACAGTAAGTAACTAAGAAATTAGCCATTCCAAAATTATCCTGGGGTTTGGACCAACATTTCTATATGTATCTGTCCTCGCAATATAAATGCACTAAACACAGATGATAGTTTTAATCCAACAATATGGGCGAGCCTAATTAATCCACATCAAATTGTGTAAATTAATAAGTATCCAATTGTTCATTAGATTTGCATATAAATTATACTCAAGTTAACTCAATAATTTTGTTTCTAAGTAAACTCACTCTTTATATGTAATAATTATTTGCATTTTAATTATTTCAAGTTGTACGTCAGTTTACTTGTGTACTATTTTATTATTTTTAAATTACTGAAAATTGTCCAAAAATAAACATTAATTTAACAATATAGGTTTTTAAATGTACTTAGAAAAAAAGAAACTATTGCAAATTAATAAATAATTATCAATATAAATTTATTACATATTTTAAATATGAATATTGACTGACTATCTATATAAAAGTATTTTAAAGTCATATGTCACTTGCTGATAATGTCGAACCGTAAAAATAGCTTGAGGGGAGATTGATTACCCG
>OZ018394.1:36106300-36333257 GCA_963969525.1 Ontholestes murinus
AGGCGTTGAAAATCAATTAATCAGACCACTCTGGGGATTCCAACGCTCTCTAGTCGTGGTTCTTGCTAACGAATTGTTAGTGACATGACTTTGTAGAGCAAAATGGATTTGTGCGACCTAATTAGTGGCTAATAAGATAATTCTTCCGCAGTTTCATTCCAATGTTAAGGCGGAAGAATTAACAATAAATATAAGCTCCAAGAATTGTGCTGATTTGCGAGATTGGGAAATACGCCGCGCTGAGGAGCCACAACAATGGCGAAACAGCTGTCCGCGGATTTTCCCGATCGCGTACATCAGTACATTGTTTGGAAAAAATTTTCAACGCCGCTAGCACTAAAATTAATTATATATATATATATATATATATATATATATATATATATATATATATATAATGCAGTTTTTATTTACCTTAAAATATAATTTAAAGGAAAAATGTGATATCAGGTATGATCGTCCATGAATAAAGCAGGGCGCCAGGGTAAAAAGGATATGTAAAACTGTTCCGGTGTCGATACTCATAAATCTATATTCTTCGCAGATTCGACGCCTTCAAAGCAGAACTGCTGACACGATTTTGACTACATCAAACATAATAATGGGGCACGTTTTCCACTCGGAAAAATTATATAAGCCTTGAGAATCCGCGGTGACGACGACAAAACGGAAAATGTGTGTTTGTGTGTGTGTGTATGTGTGTGGGAGTGGGTGTAGTATGTGTTTGCATGTGTATATGTCTGGCTGTCTGGATTTTAGAATTTCGTAGGTGGCTGTTCGGCAAAGTGTAAAATAGGTTTTGATTTTACTTTGTCATCTAAATAGACTCGAGAATAAACGTCACATTCTAATATTTGCAACAAAATGCCCAGTTGTTGCTTTAAAACTATGGTACACATTTAAGATAATGACCTAAATTTAATACATATTTTAGTTAGAGATTTACTAGTTACATTTTTTTGAGTGCTGTGACTATCAAAATTATAAAATTTTATTTTATCGCCCAATAAAGGGAAAATAAGCATGTAAATGCTAAATATATGTACCTGAAGCTGGTTTTATATGAACAGTGAAGGAGAGGATAAGGGTGTGAGTCAAAATTATATGTATGTTTTTTTATTCCTAAGATATTGTGAATGTATCGTTATTTTCTTTGTGTATATTGTAACCATGATTGATAAAGATTAAATAAAGATAAATATAAAGATAGTTGATTAATATATATTTTTTTAATTTCTTATGTTTGTTTAAAAAAAATATTTACATAAATCATATTGTTAATTATAATAATTTGAATAAGCATACGTTAAAATGTATTAATTAATTATTACTCAATTATTTTTTTAGATATTAATAAGAGACGATTTCTGTTTTATATTCAATTACCCTCTAATTGAGTAAAATTGATTAAACAGTTTACTAAGGAATCACATCCTCAATTTATTTTGATTTATTATAATATTGTTAACTATAGTTAAGATAGTTGTATTCTTACTGGTTTACCATTTGATATGGAAGCTACAACCAATATAGCATAATTAATATTAACAACAATTGTGTTAAATAGAATATTTTTGTATATAATATATTCAAGTTCATTGGATATTTATAAATAACCGGTTTATATTTTAAACTAAATAATACTATATTCGAACGTATATATTATATGCGAATTACTTTTAAGAATTAACAACTTTACAAGTTCTGCACAAAAATATAACTCATAACAACATAACAACAGGAAACAAATAATAACTTTAAATGAAGAAGATATATGATTAGATGGCCCGAAAAGGTTTCGTTCCCATAGTAGCGGGCTCCAACAGGATTTCCTTAATTTTTCTACCCTCACAATAATCGCGCTTAAGGGTATCTGTGTGCATTGTGCTTGCAATGGAATGCATGTGTATTTATAGGTTCCGGATTGTCAGGATTTTATATTCCGCCCTCTGTCATCTGCAGATGCGGGGGTGTTTATCCTATTTCGACCCTTAACAAGATCATGGATTCGACGGACTCTTCCGCATATCTATGATTCACCACTTGCTAACGGGGTGCATTTTTATGGAATAATCCTAGGAAATCGCCGTGAGTCATCAACAATTTAATCCCTTAACTAAGATAAGACGAAATCAATACTACATGGAGCTAAAGTGAAAATTTCTATTAACAATATCGCAAACAACAGCTGTTTTCATACTGTCCTATTATTAATATTTGTTTTTCCTCCTGTTGTCAGTTTACTTCGTCAGTGACTTCGAGGTAGGAAGAGGGATTAGGATAGAAAATAAATACTACACAAATACCATAACCTTTTATTAATTAAGCAGAGGATCAGGAACATATATTTTAACAAACACTTTATAAGTACATGCAGTGTATATTTTTGAGCGATAATAAGAATAATATATAGGGTGTCATCTAGGTAAGGACGAATTTGAATTTGGCGCCATTTTGTCATATGATGTTTGGAAGTAGGACTTGTTTCATGTTTGTTATTTGCTATATTTCCCATTAGTAGCCTGATAGCTTTTATGTGGTGATCATTGTAGTTTCATGTTTATTTTCGTCAAACATTGTTGTAGAATAATAAACACATTGTTACTTACAAAAAGAAGGCCTAGCAATGGGCTCACCCCTTAGTCCCCTATTAGCAGAAATCTTTATGGAACACTTAACTAATATTATCCTCAATTCCCCGTTAGGTAAAAAACACATAAGGTGGTGGTATAGATATGTAGATGATATATTAGCATGCTTCGTAGGTACTGATAGACAAATTTCCAATTTCCTTAATTTTCTTAACTCTCTGCATCCATCAATTAACTTTACTGTAGAAACAGAAACTAACAACACCATTAATTTTTTAGATCTATCTATCTCTAAACTTAATAATACTCTTACATTCGACATCTTTAGAAAACCTACCTTTACTGACACTATAATTCCTAATAATTCCCGACATCCCTTTAAACATAAAATAGCATCATTTAATTTCTTAATTAATAGAGCTCTCAAGTTACCTTTAAGCCCCGAATCATTTCTCAAAGAAATGAGAATTATAAAACAAATGGCCGAAAACAATGGTTACTCGGCTACTTTAATTGATCAGTTATTAAAAAAACACAAATTTAAACAAGTTCAAAAATATATATATACACCACAAAATTCAGAAGACAATAAGCGGTTTCAATGTTTAACTTATTTTGGAATGATTAGCCTAAAGATCAAAAATATATTGGAAAAATGTAACGTTAAAGTAGCATTTAAATGTAATAATAAAATTTCAAACTTAATTTTTAACCCTAAAACTAAAATAGATATGATGAAAAAATCCGGCATTTATAGATTAACTTGCGAATCATGTAAAGGAATTTACATCGGTCAGTCTGGTCGTAATTTTGAAACACGTCTAAAAGAACACGAACGAGCATTTCGATTAAAACATAACAACTCAACTTTTGCTAATCATTTAATAGAAAATAATCATACTTTCGGCAAGGATGTACTTTCAGTAATCCACTTTACGGATAAAGGCCGTAAAATGGATTTACTGGAAGCACTAGAAATTCATAAAGCCAAAATTAATCCCGGTTTTTCCCTTCTTAATGACCAGACTGACCTGAGGTACTCTCCTCTTTTCGAAGGCATATAAATAATACCTGTTAATTAATTTTAAGTACTTTATGTTTGATAATGAACAGTGAATGTTCGAAACTATAGTCACAGCAATAAATATTTTATGTGGTAAAACAAAGTTAAAGTGTTTTAATTATCTTATTAAAATGTACCACCAAGTTAACGCCGACATCATTCAAGAAAAACATTGTTGAAACCATATACTGTTTCAGTAATTTATTAAAAGAACTGCAGAATTTGAGGTACCGAAAATCCGCGAGTGACTGTGGAAGATGAGATGCATTCACAACGCACGACTGTATAGTATGGGTTTTGGGCAGCAGAAGTGATCGACCTATACAGTTTTGAAAATCATGAGGAAGCTGTTTTCACTATGAACGGCGAACATTACAGAAACATGCTTTCTGATTGATATTTCGCAGTTGTGGATGAAGATTTTTGGATTTAACAAGATGGTACGACATGTCACACATCCCGTGAAATTATTTCAGTACTAAATGAAAAGTTTCCCCAAAGAATGTATGTATCTCTTTGTGAGGCTACCAGACGTTTTGAACGTGTCATCGAGAACTTCAATGAACGCATTGCTCGTTGCCACGCGACCTTGGGTGGTTATATGGAGGATATAATTGTTCATGCATAAATATGAGATGTTACTTAATTTGTTTAAAAACATACATGTTCTATAGAACTTTAACATTCGTCCCTACTTCCTAAATACCCTTCAATAATTCTTCAATAAAACAAGAAAAATTAATATTATAAAATTAAGTTTCTCATCTTATAGTTTGTATGATATATGTAATGTTGATTAAAACAAGCAACTCATGTTATTAATTAAATACTTTGAAAACGTTGCATAGCATGTTTTATTTTACTTAAGTTTTTAAATATGGAAGTTATTAATATGATTTATGAATGACTGACTTTTTAAGATTCTTTTTCATGCCAGCTTTAGATTTTATTTATACGTCATTTCAATTGGTACCTTTCTAGAAATTTGCTGTATCATCTGTAGAAGAGATCACAGTTTGATGTGATCAAATCTAAAATAGATCGTTAACTTAGACCTTAAAAACCTGAGAATAGAACATAGAGTTGTTTCATAGGATAAGGTACTCTATGAAACAACACTAACATGTATTATTACTTCATGAAAAACTATAATTTATAAGAAAAAAATTCTCTTATTTTAGTTAAAAATTTATTAATTCGATTGCTCATCTCGATGAATTTTTTTTAGTTCTGGTAGTAAAATTAAAATATTTTAATGACTTTTAGTTTTGTATCTCTTAAATTAAAGTCTTGTTCAATACAAATTGGAACTCTTCTACGAAAAGAAATTTTAATCCTATTTAACATTTGCAAACTGATTGTAGTAAAAGCGTTTCTTCTTTTGTTTGTCATATTTTCCGCTGTTGTTTGTGGTTCCGCATATACTTTCTCTTTAAAATACACCCACAAAAAACAATGTACTAACAATACGAGCACGACGTGGAGGTGCTCCATCTTGTTCAAAGTGCAATTGGCACATTTTCAAGGAGTCCAAATAAATAATTATTTAGGAAATTTAAATACAAGTTGGAATTTCAAACACCATAGAAAATGGACCAATGACAGAAGTACGTAAACCACCTTCCCTTACATTAACTGAGCATTTTTCTTGAGTATTGACCCGAAAGTAGTGAAATTATTCCGGTTAACAAATTCATTCGATGAAACGTACACTTTTTCGTAAATAAGATTTAAACCAAAAAATGTTCATTGTCATTTACACTTTCTTCTACCCAATTGAAAAAAATATTTCGGTATCGAAAATCTGCTTCCTTAAGTTCCTGGTTTAGTTCAAAATGATACAGATTAAATTTGTGTTTCTTAATAATTTTTTGAATAAAGATACTGCTAATTTAAAAAAAATCTCTTTTCGTTAGTCACGGGTTTAATTTTTTATTATTTTTCGATATAAGAAAAAGAATTCCTGTAGCAAAAAATCTTTCCAAAAGATTTTGAAATTATTCTTCTCTTAGATGACGCCCCCGGTCAGGATATCTTGCTTTAAAACACTGTACTTGCTAGCAAAGGATTTCCCGAGCATTCTCTAAGAATAAAAGCCATGTCAACCAAATAATTTTCAGAAAAATAGCCATTTTTATCAATAAGAGTTAAAGCTAACGACTGAACAAAAACTGTAATTAGAAATAGCGGCTGTTACCTGATACTAATTTCTAATGTCAAAGTAAAGTGACAGAACGATTTTTTATGGCAATCTAATTAATGAAACATTGAAAAACAAATATACTTAGTAAAAATTCTCAAATTAAAAAAAATATAATAGATAAATATAAATAACCTTATATCGTTAGAAACGTAATTAAATTCTATATTTTATTAACCAAAAAAGTTGGTAGTTCCATTTAAAACAATCAAGTTACCCATGATTTAAATTTTCTAAATTGCGATTTTTTTTAAGACAAAAAAGTTTGGCCTTGACCGTCCGGCCTTTGTTAGTACATTTCATGATTAGTCACATTGCAGTGTCACGGCCTTCTAAGTTTTATGATAGCTGCGATATTCAACTTTTACCGGATGTCTACTTTTTGTTAAAATGACGAATTTATACTAAATTATTTATTTTAGATACTACACATGATACATAAAATCACAATCACATCAGAATTGAACCAGAAATCCAAATATGCAACAATATGAATTCAGTCGAAAATAGTTTTGTGTTGTAGCCTGGGTCCTCCACCGTGTCCTGATAACGTATTTTAGAAATGTACGTTAATAAACTCAGAATCTTCCATCCCCACACTAATTAATTTGTTGTCAAAATGATAAAATACATATACATATTTTATTATTATATTATGTCAAATTATAAACTTGAATGCTAGATTTTTTAATTGCTTTTGCTAATTTAATTTAATGAAATCAGTTTAAAATTCATTTTTCATAATTTTTCACGTTATAGTTACATTTAAACAATCTAAAGTACATTTTATCATTTATTAGTTTATTCAACAGAATTAATTTCATTCAAATTAGTGTTGCTTTAATAGTTGTACAATTTGTAACATGCAAATTAATTTGTATCATTCAATGTCTGTCGAAGTATTAGCTAGAGAGTAGTTGTTTCAAATTAATTTGTTTTGTAGTCTTAGTAAGACTCATTGTTGTAGATTCACGAAATGTTTTCGTATTTTTAAATTTATTATTTAATTTTCTACAGCGAACTAAAGGATTTTAATACATTTTATTAAATAAATAAATGGTGTTAGGTCTGGGCTATAGACCTGAGGTCTTTCAGCCCAGAGTTTACTTATTTAATTAAAATATCTTAAAGATCTACAATTTTAATACCTTATCTAAATAAAAATTGATACAAGATTTTTTGGTTTTGGCCAAACCTTGAAAATGCCGATTGAAATGTAAATTGAACTTAGTCAAAAGTTCATACATAAAATTATTTTGACCATATTGATCCTTGAGAGAATTGTTGGTAACAAAATTAATTAAAAGCTTGTTTTATATTATAAGACAAAATTAATAAAAACAAAAAATCGCGACCTATTTCTAGTAGGGTGGTGATTTTCCTATGGCCGCAGCTTTGAAGAACGACTTGCGGAACATCAGAAAAGTTTCATCAATAAGTAAATAACAATAAATAATAACAAAAAAGTAAAAAAAAAATAAATAACTCTTCTTGAAGACATTAATTAATCTATTAAAATTAGTACACTTGTATTACTGAACGGGGAAACCAATGCATAAATCGCCCTTTTTAAATTTGTAAACTAATATTAGCAATTCACCGTTTACAACTTGTAAATTCCCCTTTTAATTGTAAATCCCGTACATAACTATTAAGTATGTAAGCGAAATTTGTAAGTTATAAAACCACTTGTCATCTGCCTTATGAAGCCAGTTTGTGGCAAAATAATTGTCACAGTGTTTCGACATCAAATTCTGTATAAATTCTCAAAGGTAGCGTTTCATTTAAAACATATATAATGTATTGAAGATTGATTAGCGTGTGATATTTTGTTTGTTTGTTATTATTTCGAATCAGAACTTGTTTCTATAATGGTTCCAAGTTTTTAGAACAACTTTTGTTTGATTTTTCAATATTGAGATCATTTTTAGTCAAGTATTTCTATTTATTTTCAATATGCCAATATTTTTTAAAATCTTGGAATGGAATGTATAGAAACCTTCATAAATTCTAGAAACCATCGATCATCATAAAAAATAATGAAGGATTTATTCAGTGAGTCAAAATTATAAAAATATAATATAAATATCTTTTGATACGTTTTCAATGTACCATTTAGCAATATTAAATACTCCTAAGTTTTACAAAAATCAATCAATGCATCTGATAAAGAACCAGAAATTTGTTCTGTTGACAATAATTGATTTTTAAAAATACCCAAAAACTTGAGAAGAGATTTTTCAATAATATGGGTGGTTATTAGATTGTCAGTTGACCGATTTTTTTATTTCGTGAATATTTGCTTTAGTGGGAATATAACCTTTTCAAACTAGTGTTATATAGATAGATGTATTAGCCAGAGAAATAGTTGTTTCAAAAATAATTTGTTTTGTAGTCTTAGTAAGACTTATTGTTGTAGATTCACGAAATGTTTTCGAATTTTTAAATTATTATATAACTTATTGTAAAAATTACGAATTTTATCGAAAAGTCAAATAGCTACCATATAAAGGGGATCTCAAGCATTCCAAACTACGACATCATTTTTTGTACACTTTAATATTCTACTCCATTTAATTTAGTTTTTTGTATTACAAAATTATACAGTTATTCTACAAGTTCTTAAAATATAGTATTTTGTTAACTAATGTATTATCATGTAATTGGTTACTTCTTATATTCAATTCTGTGATCATTTTGCTTCAGTTGATTTGTATAAGAATCGTACTTCAAAGAGTTCTAAGAAGTTATATAGCTTTAGCTTTTCCCAGAAGGTGCATGAAAAATAAATATTTTTTTTTTCATTTTATATACCAATTCAAGAATTTAGTATAAAGGAACTCGTAACTTTTTAGAAGCAATTATTATTTAAACATCTATTAATATATGTCAGATTATTTTTTTCTATTTTGATTGCCTCATGGATTATCCTTTTGATAAAATGGTCTATTAATGTAATAGACATTAACAAATTCGCGTCCGCAGGTGAGAGAAAAGGGGATCCCCTATTGTTGATCCTTCAAATTAATTATAGCGGTTTCCATTTAGGGTTGATATTCAGTTTCTAAATGTTCGATTATTTTGTTAACGGGCACTTGGACAAAGAGGAATTTATCATCAGAACTATTCAGATTACCTGTCTCTAAGAAGTGTGTTCAATTTTTGATAAATTATTTGATATATATTTGTCTGGCTAAAAATTTATCAAATTTTTAAGGGAGGGTGTCGAAAGAACTGACGATTTCTGGAATTTAGATGGCGGAAAATCATTTTCACAAAATGAAACACAATAATCACTTTGTTTTGTATAACCGTTATACAAAACAAAGTGATTATTGTGTTTAATTTTGTAATTAAATATGTATAACGAAGTAGAAGCCTCCATCGTGAATTGGAAAATAATTTTATTCATTCTCATCGCAGTTTTGTCAGAAATACCGTTATTTTCATACGATCACTGACAATAATGTTCGGATAATAGTCCAGTAACATTAACGTAGATGAAATATCAAATCTCTTTCTTTTCAACCCTGCAAGTTACATTGAAATTTTGAACGGTTTCTTGAAACGTCTACGTAGGTTTATGTTTTTTTTTTCACGATAATGCTCGCTCTGACTTTTTCCTATTACCACAACTTAAACTCGCTTCGAAAGGAAAGACATTTGACGATTTTTCTGACATCCAACGAAAACGTGACGAGGCTTTTGAACTTCATTCCAAAAGAAGCCTTCTTCAAACGTTTCCAGGACATGTATAGTAGATCTCAGCGGTGCATAGTTATGAGAGGTGATTATTTCGAAGGAGAGTAATGTAATTTTCGTTAATATTTCATCTACTTTAATGTTACAAGGCTATTTACCAAACTTTATTGTCAGAAGTAGTATATTTACTCTAGTTATTTTACTTTTGATTACAGCAGGGTGTTTATTAAATATAAACGATTATGCCCAAGTACTTAACCGAAACTGGGGGAAGGATAATAGTTTAGAATTATTGGTGCGATAATAAGGAATTAGGAGCTTTGATTTGTGGGGATTGATTCTTATGAATTTTCGTTAAATATACATTTATATAAATAAAATAAATGACAACCAGATATTGCATTAATCCTCTAAAAACAATTTAAGGTAAGCTTTATAAATGCAATTATTATTTAAATTGCGTTATATACGATTATTATTCTGATTTATAGGATTTTTAGCTAACGAACACTAATGGTTAGATTTATGACAGCCTTTTATCAAATTTACAATCAATGTGTTAAATAGATTAATGTAGAAAACATGTTAAAACCAGTAAATGGCAAATGCCTGTATTGTAATAACAACGCGAGTACGTAAATATTTAAATTCAACTCCGCCTAGTTTTATCGAATTATAACTGTGATATATCAAGTGCATTTTCGAATTACAAATAATGGATCCATCGAGTTGATTCGACATTTTGAAGTGTTAGCATATTGTCATATTTGAAAATAAAATGTAACGGTCAATACTACTTAATTATTTAACAGGGATATAAAATAGGGAAATATTGTTTTAATTATTTACCTCTGAAAACGAATTTAAATTTAATCTCACTAATAGAATATTCTAGCGAATTTACATAAACTGATTAAATTTTTTTATTAGTTCATCGATCTCTCAATTATATAGTAATAATAACACTCATTGTTGTTACGTTAATATTATATTTAGGCAATATGTATACAGCTTACTAAAGCTCGGAATTTGCATGAAAAAATAAATTGCTCTGTATGAACTTTTCCACTTTTACAACCAATCAACTAAAAACGTTAATTGACTTCCAACTGCGCTAATAAAACAAGCTATTGTTCTTTTTTAATTTGCAATTTTACATTCGGATCATAAAAAAATATAATTAAGTGGGAATTCTAGTTCATAACGACCTATTAATGACACACGTTTTTTATTAAATTATTTTTTGTTATATATTATTAAAAACTTTTCATAAAGAGAATGGTTGCGACCGTTACTACTTGGTAATCCATACTGACACTGAATTGAAAAATTCACTATGTTTTAACCACAAATAATTATTGTAAAAATATTATATAACGTGTAGGCACAATTATATAAATCTAAACAACACAGAACGACTCGAGTTTCGACGTTTTATCGTCATTATCAATACTTAATATAATATTTTTACAATGATTATTTGTGGTTAAAACATAGTGAATTTTTCAATTCAGTGTAAAAACTTTTCATATCCTTTTATTTTATTCTGCCACAAAAAAGCATTGTAACGTATAGATATAATTATGTCTGTAGTATCATATCTAATATATGAATATTGATAATAGTAGACGAGTAGCTGAAGCTAATTTTTTTCTGGCATTAGTTTTCCTTCATTTAACAGCCTTTCTTTATCAAATTATACAGAAATTTGTGCGCATCCTGACAACCCTATTACCAAAATATCGGCTATCTGTTGATTTGTTACACATACTGAATGCCAAAGTTTTTCTCCGCACTTTTTTAAGATATGGTTTTTCATGAACCATTATTTTAACTTCTAATATCGGGAAATTTCGTAATATGTTAATCATAAAAATAACCACAGCAAATTAAAAATATTGTTTACATTTCCACTTTACCTACTGACTTTTAAATGATTAATTAAATACTACAATTATTTATGATTTAATTCACAAATCTTTTTCTATATTTAAAATAATATTGGCACTTTGCGATTTTATTTTAATAATTAACAAGAAGTAGATAATATATATTTTCTCAGGGAAGTTGATAACAAAGGCGACCCTCGAATTCTCCTGCAGTATGTTCTATACCTTCGCACTAATCCACCAATGACAATGTTAACTAGAAACTTTGTTTCTGATACTTTTATTCCTAAAACTTTTCCACGGTGACACCCCATTTTCTCCCGCCACCGCCCCTCCGGATCTGTATACATCTAACGTTGCAAAAGAGGAGGAAGAGAAAAGTTTAATGAATACCTCTGTGTGTGTGTGCGCGCGAGGAAAAGCGGCAAGGTATTTTTAAAAGGGGGCCCAATGAAAGTATAATAAATGATAATGTGTCGGGAGTATATTGAGTGTAAATTATATAGTTTTTCCTCGGCCGCTTTCGGCGACAAAGTGCTTCCCTGTAATTACTCTTGTAAGAAAAGGGGTGGATGCTTTAAACGCTCGCCCCCGTGTTCCGGGGGTGCCTATCGATTTTCTAGACTCTCGACCATACCTTAATACTAGACATGTTATACCTAGACATTGGCTTAGTTCTGGTAGCTACAACTATTAAACTATATAATTGAGGAGTGGTAAATTTAAATTACCACTGAAATATTTAAATACAGTCGACTCTGTCTATAGTGAAACTCTATATAGTGAAAAACTCTTTATAGTGAAATTTTTTCAAACCACAAAATATTTTAATGAAATTTCATGTAAAAAGCACTGCATATAGTGAACCTGTAAAATAGGAACACTCTATATAATAAAATTTTTACCGGAATTTCATGTATAAATTTTTATGCATTTATTGAGATTTTGGCCACTTCGGGTTTCCCATTTCTATCTAACATTAGCACGAACTGCATTTTTATGACTCACTATTTTGAAAACGTTCTTAACGCGTTTATAACGCCTAACAGACAAAATGTAAATTAAGTACAATAGATTTCAGTGAGAAACATGGGGTAGGACCCATTTCAAAGCATTCCGGGGAAACCCATTTTATATGTAGTCGATGCCTAGATTAATTCGCTAACAGGTTCAAAAAATAGCTGATTATTTTTCCTACTACATAATATCTATGTTGTTTAGCAATTTATTGAGACTACACAAATTTTAAATGTACATATGTATGTATGTATTAACAGATTTTGTATTATGTATTCTTTTTGTTTCGTATGTAGTATTTAGCCCTCTACATACATATATAACGTGTACAGTATGTACATTATGTACATGCTATGTATTTAAACTTTTAAATGTTTAATAAACTTTTTTAATATGTCATTCAATTTTGGAATTTTTGTTTCTCTTTATATAGTGAAAAACTCTATATAGTGAAATTTTGGTCAACATTTTGGTCTTTCACTATATAGAGAGTCGACTGTATTTCATAGTTAATTTGGTAAGTGTCAGTTTTGGTTTTTAAATATTGATGATATTTTTAAAATTTGTATATAATGCAATGTAGCTTTGTGTCATTTCCGTACTTACATCACATATATTTAATACAGGGCAAAATTGTAAATATGCACGACGGTTCTTATTGCGTTGGATTTTTTCTAAAAATTCTAATAAAAAATCAAAGTTTGACCAATTGAATATTCGATGTATTTGAATATTTATTGATCAACTTTTATCATAAGAATTAATGTAATCGTTAAATAATACAAATGTATTACATTATATATCAAGGTTTATTACTGTTCGCATTTTATTATATTGTATTTATTTGTCCAAATTCCTATTTTATGAACCGGTTTAGTTGACAATGTTTAATATAATAAAATTTCTATTATATATTTATATATTGTGCAGACGTATGACCTTTAGGCAAAATTTTAAATACCTCAATGTCTCACATGTATATTTATAATAGTTATTATTTTTTACGTTATTCTAAATATTCTTATAAACTATAAACAGTAATCTTATTTAGCATTAATAATAATTCTTTATTTTAAGTTCTAACAGGCATTTTTGACAGATTCATGTCATAACTATAATATTATGTATCAAAAAATAGATATTTCCCAATAAAAATGCAATTAAACTTATAGAACCTAAAACCGCAAGACATTTCTGAACTGAATCACAGTTAAGAACTGTTCTTCCATAAAAACCTTAAACATAGGAGAAATAAACAGTTTAAATCAGATGCTAGTATATAAGATAATTATATTACGTCTCTCAAACAAATAAAATAATCAGAGTATACGCATAACTTAAGAAAATTATATAAAGTACATTGATGTTCAACACAAATTAAATGATGATACAGATTTCGATGTATTTGGAATGATAGATCTTTTCGAATTATTAGTTATTCACTTTGTCGAGTCAAAAGAAAATCTTTAATATGTTCTTTGAATACATCTAAACCAAATGATTTTACATTTGCTGGTAGTGCATTATATAGTGAATAAATATTAAACTTAAAACTCCTTTCAAATTGTTCCGTATGATGCATGGGTGGTGATATGAGGGATCGCGATCTTATATTTATATTATGAACATCTGTCCGAAATAAGATTTTTTGATATAAACTATAAATCTAGTTAAAAAAGATAGAGGAAAAGCAAAAGATAATGGAAAACAAAAGTGTATTAAAACATATTAAGAATAAAAGAATATTTATCAATGATGATTTATCAACAGAGGAGAGAAATATAGCCAGACAACTAAGAAGAATAGCGAAAGAAGAAAGAGAGAAGGGTAATCTAGTCAAAATGGGATATAATAAAGTATGGATAAATAATAAACTATTCAAATGGAATAGTCAAACAAATAACTTGGAGGCAATGCAGGAAACAGGGAGACAAATAATAACAAAAAAACTAATAAAATTGCACGAAACAAAAAATAAGGATTGTTCGGCAAATACGGACACAAAAAATAATAGTAACAAACGAAAATTAGTTAAAAATAGGGAAAGTTGATTAAGGGTGGGGTTTTGGAACGTAGCTGGGATAAAGTCGAAGTGTAGGGGCGAAAGATGGCACAAAGACTTTGAGAAGTGGATTTCAGGAAAAGATGTAGTGGGGTTAGTGGAAACATGGATGATGAAGGAGGAGTGGGAAAATGTACGAGATTCACTTCCAGCGGGGTTTAGGTGGTGGGTGCAAGGGGCAACGAAGGATGCAACTAAAGGAAGGGCGAAAGGGGGTATAATAGTGGGAACGAAATGGTCTCTGAAAAATGAGGAGGTGGAATTTATAGAAGAGGTGGACGGTATAGCGTGAGTTAAGTGTCAAAAGGAGGGGGCTCATTTGGAACTGGGGGTGGTGTACATTAATAAGAACTGGGCCGAAGTGCGGAATGTGCTAGATGAGAAATGTAATCAAGGAACAAGATGTATGGTGGGGGGAGATTTTAATGCAAGAATGCAGGAAAAGGGGGGACTAGTGAATGATAAGGGTAAGCTAATACTAAGAACGTCTCAGGTCAAATTGATAAATCAGGAGGGTCAAAGGATGGGGGATTGGTTAATAGAAGAGGGATGGGAGATGTTAAACGGGTGCACTGAAGGTGATTGGGAAGGGAAAAGGACGTATGTTGGACCACAAGGATCGTCAGTCGTGGATTATGTTATAATAAAGGGGCTAAACAGGGAAGAAGTTCGAAGAATGGAAGTAGAAAAAGTCCTGGGGTCGGACCATTTGCCAATAATGGTGGAGATAGGGCTGGGAAAATTTAGGGAAAATGAACAAGAACAGGAATGGTGGAAGTTAGAGGATAGTGTAAATGCTATCAAGAATATGGGAAAACGATTAGAAAAGATTAACTGAAATGAAGTTAAAACAATAGAAGAGATGGAAGGGATTATTGCGGGATGCGGTAGAAAAGTGGAAAGAAGGGATGGGGAAAGGTGCGCTTGGTTTGATAAAGAATGTCGGGACGCAAAAAGGGAGGTAAGGAAGACTGTAAGGGAATGGACCTTGGGTAGAGAAGAGGAGAGATGGGTGGTGGCAGCGAGGACTAAGTACGCAAAACTATGCGAGGAAAAGAAGATGCAGGCCTTGGAAAAAACGAGTAACGACTTGAAATTATGTAGGAATGAAAAGGAGATATGGAGTATTTTAAAAAGAGGCGAGAGGAGGCAACATATAGGAGTGTCTCTACAAGAATGGGCAGACAAATGCAGCGTAATGTGTGGTGAGCCAAGTGGGGTAGGGGAACAAGAGTCGATTGCGGAAGTTGAAGAGTTTACGGAGGAGGAAATAGAAAAAGCATTTAATGAGTTGTAAACTGGGAAAGCTGCAGGACTGGATGGGTTAAAGGCAGAAATGTGGCAACAGATAGGAAAGGAAGGAAAGCAGAAGTTCGGAGAGCTGTTGAATCAAATATGGAGAGGAGAAGCAGAGTTCCCAAAAGCGTGGCGTGTGGGTCTCATGAGCCCGGTACACAAAGGTGGTGATACAGGGAAGTAAGAGTGGGTAAATTAGAATGGAAGGGGGAGGTGATTGAAAGAGTGAAGGAATTTAAATACTTGGGCTTCGTATTTAAATGCACAGGAGGATACGGTGAGCACGCCAAATGGATACAGGGGAAAGCCAGAAAAGCGTGGGGCATTGTGAGGAAAAAGTGGGGGAAATGGTTTTCCGGCAACTTTCAATTGGCGTGCCAGCTGTGGGATGCATGTGTGAAGCCTATTTTGCTGTATGGGGTAGAAACTTGGGGAATGAGGAAGTATGAATGTATTGAGAGGGAGCAGTCATTATTCCTGAAGCAGATTCTGGGGGTGGAAAGATCAACACCTGGGTACATTCTGCTTCAGGAAACAAATAGAATGAGTGTGCATGCAGAGGCAATGGCGAGAGTGGTAAAGTATGAGATGGATTTGGTTGGATTGGATAATGAGAGATTGGTGAAAGAGGTATGGAGAACGTGCATGGGGAGAAAGGGGAGTGAGTGGAGGTTAGAACGTAGAAAGATGTATGAAAGGGCAGGAGTATCTGAGAATATTGTAAATGAATGGTTGGAGAAAGGGGTAAATGTATGGGAATGGATGAAAGAGAAGTGGAAGGAGGTTGAGATGCAGGAGAGGCAAGGTTGTATCTGAAGGAGCACATATAATCCAGGGTATGAAAGATGGCAGGTATATGGGAGGGTGCCAGCGTACCTAACTAATAGTGTCTACTCAAATGAAGAGAAGATTACCCTGGCGCGAGGTAGATGCGGTACGGAAGAGAGGGGAAGGAAGGTTTGGATGGGAGAAAGTTATGGTAGGTGTGCACTGTGTACGAATGGGTTGGATACATGGAGTCATTTGGGAGAAGAGTGTGAAGGAGTGCGTGAGGAGTGGTTGGGGGGGAAAAAGGAAGGTTACGGAATGGATGAGAGAAGATGGAGCTGGTGTAAAGGTTTTGGTCAGACTTGGGTGGGAGAGGGAATTAAAAAGGAAGAGGAAAATATGATAGAATATTTGTTTTTTTATGTAGAAGTTTGTATATATATATATGTTTATGTAGAAAGGTTTTGTAAGTTAAAGTGATGCCAATAAAGGTTTGTTTTTCTTTTTTTTTCTTTTTTTTATAAATCTAAAATAATAACAGTACGAGTGTAATTTACGACGATTTTTCATGTTTAACGAACCGGAATCCTTTAAAGCCTCTGAAATATGATCATACTTCCTGATGTCATAAATAAAACGTATACAAGAATCTTGTAATCTTTGAATCCTATTTGCTGTATCCTTCATCAAACACGGACCATAAACTATATCACCAAAGTTAAGGTGCGAAAGAACCAAGCTATCACATAATCTTTTCTTGATTGCTCGACCAAAGGAATGTCAATGAGGATGTAGGAGTTTTAAGCCTACGTGTGCTTTATTAACAGCCCCAACGATATGATCATTAAATATCAAAGCTTGCTCAAAGGTTACACCTAAATTCTTTGCTTTCTCAACAATGGTAATTGACTGCTGTTTTACTGTTAAAATTAAGCTCGATTTTAGAAATTTAATGTCATTTTTATTAACGAGTAGCATAATTTGAGATTTATTATTATTTATTGCTAAAGAATGATTATCTGAAACTTCGCATAAACTATTTAGATCGGAGCTAATATCAATCAAAGCTTGCTTATAGTCTTTTAAATAAAATTAGTGATAAATTTGTGTATCATCCGCATACATTCTCAATTTACAATGTAAAATAAATTTATAGAATTGACTGATATATAAAATAAATAACAGTGGTCCTAAGATGGACCCCTGGGGAACCCCCGCTTCCAAAATCCTTTTCGAAGAAAGCACTTCTTCGTAACAGACCATTTGTGTTCTTTCTTTTAAATAACTTGAAAAAGTACGAACTGCGTTAGCAGAAAACCCAATATGGGCACAAATGGATAATAATATGTCATGCTTAATTGTGTCAAAGGCACGACTATAATCTAATAGTATTAATACTGTTACTTTTCCATTATCCGTAGTTTCAAATATGTCATCAGTAATAAATACATAATAGTGATGATGCACAATCGTGTCCTTTTCTAAATCCAAATTGAATGCCAGGTATAATGTTGTTTCTTTTTAAATACACCAAAATTTGTTGACTAATGATTATTTCTGATAGTTTAGATAATACTGGTAATATACTTATTGCACGAAGATCTTTAAATTCATTAGGCGATTTGATTGGATTGGATGGAAGCGGTCGTATAAGATCCTATTTCCAACTTTTTGGAAATGTTTGAGTTAAAAAGATAGTATTAATTATAAAAGCAAAAACATCAGCAAGGTACGGAAAACAGAGAAATATCATTACTCTTAATTTTAATCAAAGAAGACAAAATTTTAGTTTCAGTAATGTAGCTAAATTGAAAGCTATTATTTACTATAAGTACACTTAAATACTCGTCTAGAGTTCAACAGAGTAAGCATTTGTAGTTTTTGGTACGTTGTTAACAAAAAAGTTATTTAGTTCATCTACATTTTTAAGATGTGATGGCAATTCTCTATCCTTACCTGGTAATGCGTTCATTTGTCACAGTTCTTCCCACATTTTTCTAGAATTGTGTTGCGAATTATTACATGGTAAGTGTAGTAATTAAAATCACGATAACTGAAAACTACATATTAAAGATTTTTAAAATAGTTTTGGGGCCGCGGTGGGTCTGCTTTAGATTATTTTTAAGGATCTATCGATATTAGTGTGTGTGTCGTCCATAACAAATAATAATATGGAAAACTTCCAAAATTTGATGTATTATGCCTAAGTCAAAGGACCGCTTTCTTTTACCATTCCCAAATCAGAAAACCCCATGTAGCATCCTTAAAACAGAATACATTTTTAAATCACAAATAAGTTTATTTATTTTAACATCTTGTAAATGTTACAACATTCAAATACAAATGTTGTTCATAGTTATTCCACAAAAGCAAATAATACCATACTCGAACCATCTAATAAAGCATATCCAAAGCAAACTCCAAATTTTGATTTCAAAATACTGCAAGAAAGCGAAGAAAGGTCAAAATCTTATACAATCGCAAAACCTGGAAATTTATAAAAATAAATCAGAAAATGTATTAGACGGTCAAGAGGATTTAGCCTCTTATAAGAATGTTCATCCCGGTGACAACTGCGCAAGCACCACGCCCTTCTTACTCACACCAACAAAAACCACCGTATTTAGGAAATAAAATGTAATTTTGTTGTATATTCTTCACCTGAAGAAGTGTGGCGAAACGATTATAGTGAGTTAAATAAAATATTGAAAATCAACCATTTATTATTATGTTTTATATTCTCAAAAACATAGAAGGAACTTTAACAGATATTACACCTAAAATACTAATAACCCTACAAGAAGAAAAACCGGATTGTTATATTTTAGCTGCAAAATTTGAAAATCTTCAATAAATAGCACTGTTGGTGAATAACCTGTTTTCTGTGTATTATATATAATAATTTAAAAATCATTTTACAATTGGTACCCAAATATAATAAAGACATTAAATTCTGATTCATGAAATTTGTAAAGCGAGTTATTACATCTTTTCTGATATATACTTGTTCAATTAACGCGCGCAAATTTCTTACCAGATTTTTATGTTGTTGTTTGTAAAATGATGTTTAGTTTAAATATATTTCTTGGTTATAGGAATGGTTTCATTTAATATCCTTATCTTCAACAGCGAATTTGCTAATTTCGCTAATAAACTGCTTAGTATGACTAATGTCATCATACCACTTAGTAAAGCGGTCCCTACAAGATTAATATTTACATCAATATATTGCACAATAACTGACATTGTACAATAATATTGAGCGTCTGTAGAACACATTGTGCAACATATTGAATCAATCAAAAACAGTTCGATTTTTATTGTGCAATCTAGTAAATATTGTCTCGTCTATTGGCAATATTGCGCAATACTAGTTCAGCTCTGTGTTAACGGTGTTAAGATAAACACCTATTGGTGTTATTAACAATAAGACACGTTGAAAATTCAGCAGTTCGCTCTATTATTGTTTATTGCTAAAGGAACCAAGGATGAGTATGTTTAGACAGCATCTGTTCTAAATAAAAAGGAGATGCATTGAATGTCTATAAATACTAAAAGCTTGTTTACTTATTTAATTAACTTACTATAAACCATAATACTCACTAGACAGAAAATAACTCAAAACAAGATAGACATTAATTTAACCGTTAATTTTATCTTTCCCTATAACATTACATTTATTCTCAAATCGCGTATAAATAAAGGGTGAGATTCTGCAGGAGAATCCAAGGCAGTTGATTTTGCCATTATCACGAAAACTCAACCATTTGCAGACCACAACATGTGCCACTGAATGGGCCCTAGAGCAGATCATCTTCAGAGATGAGGCCCATTTCTGGATGAATAGGTACGTTACCAATAAATTGGTCGAATTGGGACGACACCAATCCATATGAGATCCAAGAGCATAAGATGCAGCCCGAAAAAGTCACTGTTTGGTGTGGATTTTGGGCTGGCGGCGTCATCGGTCCATATTTATTTAAGAATCACCGTCAACGGCAAGCATTAGAGGTCGATGATTACCAATTTATTTTGGATTGGATAGTATGGACACCAACAACATATGGTTTCAACAGAATAACGCCACGTGCTATACAGATTATGCCACATTTGACATTCTGCACCAGCGATTTGACGGCATGGTCAACTCACGTAGAGGTGAGTGGCCACCGAAATTGTGCGATTTAACTTCGTTAGAATTTTTCTTGTGAGGTTTTCTTATGTCGCAGGTCTATGCAATTAAACCACCAACAACACCGCATCTTAAAGTTAACATAACCCATTTCGGATGCGTACACTCCGACGGAGCCACTGCGAATATTTGCATGATGTTATATTCCATATATAATGGCATCGATATGCCTTTTCAAACGAATAAAAAATTTCGATGATATTTCACACTCACTTTGTTTAGATAAATTTAAAGGTTGGAAGCGCTTAATGAAACACCCTAAAACATTTATACAGAAATAGATATTTAGAATAGGCAGTACACATATTTGGAATTTTGATGCATGTCTCCTTTCTTAGAGATACGAAGTTACCATTTCCTGTTTTGAATTATTTAAAAGAAATTAAAGAATTTGTGAATCAGGCTCTTTGCGTAGTGGTTTTGTAGAACAAATATTAATTTCAAACAATTTTGTTGGCAACAGATATGCTTCAATTTATGTTACGTAGATGATACATAGTTCATAATGTCTTAAGATAATTCAAGGCACCTATAATACAAACAGAATGTTTTTGATAAAGTACGTACGAATTAGTATTATTATTGTCATTATTATTGCACAAAACTATAATAACTAATTACTACAGCGATATAATTATTTCGTAGGCGGCAGAACCGATGGCCCCACTTTTAAACAACGACATTTACTATGTAGAGTAGTCATGTGAAGTAAACGTTACACACAAAATTTGAGCTGTGTGCGCCGCCATTTGCAGACGCCACAATATTGAATGTGTTGTTGTGTCAGTGGCTTACTTGTTTTGCTTCTTCTTGATCGTGCTATAACTTGGTTAATAATTGAGATAAATTGATCCGGTAAATGTATTCCGAAGTGAAATTTCGTGCTGAACACGAGTATTATCAGCTTATATATTTTATTTATTTATTTCTACATATACAAATTTATAAATTTACAATAGTAAATAAATATATTGTTTTATAGTCAGTTCCTTCCTCCTATCTTCGCCTCATGAAGAGTGGTCCGTGAGCTGGTCCGTCTTGGGCTATCGGTATTGGAGGATACCTGTGTTTTATTTGTTTAATGATTTTTCTTACATCAATTCAAATTTTGTTGTTTAGAGGAAGGTTTTTAATTTTCAGTTTAAATGCTGGATATCTCAGCGTCTGTATGTGTTAGTCTATGTTATTATATTGTTATATCGTCTCCGTGGTTAGTAAATGTGCAAACTGTTTTTATTTAAAGAGTTCTGTTCTAATGTTTGATTTTCTTCGGGTTTCATAGTTAGTGTGTATATCTTTGTTTTTTATTAGAGATATATTTGTTTATAATAAACGTAAGACGTCGGC
The DNA here is from genome assembly GCA_963969525.1 of Ontholestes murinus. NCBI lineage: Eukaryota > Metazoa > Arthropoda > Insecta > Coleoptera > Staphylinidae > Ontholestes > Ontholestes murinus. Next base: position 36,128,428 of record OZ018394.1, read on the forward strand.
AATCTGCAGAGGAAAAATGAAAAAGGCAAAAAAGCGGTCACAACTGGTCAATCCTCACAAAGTGCAGCTCGTGAATTTGGTTTGAAGTATTTAACATTGCGGATTCATTGCGGCGATGTATCGAAGCGCATTGGTACTAGACTAATAGTCTTGAATCAAAAATTGTTGTTAGCAGCATAGAATGTAGTAAGAGGCGAAATAGATGTGGCGAACGCTGCCAAACAATTCAATTTGTATAGTTGATACTTCTTGAGCTACTTTCTTGATGGAACCAGTTAGTGGCAACCGCAGCCAAAACACATGGTTGTTGGACATGGTCGCGGTCGGGGTCGTGGACGCGGATTTGCTGCGGATGACACACCAACTACCTCGCGTATCATCCACTTGTGATAGTGGGCGTGGACCTGGACATCTTAAAAAGGTGCTTTAGTCGTCGGATAGTAATTAATTTCCTCAATTTCATATTCGTTTATTAGTTTTTGGCACGAACTCATTTATTTTCTTCTCAAAGTAAACATTTCAATCGATTCGTCAATTAAACGTGCCATGAATTGGACTTAATTTATCAACACATCCTTTCCAAATGAGCAATCGGTTCTGCGCCATATTTTTTTAACGTCGAATAATTTAAGGGTTTGGTAGAAATGTTATAACTCTGCAAAGGAACGAGCTACAGAAAAAAGGTCTATAGCAAAAATGTAGCCGAAGGAACAAGCTCTCCAATGATAATAAATACTTTGAGCTATATTATCAAATGCGGTTTTTAGAGGCCAAAGTGCTTAACCAATAGGCTCATGTTCCCCTACTTATGTACTTAGTTAAAGGTATTTGACATACCTAAATATTTACAAGAATGTCTATTATTAATCTCCTTTACGACTTCAGATCACTTATTAGATAAAATATAAATCTGCTTTTATGCCCTGCTCTTATATTATTAATTATGTGTTTCACTAGTCGCTTATCCAATAGTAAAAAATGTATCGAGTCTTTTGAAATTAAAAAAAAAGTCTCATTCCATGTTTTCTTTAAATACTCTCATAAATAGTTTTAAAATGAAATTACTCTCTTAAATTATCTAGAGCTCTTCCTTATTTCAATAAATTTCTATAGACCTGCGACTTAAAAGAACTCTACAAGAAAATGTGGCATGAGTCATGTGACACGTAGCGTGGTCCACATGTCGCTGGTATCTATGTAATCCAACTTAGGTTAAAATAATTACCTTTAGAGATCTGCGTTGATGGTGAAGACTTGACCAACGTCGTTCTCAAAGAATAATGAATCAATGATGCCGACAGTCCAAAATCCACATCAAACTCTTTATTCTCATGTGGATTGGTATCGTCCCAGATTCAATAATCTTGTTTTTTGTTGAAAATTAAGATCAGTTTCCAACTGTTCCACGCCCCATTCAGCAAACACACGTCGTTGTCTATGGTTATTTTCTTTCAGCCCCTGAGTCAGTTCAATTTTGTACGGATACACATCCAAGTAATGACGCAAAAATCCTCATGTTGTGGTTTGCGAAAGGCAGGGTAATGAGGATAATTCCTCTTACATTAATATGTAATAGAAAGTGCATCATTTTCTATACTTTAAAAAATCTTCTGAAATATCTTTTTTCTTTTCTTGCCTTCCTTGAGATGGATGGCATGTACCGATACTTATAATATACAAATACGCAAGTACCATCGATAATAGACGCATAAACCAAAAACTCCTAAAGACTTAATTATTGCAATTCCTTTAATGATAAAATATCTGCGCATTCACGGCATTATATTCAATCGCGAAAATATGTATTAGAACATATTTACACGATATTTTAATAATATTGTTTTTTCTTGTTATATAGGGTGGGCCAACTAGTGGTTTCTTTTTAAATCATAGATTATTTTGATACTGACAGCTTTTTTCCGTTCGAAATTTTGACTGAAAGTCAATATCAAACCTCCGCGGTATGAAATGAGTCGATTAACGCTTGAACAACGTTAAGAAATATTCCAAACCTATTTCCAAAGTGAGTACTTAAAAATCATTTTTTCTTACGTGGCTCATTTTCATCTTGGCGGATACGTTACCAAACAAAATTGACGCATCTGCGGACAGAAAACCCGCACGTTATTGTCGAGAAGGCAATGCAACCACAGAGATTGAGAGTTTGGTGCGAATTGTGGCGTGATGGCATCATTGGACAATTTTTCTTCGAAAATGCGGCTGTAAACAAGGTTTCGGCAATGGTGAGCGTTACGAAGCCATGTTATGCGAATTTTTTACTGAAATTGAAGACATGGATCTGGATGACCCCCAGTTCATGCAGAATGGCGCGCTATTCCACACAGCCCATACCACAATCGATCTTTTGTGCACCAAATTTCCAAATCGTGTTATCAGCCGTCTTGGTGATGTCAATGGGCCACCCCGGAGCTGCGATTTGACCCCTTGGATTTATTTTTGTGGGGAACCATGAAGAACCGATGTTGTGCCAACAATTCAGAAACGATGCATGCACTTAAGGCCAATATCATCCAAGAAATCCGTGACTTATAGCCAAGAAATCATCAACACGGTCTTGGAAAATTGGAGTGACGGAATGCGCTACAACAAAGCCAGATGAGGCAGCCACTCAAATAAAGCTGTGTTTTATAATTAATGGGAATGTTTGTTCTTACCAATAAAGCCATAATTCATGGAAAAAAATTAAATGTTGTGCATATTATTGCATTTTTTAAAAGAAACTTGAATTTGGCCCACCCAGTTTGTTCGAAAACATCTCCTTTTTGAGCCAAACAATATCCCAGACGAACATAAAATTCTTGCCGTCTATCTTTTAAAGTGGCAGGAGTAATATTTTAAGTAAAATGTATAATTTTTAATCTGAGGCCATCCACGTTGTTAGCTATTTCATACTGATGTGTAAAAATTGTATGCTTTATATCGCCCCAGAGAAAAAAAAAATCATTTGGAGACAAATCTGGAGATCTTGGTTCCTATTTTATGTCTCCTATTTGATTTAAATTTTCCCATCCGTCGTGCTCAAGCAGTTTCAAATACTTTTGGCCATTTAAATTCCCTTCAATAAAAAATGGTACTATAATTGTAACTCCCAGAATGCCGACCCAAATATTAAGTTTTTGGGGGAGTTTTAAATTTATTCTTTGGTGCTTGTTTATTTGGGACCAGAATCTCTCTACCGAAGGATTATGATGATCATGTAATGGGACAGTCCATTTTTCACAGACAGAATATTTTTAAGAAATTCGTAATTATTGTTTATTCTATCCCTCACATCTTCACATAAATCCATTCGACAACCATAGTCATCCGCAAAATCCTCTTATGATGTTTTAACTTTGAAAGACTTAAAACTATTCCTTTTAAGTAGTCTATGCACTTTTGATTTTCCGGCATTAATTTTTGTATTTACAAGAACTTTTATGTCATTCTTTTTAATCAATTATAAGTAGTGAACGACTGTCTTTTTAAAATCATCGTAAAGTTTATGGTGATAAACACATAAGTCGAGCGATTCTTTTACCTTACCTTACCAATAAGACTATCAAATATTGAGAACTGTTGGATAATCTGCAGTGCCCTCGTTTTTTATATTCTACATAATCAAATCAGTGATACTATTATAGCTATTTCTCTAGTAGGTCATGAATTTTGATTTTTATTTTCTGATTTATTTGTTTAAATTGTTTTCCATGCCACCAATAGCCACGGACCGGTTTCTATATACCGGGTGCCTCAGACCACCCGTTCCAGCCTTTTATTTCGACAACGCTTGGTCGAATGTGACTGGCACAAAAAATTTTATTACCAAAGTGAACCCAAGGAATCCACTGATGAATTTATTTTTTACCGGAATAATCCGGAAGTACCCGGAACCGGAAGTAACTTTAAAATTTCAAATGGCAACATAGGTCGAGTATGGTATTAGTTGATAGGTATTTTTAAAAGAAGCAACTTTTATAAAAATGTTTTTTTTAATATTTTGCATATTTAGAAAAATAAACGAAAAAAACTAAATTGAAAATTAGTTATCCATTCAACACTAAATTTCCTCAAGTAGGCTTTGCTTTTTAGTTATGTCAAAATAATTGACGTTCGTGAAAATTTGAAGTAAAATAAATTATTATTTTAAATGTGTCAACATTGTTTTTGCGGCCAAAACTATCATACTGATGAGCGAATTTATACTGAACCATACCCTCATCGAGCCAATCAGTCAAAAAATGTTTTTCGGCGCCTTGCAGAACGAGTTAAGACAACTGGTAAGCTACAGACCAGCCACAACAAAGGTCGTAGTATCAAAAAACGTGTACAAGATGAAAGAACATCAGATATTCTTGTAGCAATTGCTCTGGACCCGAACATCTCTACTAGAAGAATTGAAACCGATGCTGGAATAAGTCGCTTCACTGCTTGGAGAGTTTTAAAAACAAACAAATTCCATCCATATCATATCTCTCTACACTAGAAACTTGAAGAGCGGGATTTTCAAGATAGGTTGAATTTTTGTGTATGGTTGTCCCATAAAAATTATAATTTCTATCACAAAATTTTATGTACAGATGAGACGACATTCGAAAGCAACGGAGTTGTTAATTTACATAATGCTCACTACTGGAGTAATAAAAACCCTTATTGGTTAAGAGAAGTTGATAATCAACACGTGTGGACCCTTAGTGTTTGGTGTGGTATTTTAGGAAACCAAATAATTGGTCCGCATGTTTTCGATGGTTCATTAAACGGAGCTAAATACGCTGATTTTTTAGAAAATAATCATTTTGATCTTCTAGATGACCTTCCATATGTAACACGTTTAACAATGTATTTGCAACAAGATGGTTTCCCAGCTCATTACGCAAGAGTTTCTCGTTAAACCGTTGATCGCCTTTTCCCTGGTCGATGGATTGAAAGGCTAGGACCATTTCCATGGCCACCTCGTTCTCCTGACATAACGCCTCTTGACTTCATCTTGTGGGGACGTATCACAGACCTAGTCTATAAAGAGCTTCCAACCACGAGGGATAATATGAAGAAGAGGATACGGAATGTCTGCCGTTCGCTTAGTGCAGATGAGATAATACCGTCAACGACGTTCGAAATCGGCTAAAAAGATGCATTGATCAAGAAGGAAGGCAATTTGAATACCATAAATAATTGAATAGTTGTTTTAATTATCATTTTCTTTACTTTCACACTCTTATTTGAATTATTAAATAAAATATTTTCAAACAATTGGTATTTTTTGTTTGTCGAAATAAAAGGCTGGTACGTGTGGTCTGAGACGCCCGTACTATAGAAGCCATCCATCTCAAAATAATAATTCAGTTTTGAATAAGAGGAACTCTTCTTACCTGAGTGTAGAAAATAACGTATTACCCAAGGAAAATATTGAGGAACAATACAGAGAATCATGTAAGAATATTTGCAATATTAACATATATACAAATTGTTTTTCTAACAAAAAAGCAAAGCCTACTTGAGGAAATTTAGTGTTGAATGGATAACTAATTTTCAATTTAGTTTTTTTCGTTTATTTTTGTAAATATGCAAAATATAAAAAAACATTGTTATAAAAGTTGCTTATTTTAAAAAGACCTATCAACTAATACCATACTCGACCTATGTTGCCATTTGAAATTTTAAAGTGAATTCCGGTTCCGGGTACTTCCGGATTATTCCGGTAAAAAATAAACTCATCAGTGGATTCCTTGGGTTCACTTTGGTAATATTTTTTTTTGTCCCAGTCACATTCGACCAAGCGTTGTCGAAATAAAAGGCTGGTACGAGTGGTCTGAGACACCCGGTATTTTGGATCTCATTAGCGTAGCGCAGTTGGAGACAGGGAATCGAGTTTTACTATGGAGTATTTACTTCTCCGGGTTAACCATCGATTAAGATATTTCCATAAAGGTGCCATCTATTGTTTAAACGTTGTTGTTAGAATTGTCGCTATTGACAAATTCTTTTAATAGTCTGAGGTTGTCTACTCATAGGAATATAGTGCAACATTTAGACAATAGATGACACCTTTATGGTAATATCTTATTTGTTGATTTAATTATACACAGAAAAAAAAAAAATGATGAACGAAGCACGGGCGGAGTTCACAATCACAAAATATTTTCTTTCACTCAAACTCTTCTTTGCCATTATGTTGAGGAAATAGGAACGCTCTTTGTATCAGAAATATTTTATATTTACTTTTATTCTATTCTTTTACCTCTTATTGAAGAGAATTTCTTGATGTTTAGAGGTTACAGGTTGTATAGGGTTATTCTGATGTGTGTTAGCTTCTCGTGAACTGTGACCTAACATTATTTTACACCAATCACTTCCCAAATCATTCATGAACCTGGTAACTTAGGGGCTGCCCATTTTTTCGTGAGATAATCGGTCCCTGCCAAAGTGTGAAAAACGCTTGTGAAGAATTGCAACATTAGGTGCATCTGCCGTATCACATAATATGCAATTTCCACTTTCCTCTTTTTCTATTTTCCACAAATAGTACCGGAGTCATTAGTCCGGTAAACGTTCTTAGCTCGTTTCTGTTGAGTTCAAGTACCTTATGGTTATGTACGAGTTGGATGAGTCGTTTTGATTGACGTAGGCCTAGGACATTGCTCCAGTACTTACGTCTTCTGTCCTCTTCCTATTTTGCACCACTTTTTTTCTGCGCCATGGAGAGTCTGCAAAACAGCACCGATCCTATAGGAGTGGCGCTTGCGCCTCTTTTGGCGAGTTTATATCAACATGTATAACAGCAACAGCGAGTTCTTCCATTTTATCTAATGTCAAATAAATTTTCTATGGATCTCTTGGTAAAATCAATGAATCACATTCAGTTTCATAAATATATTTTTTTTCTTCAACATAAACAAGGTGCGGCAAAACAATAAATAAGTCGACGTTTTATAGTGAAGACTTGAAAAAAACATCGAATCTGTAACAGTGACGCAGAGATTACGTGCTAATAAACGTGCTCCAGACCGGAAAACGATTTTGTTGAATCATGCCTCAGCTCTGGAAATTTCTGATAGCGAAGATTGTTTGCATACTGATTTTTATTTACAGTTAGTTACGATGAAGTACATTTGCATCTTTATGGCGCAGCAAATAAACAATATTATCGGCACTAGCCTGGTGATACAACTCTAACTTTAAAGTCTAATGGTGGCCATTTGTTGCATTATGTCTTCCATTAGGCAATACTTTTTTTGACACAGATAGTGTGAATCCAATTAGATACTGCAACATGTTTTAGAATTTCTTGTGCCGGAAAATTAAAAATTACCGAGAAGAAAAACTTCCGTTCACGTTTAGAAAATAAAAAGTTTTTAGTGATACATCGTATTATATTTTTAGTACCATTTTACAATGTTATTTCTGTTTCACTATGTACAAACATTAAATATTGTGCCTGTTTTAAATACATCTATTTTTTTCCAGGGTCTTTTAAATTATTGTTTCATTTATTTTACTTTGTTACTATTGCTATAAATGCTTTTTATGATACAGTTTTACTATGTAATATATTAATTTTGCTTTCAACATAGACGGAATGGTTGCTTTTTTAAGTTACATAATTAATTTATGATGCCTGTATTGTAAAAACAATTAGGAGCCCTTAAAGTTTATTTGACCATACGGTATGTCAAAAATAATGCTGAAATGCGGATAACATGTACATTTATCCCAGTACACTCATAACAATTTGTCATCTTGCAAATTTCTAACGTAATTATTTTACCTGGGGATTACCCTATATATGGTACATATCTAATAATTATTCGGGTGCGTATATTCATAGATAAAATTTAATATTAGTACTTTAATTATGGCAAGGTAGTAAAGACGCATTTCATATTCATTTACATGCTACATTCGTATGTTTCCTCTCTAAACCAAGCGGACCCTTTATTTTCAAGTTTGTTTATCTTGGATATAAATAATTCTGCAATTGTTACGTATATGTTTCAGACAATTTAATGATTTCCTCCATACGTAGAGTATGTTTATACGTAATTGAATTATAAAATATGGTCCCTGTGTAAATCATGTTTTCTTTTATATATGTTCGCAAGTTTATGTTCTTACATTTTTGTTATGAATTCGTAAGAATATTAAATGTTTGTTTTTTAAATAAACCAACATTTTTTACGTACTATATAATCACACCTCTAAATATTAAATTATGGCATGTATATTTGGTGCACATGTAATTAAATCGGCATAATTAAACTTTTATAAACAGTAGCCATTTTGAACTTTGAACTTTACTTTAAATTAATTCAATATACTTTCTCACTTATATATGTTACGTACTTGTTATATTGACGGGGAAAAAATTAACGGATTTTAAAGGCAATACATTTAAAATAAAAAAAAGAACGTTTTAAGAGTTTCTGAAAATAGTAATACAAATGTAACCGCCCAGACATGAATAATTTCTTCGTGCTATTGTAAATTAAAAGTATCACCACACATTAATCTTTTAAACTGTGGGTATATATTTTTTTCGGAAAATAAGTAATATATGGGCAGAATGTTCAGACCCAGTTGCGTTTCTCGTTCCTCGTTCCCTGACCTCTTGGGTCATTTGTACTAGATGGGGGTTTCAGCCTGAAATACTACCGTTTTACGTGAACTTGATACGGCTATCGCTCCTTTCCTTATTGATTCCGCGTTCGAAGAATCATTGTTTTAAAACAAGAATGTACGAAATCACGGCGGAAAAAGGAATAAATATTTACATGTATTAAATTAACTCGAATCAAATGCAAATAATACCAATTTACGCTTATTTAACATGGAATGTTTTGTATTTCACGCAAAATTGCGGATTATATTTGCATATAATCAATTTAATTATAGATTTACATGAAGTAATGATGGCAATTCAATTTAGGGTGCGTTTATTTTTCTTATTTAAGCAATACATTTTGACTGTTTTTAACATACAAAATCGTGCATTTATAAACGCACACACATACGTTCGTGTATATAGTGTTGGAAATATTATATTGTTTTCTCTCAGAACAATTATTACTGCACCATTGTTTTATAATTATATAAGAACTCAAAACTAATATTGAAAACAACTACTCCTCGCACCGCTGGGCATTGAATTATATAATTATTAACTGGCACCACATGACTGAAATTATAATCACAAAAAGTTATTATGTAATGGCAATCTACAGACAGGTGTTTCGCTGAATCACAGATCGTCAGTGTAGCTATGCCAAAAAGACCATGTATTTTCCACGTGAAAGAAAAAATAAATTTTAATAAAACTAAAATTGTAAGCGCTTTGAAAATAAAATCATTATCATGACAACAAGATAATATTTTTGAATTTTTTTTACTCAAGTTTTCGGCCCGCACGAGAATAACAAATTCAACCATGTGATTATTGAGTAATCTTTAGATGAAAATCCTTAAAGCAGTCAATAAATAAATTTAAATGATCTAAATAAGCCTGATTGAGTATTATATAATCTTAAATGATCATCATAAAACTTCAAACAATATCGAATAATTTTAAAGCATCTTAAATACCTGAACGAATGTTGGATAATATAAATAATCTTTGACTGGCCTTATACAACCATTAGGCGACCTTTACTAATCGTTAAATGATATCAAACTTCTTAAAACATTCATTAGAAGAACTTCAATTATGTTAATTAATCTTGAGTGGTCATTGTCTGATTGAATAATCATTTTTTAGTAATCAATATTTCTTGGAATAATCCAAACCACCTCGAGTTCCAGGAAAATGTCTTTAAACGATTACTGAATAACCTTAGGTAACCTTGAATTCTCATTAAGTTATTATTTAGAAATCTTGAAGGTTTATTGAATGACCTTGAATAAATTAATTTATGAAGCTGGTATTTTTGTTAAGCGTTGAAGTTTAAAATCTTTTGTGACTTATACTTGCAACAATACTTTTACTACACTGTAGCCTCTTTCTAGTAAAACTTAAATGACATTAAAAGACAAGTAGATGATGCAGAATCATAACTTTATAGCCTACGAGTATTAAAAGTTTTATTACATTTGTTGTAAAAGTAATGTTTTAAAATGTTTAATAAACAAAGTTTATAAGCACCTAAAAGCTGACCTAACAAAAAGCACAAGATAAGGATTAGCTCAATTATATCCAGCTGAGGTAACCGAACTATGTTTTAATTATAATTGTATCTGTGGACCTTGCAAAACCGATGTGACGTGAGAAATTGTACAATTGTGGTAATTCTTGGATACTTTTTTTTAATTTGGCTCGAAAGCATATATAAATTTGGATAATGTTTGGTTTTATCAAATTTAATCTATCTTCTGGAATTATTCCAAGGAAGCAAGTTTGTCTATTAACTTTAAAAAAATTATTTACACGAAGATTCTTAAATCTTCAAGAAATTATCTTCTTTTATTTTGAAGTTCCATAAAATTTATACCTCGGAGAAGTAGATGTGTATCATCTGAATAGCAGGAAAATTCATTATATCCACAAGCCTAAGTTATTTTAAATTTAATATAAATTAAAATAAAATTAAATGTCTTTGTAACAAATTAATTACCTTTATATTATTCAATTAAAACTGTGGCATTTAAGAGACATTTTATTATTTAATCAAAGAATTTGTTTTTAAAGTGATATTGTTGCAAATTCTGTAGAAATATTGCAGTTTAAATTTACTTTTTCAAGCAGATCTTATGCCAGTCCAATCGCGGATATTACTCAACCACGATTGCTGCTTTCCATCATTATTCGCTGGGATATTTTGCTCTTTAGTAAAAGTCCTAGGTAGGCTATTTTACGGAATTTAATTGCTTCTATTTGTTACGTGGTAAACTAATGGTATAGCATCCTTTTAAGCAGTCACAACTTGACTGCTTCTATGCGGTTCCTGTTACTCGCTTTCAGCATCCATGACTGAAAATCGTATAAAAGTGTTGACCAAATATAACACTAACTATTCTTGGTTATAACTTTAGATTTATCCTCACAGGATTCTCGATGTCTGGATATAGGTTTTGTGTAATTATATTACCAAGGCATTTGGCTATCCTTTAAATCAATATGGAGTTTGGGTAAAGATTGACGTTATGTTCTACGCGGCTGAATACCTTGAATTTGAAAAAAGGTTGAATGAAAATAATTTTTAAGTTTTTATACCACTATTTATTGTATAATATACACAAACAAAGTTTACAATATATTATCAATTTTGACACAACTATAGTTTCGACCTTTGCAGATCATTATCAAGTGTTGAATGATCTGCAAAGGTCGAAACTATAGTAACGGTCGCTACCATCATTTTCACCATGAATTTGGTTTTAGTGGTATTTATCATTAGACCGTATCTTTTTCTATCTGCATAGATTCTGTTGAGGAGTACCTGAAACTCTTCTAGACTGTCGGCCAGTATGACTGTATCATCTGCATCATCTTCACTTTTACTCCGATTGGTGTGCATCTTTGAGAACTCAATCGAAATAGAGATTAAATAAGAACGGGGAGGAAAGACAACCATGTCAGACACCTTTCTGTATGCTGAACTTTTCTGTTTTGTCTTTGCCTAAGCGAATGTTAGTCCTCAATACAAAATTTAATTTCTCATGGTTTATTCGGTCAAATGCTTTCTCGTAGTCTAATAATACCGCATATATGACTTTATTTTGATCCCGACAATTTTGTGTAAAATTGATACCAAACAGTGCTCTAAATGCGTCATAAAAGCCAAATTGTGATGGTTTCTTCATATTTTCTCTTAATTCTAGCGTGTATTATACCTAGGAAAGTCTTTAGAATATGAGATATTAAACTAATTACCTGGTATTCGCTACAGTTTTTTGGGCGTTGCTTTTTAGGAATATTTACGAATGTTACTTCAAGAAAATCTGTTGCAATTATACCTATTTCATATATTTGATTATTACCAGATCCATGTTTGCTTTGTTTATAAGTTTTAGGACCTCCATCAGTAGTCCGTCCGGACAGCTCGCTTTCTCATTTTTGGGAACTGGAAATGCGTAACTTATGCACAAATTTTAATATTTCTGTAATAAATATTTTTCATATTTTCTGAAATCCTATTCCATCCAGAATCAATTTACTATTTCTGTTGGATTGGACAGAGAAGTCAGGTCGGTAAACGAAACACGTGCGAAGTCTATGAGTGTACAGCATGAACTGCTTGGTGTGTGTTCGTTATTCACATACGTAATAAAAGTAAACTTGGGTTGCATACGAAATTTTCGCACTTATACCAACACCCCACTATGGCGAAATAAAATAGAAAACAATTTTATGTTTACAAACTAAAACCGAGTTTTCCTACAAACATTTGATGTTTATAAAAGGTTAAGCCTTTTGTCAAAATGTCCGCAGGCATTTCATTTGTTGACATATACTCTAATTTTACATGACCGTTTGCTACAATTTCACGTACAAAATGGTGACGTACATCAATATGTTTTGACCGTCAATGGAATACGGGGTTATTACATAATTTGCGAGCATTTTGATTATCATTTAGCAATTTCACGCATTTTGATTACCACTGATTTCTGCCAGCCCATTTCTTAAATAAATAGCGTCTTTTGATGCCTCGGAGACTGCGATGTATTCATCTTCGGTACTGGAGAGTGCCACAGTCCTTTGCTGTGCACTTTCCCAGAATATGGCACAGTTTACCAGGATGAAACAGAGGCCTGTGTATCATTTTTTATCAATGGCGTTGCTTCCCCAATCTGCATTTGCATATCCTTTTAAGCTTTCAGTGCTTCGCTGATATCGTAACCAGTTGCTCTTGGTACCTTGCAAGTACCTCAATACTCGCTTTGCACATTTCCAGTGAGTTTCATTATAACATATGTTAAACAGACTTAGATAACTCATTGCATACCAAATGTCAGGTCTTGTCATTATTGCCAGATACATTAAGTTGCCTATGAGCTGTTGGTAGGGCATTCTACAACAACCGATACCTTTCTCGAGGTTTAAACCCGCTTTAATTGGTGTCTCACCTAGGTCTTTTATACTGGTTAAAAACACTTCAACTGCTTCATACCATACTCGTGATGATTGTTTTAGTCCATAAATGGCACGTTTTAGTTTAGACTTAATTTTCTTGCCCTTTTACAACAAAACCATCCGGTTGTTTTATATAAACATTCTCACGCATATGTCCATTTAAAAAGGCTGTTCTAACATCAAGATGTGTTATATTTAAATTTAAGTTCGCCGAGAGGGCTATTAATAATCTGAGTGTTGAATATCTAACCACTGATGAAAAAGTTTCATCATAATCAATGCCCAGTTTCTGATTGAATACTCTTGCAACAAGTCTCGCTCTGTATTTAATCTCATTACTAACACTGTCTACTTTTTGTTTAAATACCCACTTCGAGTCAATTGTACTTCTATTTTTAGGAAGTTCGACAAGTTCCCATGAATTATTGGATTTAAAAGCATTTATTTCTTCTGTCATGGCATGCAGCCATTTTGTTTTGTTATGTCGAGACATAATTTTATGTAGAGTCTAATAGCTTACCATCACTTGCAGCCATGTATGTTACAAAGTCATCATAATCCTTGGGGCGAGGCACTCTCTTACATCATTGGGCATACCTTTATCAATCTGCATCACTTCTGCTGCTTAAGCTGGAGGTAGAGTCCTCTTCATCGTGATCACCTTCACTGTGACTTGTTGCTGTCTCATTATCCAGCTGTACTGCCTCCTTGAAGAGCTGCTGCTGCGCTGCCTCCTCGATGATTACCTCTGCAGAGACACCCACTGAAGCTGGTTTGGCTTCATGTTTGTAGTGATCTGAAATTCGTGTTCTTTCTTGCGATTCATTCTCAGACTCCATAACTACAATGTCTCTACTAGATGTAATTACTTTTGAAATTGGGTCATACAATCTATATCCTTTACATGTTTCACTGTAACCAACCAACACTTTTTGTGTTGCTTTTCTGTCCCATTTTGGTCGCTTCTGCTTCGGACATGTATCATATTAGTACTACCAAAAATTTTAATATGACTCAAATCTGGTACCTGACCTGTCCATAATTCATAAGGTGTTTTCGATAATCCTGAGATGTATGGAATCTATTGTTCAGGTATGCAGCCGTATTGACTGCTTCGGCCCAGAACTCCTTCCCAATTTTGACATCAAATAATAGATATTTGGCTTTCTCAACGATCGTCCTATTCCACCTTTCTGCTATCCCATTTTGTTGAGGTGTGTAAGAATTACTGGTCTGATGAATTATTCCATTGCTCTTCAAATAATTTGAAAAATCAATGTTTTTGAACTCGCAACCATTATCTGTGCGAAAAATTTTAATCGTATTTTTCTGTTGATTCTCTGCCATGGCTTTAAAAACCTTAAAACAACTAAATGCTTGATTCTGCTAAAATCGTCGATTAAAATTAGGAAATACCTTGAACCTCCGATAGATTTTGTTTCCATGTGTCCACAAAAGTCGGCATGAATGAGTTCAAGTGTAAATTTACACACGCGTGTGTATGTTTGAACCGTAATCTTGGTGCTTTCCCTCGCAGCATACCACGCAATTTGACTTATCAATTGAAACCTGTTGCCAGTCCGTCTCTCATCTGAAGCTAACTGTATTCCCATTTTTGTAAAGTTGACTTACTGACACAAGATTCATAGCAAGGCTCGGGATGTGCACTGCATTCCTAATTGTAATGTCACAATGTTCATCTCTTACAACTGTAGTAATGCAAGCAGTCTCTTGACACTTTACTGGTACTTGTTCATTGTTTGCGACAATAATGTCCGGAATGTCAGCATTAATTCATCGCTTTTTCGTCCGCGATCAGATGCATACTTGCGTCGGAATCAATAAAAAATACCAGTCATATTTATTAAACGAACCACTCATGAACACTGCACTTTATGCCCCCGTTTTCCTATCCAATTCCGGACATTTGTTTTTAAAATGTCCTATAAGTCCTATTATAGTTGTTTATACCTATAACGTCTGACGGATTCTTCATTTCCAGCTGTCACTTGTCCAGTGTTACAACTATTATTTCCGTTCGAGTAACCGCCACTGGTGCTGCCATCTGTTGGTTTGAGCGGCCCCGCTGCCGGCGTGCTCCACCGTTGCCATGTCGTGTCCAATAAGCGTTTCCCGCGCTTTTTTCGCCATCCTCCATGTCTAACAATTTGGTTTTTATTGTATCTGTAGTAATGGCGATCCCCAAGTGCTCTATGGCACGCCTTCGTTGAGACGAGCTTAATATGTATATACAGTGCAGCATCGATCGCGAGGACCAACTTCGCCATCGCCTTTTGATCACGCGTAGTTTCATCTTCCGTTTTAGGTTCCTCATCAATAGCCTTTTGCAAACCCTCTAGTACAAGGACATGCCGAATGGCGAACGTCCAGTCGTAGTAGATGTCGCGTCCTTTCAGCTTCGGCAAATTTAACACGTTTCCAGCCATCGTGCACTTATTCGACGTTTACTGTTCGCGAATCGACAACGGACACTTTTGTTTATGTTCGATATTTCTTTTATTTTTCAATGAATGTTGAGCAAATCAGGCAATTCGTTCATTTTCTAGGTTTCCTGGCATTTCTTCTTTATCCATGCTTGTTTTTGCAATTCTTTATATATTCTAGTTTTTTCTCCCCTACGATGTTTTATTAGGTATAAAATGTGTTCCGTCATCCATGTTCCTTTACCCTTTCGTGCCGTTCTCTCGGTTTTAAGATGATGTGTACACGTTTCATCAAAACTACTTTTGATATTCAATAGATTCTACATTGTCTACATCGTTGTTTGCTAGACGTGTGAGTTTATTGTTTATTTTTTCTATAATTTACTATCTTGAAGCTTAGTTATGTATTGTGTCTGGAACACGTGGTAATAGTGAGGATATCATGTTATGTTTACACCTTGACTGCCGGAGAGAGAATGAGCTTTTATTTGTAGAATGGTCACGTACATGGCTGCCTGTATACATGGTTGCATATATGTTTACATGTTATTGCGACATCTACTTATCATTATATTAAAAGGTCTTGTTAAGGGTCTTCTTGTAATTTGAAGGTTAAGTTTTGTTTCGACTTAAATACGTTGTCGAAACCCCAGGCTCTGATTTACATTTTAAAACCTCCAAAAAAGCATCCCCGAAAAGGATGTGCATACGTAGAGGCTAATTTAATTTATTTCTTTATAATCAGATGTGTAGTACAGTAAATCAATTAGTTATAATGAAGTAAAATTAAATTTAATCTGCATTGTATACAAGTTTGGTTTGATCTACTGCTTAATCCAATCATTTAACAAAACATTTCATCGTGATAAATTATTTTAGTTATTTATTAGTTAGTCGAAAATAAAAAATGGTGATGTGGCCATCATAGTACTTTCCCTATATTTTTCCTCGAAAATTATGAGGCAAAATGGTTATTCTTAATAATTTACTCAATTATGGATACTTTATAATTGTTATATAAATTTCATGTAAATCCTATAGTTTATTAGCAATAGGCAAGAAATGTTAATATTTTTAATTTTTCATTTTTTTCTCGGAAGTTAACATTTGAAAAAAAAAATTGTTTAGTTTCTCATTCTCTTTAACTTCTGTTTGAAAAGTTATGTAGTATTTTTCAATTTTAGGAAAATACCGAGAAAATGCACTATATAAATGATTACCAAAAGCTTTTCAGTTCCTGTTTTTAACGATAAAATCTTAAGTTTAAAGTTTCATCTCAAAGGAATCATTTATTTTTTAAATACAGTGCCTACCGAGAGAAACGCAGATGGACAAACAGAAACACACACAGACACAAAAATTCCTTTTTCAGAAATTGGTACCCCACTAATTTTTGAATTTGCCTTTAACGGATATTTCCGTTAAAAAAATTCACGAAAACAATACTCTATTTTCTATATAGGAAAAGTAAAAAAGATGTAGAATCCATCAACGGTTAGTAATTAAATTTATCCTATATGTGTAGGGTGGGTGGATAGCTTCAAGAATTATGTAGGGTGGGTGGATGTTGACTATCCCTACTCCCTATTTTTTGTTTGACTTTAAAAAATGAATTGTTAACAAGGGCGCAATTAAATAATAAATAAAGAAAACTTCTTATAATCATAATTCCATTCAAAAGATTGTGTGTATATGATTTACTGATTGGAAGGTGATTAAGAGAACACCCACCCACCCTATACATGTTTTTGCTTTAATTACTTTCACTGTTTTAGTCTCCAAGAAAACTTTAACCTCAATAATTCTGTTGTTAATTATTTAAATAATCATTCATTTCGATAAGTTTAAATGTATATGTAGGGTGGATGAGTGGCCACTATCCCACCCTCTAATTTCTATAACATAAACAACTTGTTTATTAAAGGAAACTCTACATAAAAATATAATTCTGTAATTTATAGAAAAAAAAATCCTATAATCAAATTTTTGTGTGTGTATCTTTTACTGATTAAAGGGTAGATGAGAGACCACCACCAACCCTCCCTACATATATAGTTTTTATCATTTGCCATTGTCATTGTTTAGGTTCTCAAAAATCTTCTACACTAACAATCGTTGTTCAGCATTAAAAAAATCAGTTTGTTTCTAGAAGTTTAAATTTGTATGTAGGGGGTGTGTTCTCTATCCTACCTCTATTTTTTTAAATAAAAACTCATATTTCTCAACGAGAAATTGTTGACGTAATTAAGTAATTAAAAATAAAATTTCTTTTTATAATCATATAATCTATGTTATATTCTAGATAAACACAAGTTATTTTAATGAGTTTGAGGACACCCACCCACCCGTATTGCAATTTCAATTACTGTTACAATTTAAGTTCTTCAAAAATTTTCTCGTCTTCAAACTATGCACTATGCTTACTCTTTATTTTTTATAACATAAACGAATATTTCTCAAAAAAATTGACCAAAACACAATTTATCAATGAAAAAATAAAAATAAAAAAAAATAGGGTTCGTGGGTGGCCACCCTCCAACTTTCAAAATATAAGCCAGAGTTTTATTCAAGGGTATTTTTAAATTTTTAAAACTGGTCTAACGTGCATTTCTATATTTGTAATACACATAAAATAAAGGTAAAGATTTTGGTCTTTTAAGTTAGTCAAACGTTTCGTGATACATTTTAAATTATGTAGATAAAGGAAACACTTAATTTTAATACACTACAACTTAAAGGACTTACATTACAATACATTTTATTACTTATTTTTATTTTTATTTTCTGCTACTTTCAATTTCACAGAAAACATATACAAGGTGGCGCAAAAGTAATGTCATAGTTTGAATTGGCTGCCATTTTGTTATAAATGAAATAAAAGCTCTGTGTTCATCAAAAGTTTATTTGAATGTGTATTATTGGTTACATAACTTGGAAAAAAATATATCGCTCAAATGGCCACCTCCAGAGTTGATGCATAAATGCGCTCGTTTTAAGGCATTTTGAATTGTTGCTCGCAAAACATCTGGCTCCAAATTGGCGATTTCTTCTTCAATGTTAGCTTTCAAACCTTGCAAGGTTCATGGTTTGTTGTGGTAAACGCGAGATTTTAAAAAGCCCCAAAGGAAGAAGTCTAGGGCTGTTAGATCTGGCGATCTGGACGCCCAGTTCAATTCTCCAAAACGGGAGATCACTCGACCTGGACATCGGTGTTTCAAAATCTTCATAGTTATCCGAGCTGTGTGAACGGTTGCTCCGTCCTATTAAAACCAACAAAGATCGAGACCCAATGCAGCACCTTGCGGCAAAAAACTCGTTTAGCATCTACCTGTAAGGCTCTGCATTTACGGTTACTGCAGCGCCATCTGCGTCCTCAAAAAAATAAGGACTAATCACTTTTTCAGTGCAAATGATACACCAAACAGTCACTTTGAGGGGATGAAGTAGATCTTCTTGCATTACATGTGGATTTTCTGCTCGAGCACATGGAACACGACGACAGGGAAAACGACGAAATTTACGTTGCGTTAAAACAACAGATTACAAATTTGTCAAATAAGCAGTAACAATAAAAATCACGAATTTAAGGTGTTTATCGCGCCATAGCTTGTTGACAACTAATTCTCAATATATCTACATCATAAATGTCAAGCACACTAACATTTGGCGCTATCTGTAAAAAATGGCGGCCAAATAAAACTATGACATTACTTTTGCGCCACCTTATATAAGTGATATAAAAAAAGTTAAGAGTTTTCTTTATTTAAAAAATATTATGAATTTCATAGTATTTATTTTTGCACTTTTATGCTGTATCTCATTGTATTTCTTACTTCACTATTTTATTTAATCACAAAATGTACAGTTTGAACCCTGTGTGTTCATTATCAATAGTTAAATGGTGTTCGAAATGTACATTTAGTGATTAAATAAAATAGTGAAGTAAGAAATGTAACTGCGTTTATTTAAATAAATGGTAAACTTATAACTCACAATTTCATACTGTATATCATTATAATAATATATTTCATGTTTTTATATAGTGTTAAGAAAAACAGATGAATGTAAAAAATTAACATATTCAAAATACGCTTATTTAATTATTGCCAGGCTTAAAAAAAAGTAGAGAAAAAGAAAGATCGAAAAAAAACTCACACTGACGTCTTGTCCTCATCTCTTGCAGAACCTACCTTTAACGGAATCTGAAAATCGAAAGTCCAGGCGGAGGGTATGAGGAGAAACGTAGCACACGTGCACTTTTGAAACGGTTGTAGCCTGTAAAAAATGACGAATCGTAAATAAATGCGTAGTAGGTTTTATAAATGAATCCAGAATTTTAGAGTTAAGTGTGTAATGGGAATAAATAAGTTAGGACATTATCTGTGAAAAGGAATGGACAAAAATATACATTTCAATATATTATAAACAAACTAATTAAGAAAAATTGAATAGGTTTTAATAGATTAAAGTATTCCTTATATAAATACATTAATTAATTAATAGTTATTTAAGATATAAGTATAAAAAGTGATGAAATAAACTTCTTACACGTGTTACTTAAAAAAAATTCGTAAATAACAAAAAATTATTCGATGTAGTTATTATTGTAACGTTATTTTTCAGTATCAACCTGAAATCTCAATAAATTTTTATTTGAATCTCCCTATTATAAAACCTTCAATCAAGTTTCTTCATTACAGAGATGATGTTTATTCTTGAATATCAAATAATAATTTCCACGTGCACACACGTTTTTATTAAATAGTTTGCCTTAGAAGATAATATAAATGTACGCAAGTTATTAAAAAAATATTCGAGCCTGCACAATAATCGACGACGATTTTGATACAGACGCTAACCGATTGTGATAACGCAGGTATAGGTGTTGCAAGATGCAAAAAAAGTGTGACGTGGAGAGCGCTCATTGGTTCAAAGGTTTTTGTTTGTTTGTTTTTTTGTGCTGAAACGTTTATCGATGTATTAAAAGTGCACACGATTACAATTGGAAAGTACCCGCAGGGCATTATAAGGTCGAACTGAAAATATTGTACGTATTATTTTATCGACATAAATTAACGTATTTATAATCATTTATGATAGAAATTAAAGTAACATTTAATTTTGCATGTTAGGTGAATTCTCAAATTATATCATAATGAAAATAAAATAAATTTACAAAAAAAATTTCTCCTATTTTTTCCTACACCCTTTTCTCTAAATCATATTTTTTCAAAAAAAAAAAAAATAGTGAGAAGCGATGAATAATAAAAAAAATCTAAGTAAGACCGTTGTTGGCTTTAAAACTGTAGTATTTTTCTCACAAATAATTACATAAAAAGCAATTCATTGGTTAAACTGTTCAAATTTAAAAAAATGACGCTTAATGATAAAAAATTTCAATTAAAACCCTTGTTGATGTTAAAAATATTGGAGGGTGAAATAGTGGCCACCCACCAACCCTACTTAATTTTTGTAATATATTTTTACATAGGGAGGGTGGGTGGCCTCTATCATACCCTCCAATCAGTAAAACATAAGCGATGGTTTAAATTAAAAATTGTAAAATGTATAGAAACATAAAAAATGGTGATGTGGTCATCACAGTAATTTCTTTACAATTTGCTCCATTTTGAATTCTTTACAATTACTTGTTATATTAATTTCATGTTATTTCTATAGTTTATTGGCAATAGACAAATAATATCAAATTTAATAATTTTTAATTATTTTCTCGCAAATTAAGAGCATCATGAAAAATAAATTTTTATAAAACTTATTCAGTTTCTCATTCCCTTTAACTTTTGTTTGAAAAGTTATGTAACATTTTTCAAATTTAGAAAAATATTGACGTAAAACAAAAAACGCCTCGAGTAAACATCCACTTCCGGTTTATGTATGTTTACCAAAAGCTTTTCAGTTCCAGTTTTTAATGATAGAACCTTAAGTTTAAAGTTTCATCTCAAACGGATCATTCGCTTTTGAGATACAGCGCCCACAGACATTTTCATGCACGAAAACAATACTTCCCCTATACATACATACTTTATAGGGCAAGTAAAAATTATTTGTGGAACAAACCAAGTGAATTTATTTATAAAACCTATATATTAATATAATCACCAAGTGATTAATGAGAAACTAGTGTATGATATATAAAATTAAATGTACAATAAATTATAGTGCAGTCGTGAAGAGAAAAAATTATAACATGTAATAAAGAACTTAATCGTCTATTTACTAGAGCACTAACACTAATCTGATTTTAGTATAAAAGCGGTGTTTTATACATGAATACCTTAACATATTTTTTCAAGCCATGTACTTGTATATGGCTGGAAGAACGATATTATATGGTTGAGTATGTGGGATCGCCGAGCGGGCAACCAGACATGCGTGACTGGAGTAGGGATACTTGACCCTTTGAGGACTTCGTGCTCCGCGATAGTTGAGTAAAATGTAACTCCAATAATTAACTTAAATTTTTATAATTACCTATTAGTAGATTTTCGTATGAAATTCATAGTTCAAATAGTATTTCTAACTGTATTTTTAATTTATTTATTATGTGCATATAGGAAAGCATATATTGATTATAAATATATAAAATCTTTTTTGAATATTTATTCTATAAATCCATCCATTAACTGCTTTTAAATTATTTTCTTTACAGTGAAGCTCATACAAATCAAACAATTTTTATAGTCAGTTCAGTTCCTGTTTGGAATATAATCCCTCGTATAATGGATTCAAATTTCTGTTAATATGGTTTTGATCAAAAATATTTGCTTCATCGCATTTTTTCTCGACGATCCAGGCAAACGCCCAAGTAAATCGTAGCCTACATTTTTAGATTTTAACACACGTTTCAATCGATTACGACAACGTCATGCGAAAATGAATATGACGCAAACCTGATGAATAAGTTAGAACCACCTCATAAGCAAATATCTATCAGAGGAAGGTAAAGCGGCCAAAATTAGCAAAGCGTAAGGTTGTTCTGTTACACAATAATAACTCGAGAAGATTAATAAATTTAGTGATCCCAGAAGTTGCTGGAGGTTAAGTGGGATTTGATGAATCATCAACCATACTCACCGTCTGACATTTGTTTCAACATTTACAAAACTCTGTTAATGATAAATAATTCAATTCACACAATGGTGTCAAATAGCACTTCTTTAATTGTTTTGCTAAGAAAGGCTAGAGCGTGGATAAAATAATTTGTTTTCTATAAATATTGACTTAATATAGTAAAAATCTAAAATGACTGAAGACTCAATAAATCAAAATAGATGGAAATTTTTAGAAATGATCTATTGAGGAAACATGGATCTTCAATATTCTTCTTTAACAATTTTAAGTTAATTTTTAAATATTTTATTAAACTTCTCTATTATTCCATCTCAGTGTAGCTTATTTAATTGAATAATAAACATAAATTAATTCATAAGGCTGTTATTCGTTGAAAATTCATATTCACTTTTTATTGGTAAAGTAAAAAATACAGTCGATACTGTTTAAAGTGATACTCTATATAGTGGAAAACACTTTATAGTGCAATTTTAATATAGTGAATCTGAAATTTTCACCAGAATTTCATGTATAAAGTTTTATGCATTTATTAAGATTTCGGTCACTTTGTATTTCCCATTTCTATCTAACATTAGCACGAAGAAGGTTCTTAACGCGTTCATAACGCCTTATGGTAGGCAATATGTAAATCAGGTACAATAGATTTCTGCGAGAAACAATGGGAAAACCCATTTTAACCCTCAGTTACTACCGAGACAATTGCATTACATAGGTACAACTGAAGGGTCCTCAGGACCCACAATAAAATTGCAAAAAAAAGACTTAAAATAAAACTTTGATTCAAAAACTTAAAATTGGTTAGGTCTGTGGCAGTATATAAATCAGAAAACAACTTATTTTTCAAAACATTAAGGTAGCAATTTTTTGCAGCATTGATTGCATATGGGCAATTTACATATGTCACATTGGATAGCAGTTTTCCTGTCCTTGTTGGTGGGGCACATCTTTTTCTCTTGCTTTGTTCAGGAGGTGGCTGAGGTTGATTACAAGTAGGATTTGCGACTCCCAGTAGATCAGCAATGAGAATTCGTAGTTTTGAGGACACTATTTTGTTGGCCATTCTGAGTCGTAGATGTTCATCTATCAATTGCTTGCCTAGTGGTTGAAGAAGTAAATCCAAAGGCTGATGAACGAATTTCACGTTTTCGATTTAGTAAAAATTCAGGTGGTATTCATTTTTTAAATTTTTTTCTTAGAGTCCCCATGTAAGTCAAATGCTTTTTCTTCAGTTCATCGACGAATTCCACTGAACTGCACCAGTTGTCTCCTGTCGTGTTTCTGTTGGTGCCTTTAACACATTCCACCACTCCTGTCGGATTTGATAACGTAGGTTTAGGTGCACCAACATCTTTTATTTCGGATCCGGCATAAATCTTGACTTTGAGCATATTTGGCAGGTTTATTGGGAATATACATCCGAAATCCACACCTTCCTCGAAGTGGTACAAGCATTTCGTCTACAGTTATGTAAATTCCCGGCGAATAACACGATTTTGATCTAGCAACAAATTCATCAAATAATTCCGATACAGCGGCCAATTTATCAGTTTTCAACCTTTCCTTTCGGGTTTCCACATTGTCACATCTGAAACAGTTGTGGTAATCAAGAGACTCCAAGTATCTATCGGCGCACTTGGAGTATTTTTACGAGCAGTGCCAACAAGACCAGGCAAGACGGTAACCAAATTATGGGCAGAGGTCCTACCTCTAAAAGTTGTTGTTTTCGACCATTTGGTATTATCTTTTCCATACCAACTTTTCCTGATGGGTAGCTTTTCTTCTTCCTCCGACTCTAAATTTTCTTGTTCCGTTTCGGAATTGTGGTCACTCAGTATTTCATTGTCCTCTTCATCCTCGTCACTCTCTTAAGCCAATGTTTCTATTTCCTCTAACACAGCTTCTCTATCTGGCTCATCTACGGATAGACTGCTAGACTCATTATGTTCTGAATCTTCTAAATCCTCCCAAAAGGCTTCAGACTCCAAAATATGTTTGAGGTCATTTTCTGAAAACACCCTGGAACTGGACGCCATTGTTTTATATTTTTTACTGAAAGAAAAAACATAAAAACTAGTGGTGGGCATAATGGGATGCTTTTAGCGTTCAGATTACCGAGTCAATTATTCGAAAAAACCGATATAAAAATTATTTTTAAGAATAAAAACCATATATTATTTTATATTAGTTGATATCTTATGGATATTAGCAGGTGCTGATAAGAAATAAATAAATACCTTGCAAAAATAACAAAAAACTGGATACTTTGAAACCAATAAGCAATTACTAATATGTCGCGAATTTACTACTGATGTGTCCTTAGGTCCCAGTTAAACACAAACTTCACACCTCTTCGAAATAAACAACACTGAAGTGTAAAACTATAAGGAATCAGGCGCACGGTATTGCATACAAGTACTGAGAGGGGGAGGATCCAGTGTTGCCAAACCTAAAGAGTACACCTTGTCTAAAAATGTGATCAGTCCCCAGGACCCATCAGTAGTAGCTACGGGTTAAATTAAAGTTCTGGAGGAAGTTAATAAAGGCTGCAAAAAATTTGATGTTGCTGCAAAATTCGGTATTTCTCCAAGTTGCGTCTCTCTGATAATACAAATGTCGCGAAGTATCATGAAGACAACTAATGTTCCAAACAGTTGGAAATAAATACGGTAGTGTTCTTAAGTGGATGTAAATGAAGCAGTTTTACGATGGTTTCAAGTGGATCGTACGCATCAACAGGTACCATTACCGGGAAATGTAATAAAGCAAAAAACTCTAAAATTTTCTAATGAATTTAACTGCGTTAATTTGCATGCTAGTGATGAATGGTTGAGTGTCTGAAATGCAATTGTTTTGAAGACGGTGTCCGGCGAGAGTGCAAGCGTTAGTCAGGAAGACTAGTCATTTGGACTGAAACTGTTTCAAAAAATGTATTGAAAAAGTAGAAGTGAATAAACGTTTTTAATTGTGAGGAAACCGGTTTGTTTTTTAAAGGTTTGCCACCCAAAACTTTTGCTTTTAAAAGTGATAAATGTTTTGGTGTTAAAATAAGTAAAGAAATGGTGGCACTTATTGGAGCAAAAATGAGTGGCTCAGAAAAACACTGCAGACAGCTAATAGTAAAAATCCCAGTTGTTTAAAAGAAGTTAAATCTCTAGAGTTAGATTACGCCAGTAATAAAAAGGCATGTATGACTTCTGAGATTTTCAAAAGTTGGATCAATGAACTGGACATGAAAATGAAAAGCGAAAGATTGCCATGTTTATAGACAATTGTACTGCATATCCAGTTACTGTAAGTAAAAAATAACTAATATTGAACTATATAGAAATTTGTTGTTGAGTTACGTGAAGATATGATTAAAACTTGATTAGTTATAAGCTATTGATAATAGCCGAAATGTACATCTAGCGAAATAAAAATTAATTGTGAAGAAAGTGTTAGTGTTTTAATCAAGTTTGAATATTGAACTGATCTTTTTTCCACCAAACACGACTTCGAAATTGCAACCTATGGACCAGGGTATTATAAAATACATAAAACATCATTACCGGTATAGAATTGTCCACAAAATTCTTAACGCGATTGATAACAACCTTCCAGTCCAAAAATTGATTACCCTGAAAGAATATATAACCGAAATCGTTAAAGTATGGAGTAAAAATGTTTCTCAGAAAAAAATCTAAAACTGCTTTTCTAAAGAAGGTTTTCTCAAAAATTGACGAACGGGAAGAAAAAGACAAAATGGATCTCACTACCTTAAAAAGACAATGGGGTATTCTACAAAAAACTGCTACCGTGCCCTAGATTTTTTACTTAAAAATTTCTTAAAAACGACAATAATGTTGGCACGCCAGATCTCCCAACTGACCAAGACATAATTGATGCTATAAAAAGTATAGAAGTTCATAAAGAAGAAGCTGAAACCGGGGAATCTCTTGTTAAATTTGGTGAAAATGAAATAAAAAATGCATTTGACATTGTGCGAACTACTCTCAGGGACCAGAAATGTGTACCTGATCAAATCTTTGTGCATTTGAATGAATGCAAGAATTTTGTTGAGCACCAATTATTTTTCAGATAAAATAACTGATTGGTTTTCTTATTACATAATATGTATGTTATTAATAATTTCACAAGAATACACAAATTTTAAATATATTTATGTACCAACAGATTTTTTATTATATTTTATAGTTCTTTAGTGCGTTAAAATTGTATTGTTGAAACTATATTTTCGCTTTGAAGATAATGGTATTCACAAAGTGAATAAAATAATTGTTTAGTAGAACTAAAACATCTTCGCTGAAAAATGTCTATTATTTAATGCACAAAGCAGTATATGAAAATGTTAATTTTTCCAAAAAATTCGCAAATGTTCACCGAGCCTGGCTCCGAATTTTCAAACAGGTTGACATAGGTACACTCCCTCGCAAATTTCACGCATAAATTTGTTCCAGATTTTTCTAGTTTTGGAGTTTAGATTTAGAGTTCAAAATAGTATTCTCAATTTTACTATGTGTCATTTTTCTAAAAATACTAAAATTTACTTTACTGTTAATTGTATTAGCATTTGAGGGTTCAGTAGGAATATACTGCGTTTGTTAATATTAGAGAAAATATAATTCTATTTGGGATACAATTAATGGTGCTCATTTACACACACACAAATACACAAGTAAGACATGGCGGAAGGACCACATGGTCGATAGCCTAACACTACTACTACTATAATTCGATTTATTAACTAGGACTCTCTGTATAATGAAATTGTTAGTTGGATCGCTGTAAAATTCAAAGACATCCGAATTTGTTATAAAATCATTGATTAATTTAAAACTTCAACAAAATTACATCTCCTCACCTTAATGATAAATAAGTATTATCTTTAATTTTCTTTTTGATGGGTCTTGTATCTTATTGGTTTACTGATTTTATAATTTCTGAATGTATATTAATTTTGGTAATTTTTAACTAGTGAGGTCTGATGAGGAAATATTCATGGTAGAATATTTTCTTTATTTATGACAATTTGCATGTGGAAAATAATTGGGAGTAATAGTTTTAATTCTTAATTCAACGAACATTACAGTAATTTATTACGATAGGATGCAAATTATTTAGCTTGATTGATAGAGAAATAATTATGTGATTGTGGCCAGTTTTATATGTAGGATCTTGACTAGGGTGAAAATTGATTCTCGTTTTTAAAATAATTATTTAATCCACAATTTTTGAGACATATGATAGCATTTTCGGCTGCTACTGGCTTTTAACTTACACTTTTGGTTGACATTAATGTTCAGATATATCTGTCTAAGTTTTAGTCAAAGTTTAAAAAAAAAATAAATACATAAAACTAAAAAATGTGTTAATTGTCTCTCTGATCCTGCAATGCATTATCAAATATCATCAAAGTATCGATAATATATTTTTATATTGTTACTTAACTTAATAACATATGTATCAGAACAATTTAAAGAAAATTTTGTTTTATTTGTATCATAATATATTTTAATAATTTCATAACACAAAACTATTTGCTCAGAGCTTGGGTAAACCTGACGAGCTAAAAGTTGATGTTTCGTAAGAGGTGACACGACACACAGAGGGGATATGGATTTAGGATCAGTGGAATACCGTAAAGGGTAATAAATCAACGCTATCGCCGTAATACACAGATAGATGACCTCACTGTCAACACCAAATCCAAATAGTTATTGACATTCAGTGTTACACATATGCTACCCAGTTGTGACAAATTGTCTGAATTGGACTCCTGTGGATTCGCACTTCCGCAGCGAAACATGTCGAAACGACAATTTTTTATTATTCCCATATATGCGACCGCTGCGTGTGGGTGGCTGCTCGCATTACACACGTACGAATTAAACACTGTGAGTGATATACATGTTTTATACAAATTGACGTTGCCTGGAACGAATCGATTTCAAACAGACACAAAAAAGCGCCTGTGAAAAAAAAAACAACACTGAGAGATATGAAGCTGCGGGGTCAAATTAATGAGGCAACATTACGTTTGAATACTGAACGATCGTATATAAGGTAAGCTTTACATACATCAAAAATATACAATACAGGTAACTTAATTATTCACCAATATAATATCATCATTTTATAGGTATATCATAAAAATGTTTTACTATTCTACTATATTATACTCTACTTAGTATCTGCTACCTAAATTAGTCGGCTTTAAATTAAAAATTTGTATTTTATTTACAAATCATTATCAAACATACTTATTATTTATTTATTCGATGAATGGTAAATATTTTATACAATTAAAGCCACATATGAGAAAAATAAATGCGTGGAAATACAAAAACAAATTTTAATTTTCATAATCCGCTGTATTCACATTGAATTTATGTAAATATACAAACATTTCGGAACTCCAATTGTTGGATTTTTATGTGATAATTTTAAAAAGATAAACAAAATTATTGCGTATGTTGAGACATTTTAAAATATTTTTTTTTCTATATTAATTAAAAAATGAGTAATCGTGGATCCACCGTTCTTGTAAAGCACATTTAAGCATTTATAAAACTTCATACCAATAAACGCAAACAATAATTATTTAACAAACATTAAATTCTGAGTAAAAAACATTTATTATATTCTGTATTATAAATAAATGTGTCATTAATTAAGAGAAAAAAAATAATTTTAATGATGGAGCCTGAATTAAACGGATTGGCGTATTTATATAAATAGCAAAATATATCGAAATGGTGCTCCGATACTATGAAATGAGAACATTTAAAAGCGGTTAAATAAAACAAATGGTAAAGTGATTTATAATTCATAGTAAATGAATAAATGATTTAATGAAATAAAATTCTGAAATAATTGCCTAAAAAATACAGGGGCATAGTTAAAGTTATAGTGTAATTACACTCCTATAAATAATTAATAGATAATTAAATACAGAATGTAATTGTTTTTATATCACAATTGTTTACTGTGATTTTGTATTTTCGATTACGCGGTAATCATTAATTATAAAGGCAACTCTGTAAATGTACAGTAAACTAAAATCTTGTATAAATAATTTAATTAATTTCTTTATTTTCTAAATTATAAATGTACCACAAAGAGGACTCCTCAAACTTTTAAGAATTAAAGATTATAAATTAATTTTTCCCAACAACAGAAATTGACTGGCTAATTCATGTGGGAATAAATGTCGTATGCTGTACAGATCTCAATTATTTTCTTAGCGGCAGTCTAGTTGATGTTCCTCCCAAGTATAGTTTCAAGACTAGAAATTTCTATAAAGAAGAATTTCTTGGAAATACAATTATATGTTAATTCTTAGTGGGAATGGAATACACACTTATTAGAACATATGTGGTGTGCTCTTAGTACTATTTTTAAAATGATATTAGTAATCAATGTTATTTTTAATATAATTTAATACTGGTTTATACATTTTCATAAATGTTATTTATAATTTTTGTCGTAGTCTATTCAACTTTATTGATCAGCTGTATAAATAGCCAGTAAGAATTTTTTTTCGTATAGGGCACTCAACGTTTACAATCGAACAGGAACTCACAGGAATAAAAGTTAACTTCTTATTGTGATCATGAAAAAATAATCTGTTTTGGAATTTAATACTTTTACAAGAAAATGATATGTCAATATGTGTACTTTGTCTCTAAAAACCGTTTAGATTTTAAACTCAAATCTTTTTTTGAAAGAGCTGAAATGCTTTTAATAAAACTTCGAGGAAGTCAATGTATCTGAAGACATTTTTTGTTTTTCTAGATTACCCTTTTCAAATAGAAGTTATAGTTTATAAAAAGAGGTTTATTTTTTAGTTTCTGAGTAAAAAATATAAATAAAAAATTTAATAAGCAATTTTTTGGCAAGTTTTTGATTAAAATAAACCTATTTTGGTAAAAAAAAACGAATTTTTTTAATTGTTTTTTTGGAATTTTTTTTTAAATGCATTTAATTCTTTTAACTGAACAAATTATAATTATTAGCGCCGTCAAAACAAATTGAGAATCATTAATAATATTTTTTTAGATGGTGCTTCACAGTACGAAGGTATTGTTGAAATCTGCTGTTATGATTCATTGACCTTTGCAACTTAAGATATTGTGAATTTTAAAATTTGTTGTTTTAGTTTATCCAAAATTCTTGGCTGTGTGACTACTACAAGGGTCTACCTTCTCTTCTACCTTGCTCCGGGCCAAAAGCCAATTAGAGGTGTTTGCGGTGAATATATCTAGGTGAAATTTAACCCCATTTGAGTTAGAAATACTCTAATCGACTGTTCGAACTTGAGATAAGTTCTGCGATACTTTTGCCAAGTCTCATTACAACCAAGATGGATGAGAAATAGGGCAACGAGCAGTTGATAACTCACGCCTCACGGCCGGGGCGGGGGTCTAGGAAAGTGGCCGACGGTCCTTTTTAATATAGCTCCTAGTGCCCTTTTTAATAGTCCTAAGGAACTTGGGTAATCAACAACTTTTCCCCAAGCTACTTTCTTAAGTACTAGTTATATAACTATTTACATTATTTATTTGCTATTTTAATTTGTAATTTTTATGTCGGTCTATGTCAAATTTGAACAAGGTGCAAGCAGAGGAATTTTATATTTAGGACCACGTAAAAATGGATTCCTCCACCCACCTCCAAAAGCCTGTTCTTCTTAGAGTCAGTCCACAGCCTCGAGAGGAAGTTACTGTGGGAAATAACTTGTCACAGCAGCGGATCTTAAAAAACACCAATGACAAGCATGTAGGCGAATTTGCTCGCAGTCAATTGACATCGAGACATGTAACTATTATAAAAGTGAGTTTCTCTCCAACTCTGGGATGCGGATATACCAGAAACCGGCTCACAAGCTCGAATTCAACTCCGAGCTGGAAAAGAACAACGAATGCCGAAGCTTGGAACTCAGGAGAGGTGCTTAAAATGGCAAAAAAGGGATAAAGTATACTGTTGGAGACATTAACATCTACCTCTTAAAACTATTAAGCAGATGTATAAATATGATTAAAGCCAAAAGGAGGGAAAAAACGTACACCAATCTGATGAGCAAATTAAGGGAGGAGGCTGAGTCTGCATCGAATACCAATCACGAGGATGTTTTCTCTTTAATCAGTCAAGGCTTGTATAAGAATAATCGCTTTATGTTGGCGGATAAAATATTAAACGGAGAGGACATTCTCATGAATGGGAAATAGCCATAATTTCATTAAGTACACTCGCCGTAAGAAGACATTTTAGCAGATTAATCTTTTTAAGATTACACGGTGATTCCGCCCAACACTGTTGGAGATAGTAATCTCTATCAGCCTTTCACTTGTAGAACAAGGCTATAAATATCTATCGAGAGGTTCCAACAATATGAACGCCAAAGATCTCAAAAAACTAAATGTGAATGTCCTAACAATCTTCCTGAATGAGATGGCCCTTTTGGGGTACATTTCCCCGGCACTCAGAGAAAATCGCAGAATCCTCATACACAAAGGCAACAGGGATAGACAGAACATCGGCAATTGAAAGCCTATAATTATTTACGCATAGTCAATGAAATTTTGTATATAGGTTTTTCGGCATTAAGCCGAAACTAGTCTAAAATAAAAAAAATATTTGTGAAACAAATCAAGTGAATTTAATTATAAAATCTATATATTAACACAATCTTTCTCCAAGTAATTAGAAACAAGTATATGATATAAACCGAATTTAGTTTGGCAACCTCTCGTTCTATCAAACACAAAAGTGCTTATCAGAAGGACGGAGCGGTGATTAATAGTGCCGCCCTCAAGGATATTATTAAGCAACACAGGAAGAAAAGTAGTCCATTTTCATCGCATCCCTAAACCTCAAAAAGCCTTCGATTCAGTATCTCACCATTCAATCAAAAACCTTTTTGTTTGTTTGTGGTTGAAAGCCGCCTCCAAAAAATTGAAGAGCCATTTATAAGAATATTAGCATTATCATCAAATCCGGTGGTGAATGTAATTCTAAGATGAGAAGAACTAGAGGAGTCAAACAAGGCTCTGTCACTGATATTATTCAACATGGTGCTTGACGAGCTCCTTAAAAAGCTCAACCCGGTTTGAGGTTCACAGTTATACGAAGAAATCAAAATAAGTATTTGTTGAATTTGGTTCTTGTTCATCACGTAGTGAAAGATTTTTAATATTACGGGTTGTTTATAATGAGGCACTTGGTTCGTTTCATATTTTTTTACAACCATTCCTAGATAATGATGTAAAAATCGAAACTAGTCGGAATAAAAGGTAAACAAATTGTGAACCAACCAAGTGCCTCATTGTAAACAACCCTTAATACAAAATACGTGTGTTGTCTTATGCTGACGATTTTTTTGAATTTTGGCTTCGGAAGGATGGAGGTACTACGAAAAGGTACTACATTCTTCCGGTAAAAGCCCCTCAGCTTAAATTTCACCAAATGATACTGCTTTGTCACAGATTATGTTACCGAAAATAGCAGTTATATACGATCACCAAGAGTACTTATAATTTAAAATGTACTCCTATGAAACAACTGGGATTTGATTAATTGAAATACCTCTATTTTCACTACTCTGTAAAAAAGGTTTAAAGCGGCTTTCCTGAAACCGACTCAAAAACTAAATTTAAAGACACATCATCTAATTTCATACATAAATTGAAAAATTCTTGAGAAGCGTACAGAACCATCCGAAAGGCTTTGCGTGAGATTGTCACCTCCCGCCCACCTGTAGCTCTGCACATGTTCACGAAAGTACTATGGACGGTAGCCTCGTGTTCTTTTTCTTAAAGGAAAAAATTCCCGCCATCCTCTGCAGAAGTCTAATTAACTTAACAGCCGCCCTCCCCGGTAGTATCAATGTTGCCTTGTACAACTATACAGACCACCTAAGAAGGCAAATGCTAAGTTTTTATACAAACAGTAGAATTTTCACTACAACAGCGGTCAATAACAAATTAAAAGATGACCTGCAAAAATCCTGGGCCGGCAACGGGATCTTCCAATGTTTTAACAACCAGAGATGCTTATCCTAGATCAGTGTCCTACCCCATTACTGGTCTGGAAATATGATTGTGAAGGCAATTCAGCTCAGAGTAAACCTTCTATTATTTAAGGTGCATGCTGGGAATAGGACGAGTGCACGACTATGCAGATCTGGCTGCAACAAAGCTGAATCCTTGTCAAATGTGCGTCATGTATTTTCAACGTATCCAGCGTCGCGACAGGGCCGTCAAAACCTTGGTAAAACTTTGCAGGCATGGAGCATGGCGGACCACTACGATCGTTTCCGATGTGGGCATATACTGGGAGGGTCCCATGTCGCTAAACACTAGCTGGTAAAACAAGCAAGGTGTTTATGAACAAGTAAAGGGGGCAATCCAGCAGCTTCATTCAAACACCGAAATCTAAGTTCTCCCCGTCATCATCGGTGCTCTTGGCACTTGCTGCCAAAATAACCATCCACTTATGGAAATATTGGGAATCGTTACAAGTGACTAGGCCAAGATCATCCACAATGTTATGCTGTATGATGTATTATGATATATAGCCACTTCAATGGATCTAGATGCGCTAATAAGTAGAGCGAGCAAGATACTCAACTTTAAATTGCAATACCCAGAGGTTCAATATGCTACGGGCCCAATCTTGGGACAATGCCTAGTACCTCTGGCGACAGACTGCTACCAACAAATCCGAAACAAGTCTTAGGCAATACTCAAACAAATACGTAGTCCGATAAAAAGAAATACAAACAGCTAAATCAGGCGATACAGAGGACCAGGGAATGATACTGAGTCTGATTGCATAGTTAACCAAAATTTCTTGCAAAGCTTCGATTAACTTTAAATACTTTTTTGTAATGGTTGAAGGCACTCCGTTTTGTCGAAAGCAGGTTTCTTGAACGTGTGTAAAAATGTTCAATTTAGGTGTAGCGAAGGATTTTAACTTCTTCTGTAACGATTCGCATTAATATGTCATTGAGCCCGTAATCATTTTAAAAAGATAATGTTCGATGATTTTATGTAATAACCACAGATTTCAGGTTGACATTTTGCAGCAATAAATAAGAAATCACAAGAAGAAGAAAATTGCCTTCGTACTGAATATCTATAAAATGCAATTATTAAAAATCATAAATTTCATTAGTGATTTGCAACTGCATGCTTTGAAGTAGCAACTGCTACAAGTAAAATGTTATTCGTTAATCACTCTTGCTTTTATTGAATTGCTAAAAAGTTCTCGTTTTATAGTTTCCCACTTTTAAATTAATGTTATATTATACCCGGTGGCAACGTCTTTGATTATATTATAAAAGATATTTGAAAATAGTAATATTACTTTGACAGTAAAATGCGAAAATTACGTGGTTAAGTTTTGTTATTCATTTTGTGCCAAAAAAATTTAAGAATAAAACTTTTTTATATTATTTTTAGATAGTAATTTCTTTTAAGGTTACCTTTCTTGTCTGATCGCTGAAAACGAGCACTAACGAATTCCAATAAAAATTTCAACGTGTAGAAACTTTCATTCAAATTCATTCATCATTCATCATTTTAGCTATTATATTTTAAGTAGAAAGAATCCATTATCTGTTAATTAACTTTATCCATGAACTATTCATAAATATTAATATGTTGCTATTTTAAGTTATTTACATTGATTCAAATTTAATTTATCAACAGAAATTTAAATTTAAATTTTAAATTTTAAATGTTAAGTTGAGGTACTGGAGAACATTGATTCGGTAATATGGCGATGCTCCATCTTGCTGGAATCATATCGTATTCACTGGAACTTGAGAGTTTCCTGGATCACGATTTGTCAAAGTAGGCATGACATCATTTTGAAGTAGTGCTAAATAGTTATCTCAAATTTCCCAGTAATGGCAATATTGACGATTAGCATGACCGCTGAGGAAGAAAATGCACTCATCAGAAAACATAACGTCTTTTGATTGGCTAAAATTATTATTCAACATTTCCATCATTTGTTGAAAAAAATAAGTTCTATCAAAATTATGTTCCACGAGCTCCTGCATTGATGTCTTTTTATAGGGATGTATTTAATTTGCTTATTTAATTTAATCTAATATGTTTAATATATGGCTAACATTGTTACGGATATTTTTTTCCCTCAAACTCAAGAATCACATCTAATGTGGTACCATCACGCAGTGCATTGGCAGCTGCTTTTTTTATCTGCCATATATGCCCAAACTCTCTTCTCTATTTTAATAATGGTTATTTAATGGGTTATGGGCGGTAAACCTGGAAATTTTTTATGATACAGGAGAACATCTTCCATTTATGTTCGGGTGTTATCTTCTTAATCAATTTAATCATTTGTAAAACTATTATTTCTGTTAATCTTACCATTCTTCTGAATTGCAGTTAACAAAACTCAAATGACACTTATCACACTAACAACTACTGTCATGTAAGTAATACTTACAAACCAATATTCTAATATGATTTAAATAAACTTACATTGTTGTGATAACTTTTTATAGGATTTTTTAAGTGTTATTATTTATAAAAAGAAACATTGCAATGGTTTTGCTTACTTTTTTATTATTAAGACTAAGCGGGAAACAAGATTTCAGTGTACGGTAGCGAATTTTGGAAATCAGATTTATATAAAGCCTATACTTCCCAAAAATGGAAGTTTTAACTATCACCCGAGGTAAGAATCACATTTTCACCGTGAATATTGTCAATTTATAATTTAAATTTAACGAGTTTCGGAATTTTCTATGAATATATACAGTATTCAAATTAATAAATTTATATCATTTTATCATAAAAAACCTATAAGCATAGACGATTCTTTATTAATCTTTAATAAGGATTTACTAATTTAAGTTACTCAGTTATAATTCTTTTGTAAGCAATTTATTTTTATTATTATTATTATTATAAATAAGTTTAAATTAGGGGTCAATAATTTCAAACGATATATGTATAATGATAAAATATTTAGGATAACAAGACTTAAAGTTTATACACAATGAATGTTTTAATAGTTTAGCTGAAACACATATGGAACGTTTTGGTGTAATAAAAACGACACATAACAAATTGTTTAATTCTTTGCGTAATATTCATAAAATTGTTCTAGCATAAAAATCCGAGATTATACACGGCATAATATTTACATAAAATTTTTCAAAAGCGTTTCCATTGAACGGTGCAATTTTACCCTGTTTACATTGGGTACAGCGTTCCCACATTATATTTCACTTTCGGGGATAATCTCTCCCACAGCTAAACAACCAAACGATATTAAATCGTCGAGTGGAAGATAATCATAATAAGCCATGTTATTAACCTAAATGGATAAAGAGTTATGTATCTATACACAAATAATTTAATTACGTAAAATAATATTATGAAACACGCCCGAGAAATGGATTACGTAGTCATTAAAATTTAAGGAACAAATTTGCCTTGTTTGCGATGCTTGTTATTTTACATAAGAAAATTTGCGAAATATTTTCTCATTTCCCTCTTTGTAAATTAATATCATATTACAGATATTCTGGGAGGCAGTCTTACTCGTGTAATAAGTTATTCTGTTAGAAATTGTAGTAGGCATTAAAATAAGGAGTGTGAATTTTAATATCATGGAGGAATTTACCTCAAAATATAATATATAAATTCTAATATTTGGCTTTTGTAATCTG
The DNA here is from genome assembly GCA_963969525.1 of Ontholestes murinus. NCBI lineage: Eukaryota > Metazoa > Arthropoda > Insecta > Coleoptera > Staphylinidae > Ontholestes > Ontholestes murinus. The sequence continues at coordinate 36,165,737 of OZ018394.1, forward strand.
ATTTTGAATAAACTAGAAATTAAATAAAGTGGACATAAATGCATTCAGAATAGTATTGATTTGTAGGCATTACTATTTGTATGACACAAATTTATTTTGAATTTAATATTTCGTGTGGCTAGGGTAGTAGTAGTAGTTGTTTAAATATTAGTAATAATGAAGTTTATTGTTGTAGATTTTAATTATTACAAATAGCAAGGGTGCGAACAGGAATGCGTAATTCTTATTTTCAATATGATTTTTTATTAATTTAAATGAGAATTTGTCTGAAATTCTGTTTATAAAATATATGATATATAATTCAAGAACGGAAAATACATCCTGACAAAGCCAATTATCGATATAATTAGTGGTTTCGCATCAATAATTAATGCGTTAGAGGGGGGAAAGCACAATGAATGCGGAGATGTGGAATTATGATTCATGGAATATTTGGGTGTATTGAAAGTTAATCAGCGACTGCGGAATTAAGATCGAAACCGAAGAACATCCTCGTCCCGCCACCACCGCCCGCCGCTCGTTACGCTTGATTTATTAAAGGTGCCTCCTCAGAAATCTTATCCGCGCTCCATCGTGAAATTTATTCATTGCAAAATTGGAGTCGGTGTGTTTTGCCAAAGTTTACATTTTACTACGTAAGCAAACTGGCGGATCCAATTATTCAATTAAATTTTCAATTTTATATTCGGATCCGCATTCGCCGTCTCCCCGCCAATCTACCCATAGGTATCTATCTGGTGATACATTTGAAATTTCGGGATTGGGTATTGTGTCCCTTCTTTTATCGTATATATTGGGTTAAGTATCATTTTTATCATCGTTCATAAGTGTAAGGACTCGCCTAAGGGATTGAACGGCCTCGTGACCAGAACTCTAATTCCATATTTGAAATCCCCACTTAATTCTCCGCATTTTTCATACCGCACCGCATTCTCCGAAGGCTTATAGTTTTATTGATAAATGACTCTACCCCTATTATATGAAAAGTGAGTTTCTTAATTGGAAATACTAATAATTATCCGTGAATAATACCCACCCTTTCACATAGACGTGCTACATAAACTATACATGCTACTTATGATTTATAGAATGAAAATGTAGTATTTACGTGGCATATACTTGTTAATAAGAGATTTATCGCCATTTTTCAAACTAGTGTCTGGTTCGTTTAAATTTATCTGGAAAAATACCACTAGTAATTGATAAATCAAAAATTACATCAAGAGGCAAACACCACTTTACAATCCCGAACCAAAAAGCTCGGAATTCTATCATCACCAGAACAAAAAATATATTTTAAAGAAGGCATAAATTCTATTAACTCATCCTCGTCTGTAGGTGGAATAGCATACGGTAGGGAATTAACCTAACAATTACGTGATGTGATGATAATGTTACGTTAATGAAATATTTAGAGAAATTTGAAGCAAATGCATTAAAAATTTCTTGGGGATTATTAAATTATGAATTATCATTGTGCATTGTACCTGGAACACATGTAATGAATAAATGGTCCGAATAAATCGAAGAAGATTGCCTCAAAACGTTTATTTAGTGGTGTCGTTTGTATTAAGCCAGCAGGTTTTAAATTGTGGTTTCGACACAGTTTTGTAGGTGTTTTGCTATGTCGCCCCGCATTTTCTTCCAAAAATAAGTGCGGGAGAGGCGGTGGTATGTATCTTGGAACCCGTAATGACTAGCGGTGGGGCTGTCGTGAAATTCTTTCAGGAGAGCTGGAACCTCACTTTCTGGGATACACCGTTGGGCATCCTTGCAGACGACATCCTAGCTATATCTGCATAGTACGTCTTTATCTATTAGATACCCCTTGTTGGTCCAGTACACGCTGTTTTACGCCTACGGTTGATCTTTCAGGACGTCGATTATTTTCTTTAACTCGTAGTCTTGGTACTATTTCTGACGAATATCTGCGGCAGTTCGTCGGGTTATGTCCACCTGAATGGTTTGGATTTCGGTGATCTCGTTGCTATGAATCCAGGATGCGGCATCTGCGATGTGATTCGACTTTCCGGGAATATATTTGATAGCTAGTTCAAATGGCTGTAGCTGTAAATCTTGCGAGGCGACCGGTGGATGCTTTTAATGACAGTTATCGTAGAGCTTGGTGGTCGGTAGCGACGGTGATTGGAAATCCTTCCACGTACTCCAGAATTTACTGAGGGCCCAGACTATGACGAGGGCCTCTCACTCAGTTGTGTACGGTTTCTTCGGGTCCCTCCCTCTAGATGAGAACTGCTCCCAGAGTGATATCGCTGGCGTCGGTTCGTATGTCGAACGAACTGAAATCAATGTTTCCTTGAGGGCGTTCTGAGGTCACTGCTGCTGCTGTTCCCATTTCCAGGTGGAGTTCTTCTTAAATAGTTTTGTTATTGGTTCGCTTTTTCCTGCAAATCCTTGTATAAATCGTCGGTACTAGGAGCACGTTTTAATAAATGATATGGCTTCCTTGCGGTCCCTAGAGCTTTTCTCCGAGTCCAGAGACATGTTTTGGCCAAAATATAGTTTTTTCTCGGTTTGCGGCTAGGGATTCCTTGGTAAGTTATCTGAGGACGTCATCCAGCTCACGAAGGTATCTTTGTAGTTGTCGGGAGGATGATAATGTCGTCCATATACGCGATCATCTTGATGTATGGTATTTTTGCTCGGAGGAGGTCCATTATTCGCTGGAAGGTGGCTGTGGTGTTGCGTAGTCCGAAAGGCATTAGTTTATATTCGAATAAACTGAATGGACACGTGAATGCGGTTTTTCTATGTAATCCGCTGCTACGGGAATCTGTCAGTATCCACTTCTCAAGTCATGGCTGAAAATAAATTTGCCTATTTATTTATTTATGGTCTCCTTTCTTGAATAATACAAAATAAACATATTAATAAAAATAAAAACATACAATAAATTTTGGGCAAAAGGAGCACAGGCGGAGTTCACAACTTAATATGGTCTTCCTCTCAAACCCTTCCTTTACCATAATGTAGAGGAAGCTAATATCCTCTTGGACATCTGGGATCTTCAATAATTACTTTTGTTTAATGTATTATTCCCCTTTTTCGGAGGGAATTTATTGACCCATTATGTAGCTGATTATCCATCCTCGGGAGTGGGTATCTGTCTGAAGTGGTGGCGGTATTGAGGGCATGGTTATCAATACAGAGACGGAAGTACGGGAATCATCACCACAGGTGCTGCCCATGGGAATGACGATGTCTGTATGATATCTTCTAATAGTTGTTTGATCGGGGCGTATTTCCCAGTGCATCTACGTTGGCATCCGAGAGTCATGGCTACGGGTTTTTAAATACATCTGCTTGGTTTTTCAGCAATTCGTTTAGTGCGTGTCGCTCTTCTATAGAGAGGGAGCAACCTCTTCGCGTGGTTTAACCATTAGTATGGCGATTTCTATTACCTCTGAGAAAGGTCGGAAGAACGGTGCTTCTTCGTGGTAAATTTTCCTAAGTAGTTCCTGAAATAAAAATGCGTTATTTTCACGGATCTGATTATCGGTTTGTCTATTTTTGGCCATTCTGCATCGTACGCCGGGTGCACTCCTCCGAAGAATGTCCAGGTCTGACCTCGATCGTGTGGTATACCTGCTTTCTCCAAGAAGTCCACTTCGAGGATTGTTTCGCGTATCTGGCTTTTTGGCAGGACGCAAAAGCTTGTAGGATGATAACATCCGCTTCAGTCAACAGCATTATGCGTGTTCGTGCGTGACCGTTGGCAAACGCGATGTCCTCTCTTTTTTTTTTTCTAAATGCGTTGCCGTTGGGTTACAGCGCGTCGTTTAACTCAGTGAGGCAACTGGTATCGAAGAGTGTATATTCTTGTTTTCCGTTTATAGCGATGTAAACGTGTGATCTTCGTGTATCCAATGTGGTGTTGACGACGAATATCTGCGTGGAGCGTCCCGCGTATTCGGCGTCCCGCAGCCGTAACACTGGAAGTTTTGGCTCCTTCGGGAACGGTTTCTCGTTGTTTTTTCGACATGCCTCGATTCGGTGGCCGATGTTTTTGCAGTAGGTGCACTTGTTTTTCTCTAGGCCATTGGGATTTCTAGGTGGAGAAGTCCGTAGATAAAATCTATCTGCAATTCAGCTGCCTTTGCTCGGCTCAATTTGCTGAATTTTTGGATTAATAATTGATCTGTTTTTGCAGGTTTGTATTGTTTTTCTTCGTATATGAGTGAAAAATTCTTGAAATTCGGCATGACTGGAGCGAATGTATTCCTGACGGCTCCCACGAGTTGGTCCCAGTTGTCTATCTTATCTTTGATGCCTTTTCAGATATCGGTGGGTGTCTCGAGGAGTAAGTGGAATCCCGATATTTCATCTTCTTCGGTGTTGTGTTCCGCATTTTTGTACACAGTAATTGTGCCCGCGAAATCGGGCCGCACATTTCTAAAAACTACACCTTTTATGCTTGATGTTGTGGAGCTCTTATTTTCAGCATTCGGTTCGTTAACGCTTGAAATTCCTGTTTGCTCATTACATTATTATTCGCCATGCTTGTGGTACTTCTTCGGGTGTTTACTCTTCGTCCACACGTTGGGCTGCCAGTTTATATTACTTCGTTCGTTACAAAAAGGTATGTACAGTGTGGAATGCATAATATAGAACCTAGCTAGTAAGCCGATTAGACTAACGTTACTAAGATGTAAGCTCTTAGGACTGTCGTTTTGCAGAGTGTATATCCTCTGGTTTTATAATGTGTTCCCCAGTGGGTCCAGCGGTAGGGGTTGGAGAGGGTAGCGGTCATCCGTGGTAGGGGATGCGACACGCCCGGAAGAGTGTTACACGATCTAATTAATTTAATCCGTAGGATGAAATATGCTCATAATAAATATAAAGCCAAGGTTACCATTTTGTCTATCTCATCTTTATCAGTAATTTACGTTCTGAATGAAAAACAATATCTACAGAACTCTATAATGATCTGTCTAATATCATGGTTTTGCTAACCCTCGTCAATTTTGGAAATGGTAAATTTATTTATAGACTTCTTCTCTACGCTATACGTTGAACATTTTTTAACTGATATATCTAATAATAATTTCGATAATCAACAAGTCCACGATTTAAAGATATCAATTATTGCCGATCTTTCGACTATATTTTAGCTTTGAATAATACCTATTCTACGGGTCCAGATAGTGTACCTACTAATCAATTTTATATTTACTAAATACGTAAGTACAGGAATATTCCCAGATATATGAATATATAGTCTGTTCGTTGGATCTTTCGTCGTACGTCACAAACTATCGCTTCAAAAAACGACGAAAGTTTTACAGTGCGTTCTTTTTCTAACGCATTTGATTTACTTTATCAGACTGAATGTTTTTGCGTCGTTTCTCGAAGCGATAATATGTGACGTACGACCAAAGATCCAACGAACAGACTATAATGCCTTTTAACAAGCCGGTGGTGGCGCATTCGGTCGCGGCCCCGAACTAATGTGCAGCAAAGTTGCTTCGGGTCAGCAGTTGGATAGGTTACCGGTACCATTTACCATTAGGATACAATTAATGGTGCCTTAGAGTGACGGGGGCGATCCTTTAAAGTAACAAGCTCATTTACACACACACACCAATACACAAATCACACGGCGGAATGACCACGTCGTCAATAGCCAAACACTACTACTGCTACTACTACTACTACTAATGTTTTTTAGGTTCTATTTTGAAAAGTGTAAATCGCGTAATTGCTAAGAATTATCGAGTCGTATAAGTACAATCAGAGATTCAAAACTTCTCGATAAAATAATAAGTGATTACCTAGCAGGCATTCCCGCCCGGCTATATCAAAAGTACAACACGGATTTTAGAACTGCAAATCAACTACTTAAATTCTCCATGAGTTCAAACAAGTCTTGTTGGATACCTTGAACATGATCTAGACTTTAACAAAGCATCGTGGACCATATATGTGTTTTCTTTCCTAGCCAAATTAACTCAGCAGGTTACAATTGACAACTTTGTATCGCCCCCTATATCAGTCACGTCAGGTGTCCTTCAACGGATCCATTGGGCCAATTTATTTGTTGATAACTAACTGTCAATTCATTTTTTAGATCTAAATTCAATATTCAACGCGGCCATAAGTTGAACTCTATTCTTTTGTTTTATTTAATAACGCTTTAATCTTATCGAAAAAAACTCGAAAAATTAATATTGGAGGATGTTTATTTGGAGAAAAAACAACTCGCAGAAATGGATGGAGTAACTCTCAGTAAGGTAGTTTTTTCCTGAACCACTTCGGACTCCCTGTTGGTTGGAGTACCTGAAACAAACATTTTAGGGTCCTCTATAATCAACTCGGCATGTCAAAAGTCAGTGCAAGGTGAGTGCCTAGTATTCCCAAATACTTTTTTGAATCAGTATAATTAAGACAAGGATGATTTTTTTGGAGCGAATTGTTATTAAGGATAAAACTTAGGTACATCGCAATGAACATTAGTCTAAGCAAGATTCTATTTATACCGATGAAGAAGTAAAGTATGGATTTTCAGCATATTTTTCGAAAGGATTTTTATGAAGATATTTATAATTCATAGATCTAGGAAATCTGTTAGGGTTGCAGAAAAAAGAAATATAATTTTGTAATATTATTTCATCTTTTTCTATTCTATTCCGCGAACCTAAAAATGTACCCTTGTATATATTGATGGCAAAAGGTATTCAATCGTAGCCATAGTTTGCGTAATGAATTTTGTAAAATCGTCCAAAATCGTTGTTATTTCAAAAAACATTGATGCTGTCCATGAATTGTTATTCATCATTAAGTCACATGATCGAGCATACTTTTAATAATGCATGAATATTATGCTGTCACAAAAATGTTTACGTTAGATCCCACATAATCACTCAAAGAAACAAGCTTATGACGATTAATCAAAAGAAATGCTCAAGAAATACGATTGCGACTCTTCAAAACATCTATGACCAAAAAAGTAAACCACAGCCAACTGTTTAAATCTTAGCAGAAATATTTAGCACTATGTGGCTACTCTTCTATTCAGTATAATATCAGACGATCGGTTCTAAATGGTACATAACCATTTTCTCGTTGTCAGAAGTTTTCGGAAGACGCTTAATATTTTACTAGGATGCAAGCCCTCCCATATCGGCTTAACCAAGAGACTGTTTGAGAACTGGAAAATTCGAATTAATTGGTCTTCTACCATCTATTTATGATTTGACATCCAGTAAATACTTTTTATTCTCTCAACCTAATTATAAATTACTAGGTTAACATTTTTCGATGCCTAAAACAGTTGTTGATTCGTGTTTCAAAGTGAAAAAAGTACTTTGAAACTATCATACTGAATATTCGGCCAAAACCAGATTTTTAATTAATCTTTTTAATCGTTAATTTTATCTAGACATTATTCTTTAGTTAGTGAATTTCAATCTTGCCACAATTCCATATGTGTGGGCAAATTGAATGCAAATTCCAGCTACTTCGAATTAAACATGAAACATTAAAAAGGTGTTATTTTTTATGGCAAATATTTTTCCTCTTAAATTACATTTCAAAAATATTTAGAATATTTCCTTTAAAATACCTAAAATAAGAATATATTTAATAAGGTTTAATTTAGAAGTGAATCTTTAAAGTTGTATCATTTTTTTGTTCCATATTTTTAAAAATATGGAACAAAACAAGTGTTTTACTATACCCAATCTGAAAATTTGGTTCCATCAAGAAAGTAGCATTAAAAGTGTTGAATGTATCATTTTTATTTAGAATTTGTTTAATTTTGGGATTCGTCTGTTTTATCCATGAACTTATATAATATAAAGAGAAAACATCTTTATTGTAGATGTTATTACAATATAGCGTTATAATAGTAGTAGTAACATATATTTATTGACAAATTTTGTACATATTTACATTGGAATAGTGAATAATGAATAATGAATGAGGTGTTAATGTATTAATTTGTCAAAAGGCTATCGACCAGAGGTCTTTCTGCCTGCGTTATAATATTATTATCTATTTATAATATATTACGGATATTAATTTACTTTATTTTATAATATTAATGTGTAATTATCGTAAAATATATAGTTTCTTTTCAGTTTACAAATATTTAAATTGTCCAGTTATTTTGAATGTACATATTTCTGCCAAATAAACTTTAATTACATTATATAAATAAAATAAATATATCTCTTCACACTAGTGTTGCTTTGAAAAAGGTATTAAATGTAACATGAAAATAACTTTCATATATAGGTATACTCTATCTCATCTGTATGAACTATTTTAGTACGTACATTAATAAATTATCTTTATTCGTCGTTTAATTTTCAAACATGTATATGACAGAATAAAATTATTTACGTTAGCTAAGAGCAAGTTTATTTTTTCCTGAAAACTCTTAACGGTAACGCAATAAATTAAAAGTTAATGGAGTAAATAAAAAGGGGATTGATTTCTTCCGTACAAACCTCCAATAGCCTGAGTGTACAGAAAATCCATAGAAAATTATTACATAAAATATCGACTTAACATATAACGTTCGGGGCGCCTTCGGGCTTTCAATATACGTCTACGTTTTTCTGAAAGGGGCGCCGCTCGAGCTGAAACAAATCAGAATTCAGTTATTTTTTATTATAGAATAACGCAAATATTGGAATTAGCCATCAAGTGGAATTGCCCATTCACCTAAAAGCTTTTAGGATGTAATTTTTGGGTTTCGACAAGTTTTATATGCTAATCTCTTAAAAATGAATGTAATTGTTTAAATTGTGATAATTAGAAACGCTGCGTTTGATTTTCCGCACATTAAGCTTTTAAATTTGTTATTTGTTATTAGTAGTTTTAAAAAAAAAAACATCAGTAAAATTTATTAATAATTTTATTTATTAAGTGGTTTTTAAAATATCAATTAAGACAAGAACATGTGTAAATTTATGCCTGGAAACTACGATTTGCGGACAGCATTAATTTTCTGTTACCAATTGAAGAAAACTGCTGCAGAATCGCATCGAATGCTTGTCGAAGCTTACACTGAGCATGCTCTTGGTAAATCACAGTGCTCTGAGTGGTTAAAAAAAATTAAAAGTGGCGATTTTGACGTTAGAAACGATGATCGTGTAAGACTAACGAAAAAGTTTAAAGACAGCGAATTGCAAGCTTTGTTGGATGAGGATGACGCACAAACGCAACAACTCGCGGATCAATTAAATGTGATACAAGAAGCCGTCTCTATACGTTTGAAAGCCATGGACAAGATCCAAAAAATGGGAAAATGGGTTCCACATGAACTGAATAAAAGACAGCAGGAAAACCGAAAAACTACTTGCGAAATGCTCCTGGCCAGGTACAAAAGAAAGTCCTTTCCCCATCGAATTGTGACTGGCGATGAAAAGTGGATATATTTTGAGAATGCTAAGCGTAAAAGATCATGGGAAACTCTAGGCGAACCATCGACATCGACTGCAAGGCCAAATCGCTATGGACGGAAGACAATGCTCTATGTTTGCTAGGATCGGAAGGGTGTGATCTATTATGAGCTGATAAAACCTGGCGAAATCGTTCATACTGAAGGACCAGAATATCAAAAAATGCAACAAAAAGTGATTTTGCTTCATGATAATGCACCATCACACACAGCAAAACTGGTAAAGGAAACGATTTAGTTGGGAAATACTTTCTCATGCCGCTTACTCACCAGACTTAGCTTCGTCCGATAACTACTTATTTGCATCGATGGGACACGCACTCAAAAGAGCAAGAGTTTTTTGGCATGGCATCCATGAATTGTCATTTTTGGTTTTATATTTATAGATCTGGTATATAGAGAATATACCCTTTGTCCAAGGATTTAGCTTTGCTGAGATATTACGCCAAAACATCGTACGTTTGATAGAATTATGTAACTGTTTTACAGAGATATGATTACATATTTTTAGACAAGAATAAAGTGAAATTGTATATATGCCCTTAGCCTATTTTTTGTAATAAATATACCGTACCTGGTTTAGTAATGTTCCTTAGTAAATATGGTAGTAAATCTCATTATACTTTTAGAAGAAAGAAGAATTAAATATAAGGGAGGAATACGTCTTCTAAATAATAGGAATTTGTACCAAACGCCAAGAAAAAGTTACAATAAATATTTCCTTAGGTATTAAAATTGTGAATAAGAATCAAAAACAGTTATCCTTAGCCGTTCAATTGAATTTAATTGAAGGATTGTTATTGCCAATTTAACGCATTTCTAGATATTAAATTATGTACATAGTTTGTAAGTACCATGTAAGTAAGTAAAGAGACGATGTTGAACACAGAAAACATTGAAAAATTAACCACAATATAGTTATAAATAGAAAACTTACGGATACTAACAATGTGTTTGTAAATTACACAGAGGGTTTTAACAAGAAGTGATTAGTAGACAACAAACTTTGGAAGATTAAAAAAAAAGTAGAGGGCATATTAAGCTGCGTGATAAGTTCCTAAAACAAGTACAGATACATAAAATCAAAAAAGTGATTTGAGAACCAACACGATGAAATAAGTTTTAAGAGAGTATATTAGGCTGCATGATATGTCTTTAAAAGAAGCACAGCCACATAAAATTATAGGAGTCATTTTGAGCACTGACACTAGTCAATTAGATATGGAGTTACATTAGAGGAAAACTTACAATGTAGTATTTTATAATTAGATATCTGATGAAAGAGTAGGAAAAATTACATAAGTAGTTACTTCTTCCAAATATCACAACGTCAATTCTGAGGCAGTAATTAAAAAACATTGGAATATTATATCATTTATAATTTTTGAAGACAATAAGAATTTACTGCATAACGACAAAAAAAACTCAAAAGCGGAAAAACTAATAACTAGAACCCCAGAAAACACATTCTTAGTTAGAAAGTCTATTACAAATCTTTATGCTCTATGAATTGCATGCAATGAGCAAATAAATCACTGTATAATATATTAACTGGACTGGAATTTGCCGAACCATACAATATTTACGATACGCTGAAGAAATCAGCGCGTCTCTACTTACACAATTCATTAGAAATACATAATGATTATTTAAACGTAACCTTACAGTATGCTATTTGCATAAAAGGATTAAAAAATGTTTATAAATGACTCATTAAAAATAAAGTCTATCGATAGACATATTTTGTGTAGAACTCTACAATACTGTCGAATTCTAACCTACACATTAAGTAGTGTGACTTCTTTAGCTTAGTAAACATCATAAGTATCTATTTAGTGGTTAGATTTTACTGAGACTTACGATAAATTTTAAAGTGGGTTTGTGGTAGTATTAAGAGGGATAAAAAAACGTATTAAATATAATTTTAAATTAAAAAAAACGTATTAAATATAATTTTAAATTAAATAGAGGAATTAAATGATACTAAACGATTACGCCTTATCAGTAGATCAATGGAAAACACATTTATTGTTTCAACAATTGCAGTGTTCACACTGCAACAAGTTTCGCCACTCAGTGGCTTCATCAGGCAGATATGTTCAACAATAAATGTAAAACCCTCCCAACTGTGTTGATTTATTTCAATGTGATATGGAGTTTCATCATGTAACAGCCTCGTCAATTCAATATTTCAATAATGACGTTGATCTTGTCATATTCTTTAAGGTATTTTGCCAAAATTGTTTGTAGAAGGCGCTATGCTTATTAACTAAAGTCTTTGCAAAATTTAGCTTTAATACCTAGATAAAATTTTCAAAAATTTTAATATATTATATTAATTTAAAATAGAAGATAAAAATAGAAACAAAAAAATGTAAAGATACTGCGATTACATGATGTCAATTAGAAGGTAGACTATAAATAGAAATCATTTATGCAAACTGCTGTCTGTTGATCAAAAATTTAACTCAATAAGATCTATCACAATAAGAATTCTGCTTAATTTATTAAGTTTCTAATTATGTAGCCACATACTTTTCCGGTTTGCTTTGATCGTTCTCATTATTGATTTTGACTAGGTAGCCACGTTTATGATTAATTTAGTATTGGTAGCATCTATTATCTTCAAATAAATCAAACAAACCTCATTTACTACATACAAATTCTCTATAAAATTTTATTTAAAACAAATTTATTGAATATATTAATTGTTTCTTGGAAGCATCAACATAATATAGAAGGTAGGTACATTCGTTTACTATACTAACCTTAAATAATAGCTTCTAATTTTCCTATATAGGGATAGTATTGTTTTTGTGTATTTGTTATGATTTTTTTAACGGAAATATCCGTTTTATGACTCCTTTGTTTTTTTTTCTATTCTTTTAAGTATAAAAAATATTACATAACATTTCAAACAAAAGTTAAATGGAATGAAAAACTGAAAAAGTCTTATTAATACACATTTTGGACAAAGTTCTTGTTTTTCGAGATAAAATAGTTCAGTTCAAAAATGTTGACATTTTTTAGTCTATTGTATATTTGTAGAGTGTAGGAGCTTAAATTCATATAACAAGCAATTGCAAAGGATTCAAAATTAAGTAGTTTATTAAGAATAGCATTTTTGCGTAAATCTCAGATTTTTCTTCAAAGATTCTAAAATTTTTAGAAATTTAGCTTTAAATTTTTGTAATTATTTTCTAATTTGAAACCTTTTTACGAATTTTTATTTTCAGTAATTTATTATTTAATTTGGGAAATTTTTCTTCGATTATTTTGATATTTTTCACAAACTAGTCCAATAGTTTTTTAATCTGGGGACGTTTTGAAGGAATTCATTTTTAGGTTGAAAGGTAGTTTTTCAAAGATTGTAATTTAATTCAGCAGATTTTTACATTTTATACTATTCTTACAAGTTTTAGAACTTTGCAGAATTTCCTCGAAAGTTTTTCACCATTTCTTTTTTTATATTAGTTGGATTATTAATTTTTTACTCTCTTACTCTCTTTTCCTGGTTGTGATTTATTATTATTAGAGAGCGGATTTCTAGCATTATGCTTATCCATAATATTAATAGCATCGAAAAAATTTCTAAATATCTATACGAATCTTGAAGAATGTGATTACTTAGCGCTAAGTTTTTTTTGCTTTTTTTGCTTATTTTGACATTTTGTGCTTATTTTCATGCTTTTTTTAGATTTTGATGCTTATTTAGAACATTTTCTTAAACATTTAAAAAACATTTAATAAAAATTTCACGCTGATATTAAATTAATATGATAATATAGAGAATTTTCTTAAAAATCTGTATCCCATCATTCATAGATTATATTTGTATTACATATTTTCTTCGTGTCTTTTGACAACATAATTGTTTAAAATCTTCATAATATGATACAATAATCATAATGAATTTTATTATTAATAAATATTAGCATAAATTACCAATTTACAATGGATTCGTTTATAAATAAGTAGATATAATAGACCGTCTCATTATTCAGATAATACAGACGAACGCTTCATAGGAATCACACCTATGATATTCCGGATGTAAACGTCATTAAACTAGGCCTAAACAGGGGCCTCAGTAAGTATTAAATGTAAACAAATTTAAGTGATAGCTAATAATCAGGTGTTTTTCATATTCAAACTCGCATTCATAAACTATTGAATTGACATTCCAAAAACTTTGCTTATTTATCAAAAAATACTATATGCGTGAATCGTATTAACCTGCGGAATCACAGATAAATTATATTATATAATTCAAATGTATATTTAACCCATAATGCAAAAGGTGAAAACCACAATACAAGAATTAATTAGAGACTATCCAGAATTAACAAGTGAAAATAATACATTATTTTGTAAGGCATGTTTGAAAATAGTAAGTTTTATTTTGGTTATCAACTGCATCCCAACTAGTCAAGACTTGTATGTAAAACATGTTATAACAACACTACATCAAGAACGTTTGAAAAAGTTCAAAGCTGAACTAAAAAAAAAAACAGCACAATCTTTAACATCATCGATGGACAACAAACGATGGACAATTTAAATTAAATTCACATTTGTGCAAAATACTTTTACATTCGAATATCCCTTTAAGAAAATTACAAAATAATGCATTTAAATCTTTCTTGGGAAAATATTGTAAAATGCGCATTCCTGAGAAAAAATTATGTAGCTCTTGCGTACTATGAAACCATACAAAAAATTGGTGGTTTGGTGTGGATGAAACCACAGACGCTTGTTTAATGTAATAATAGGAGTTAAACATGAAGACATCCGACCAATAGTATTTTGATATATACAAAAGAATTGAAGAAAACTGATAATAACATTATAGCAAAATTCATAAATGATGGACTGACAAGCTTATTTTTGCCGTTAACAATACCAAGTTACAAAATTTTACTAAGTTTAACATATGGATAGGAACGAATTTCTGAAACTATAAGAATGAAATTTCCATTTGTAGATTTAATTAAATATCGAAAAATAGTTCTTATATTCTTCTGTGAGTGCAATTATTCAATGAGTCATTACCTGATATCTCACTGCCCCATAAACCAGTGCTAACAAAATGGGGAACTTGACTCTATGCTATGATGTACTATGCGAACAATTTTGAAGAATTTAATAAGGTTATATACAACTTTCCCGAAACGACAAGCAAATCAGTTAATGACTGTCAAACAGTTCTTAAGAAACAAGAGCTTCCTTCAAAACAATTTAGTTACATAAAATCGCGTTTAAATTTTGTGAGCAACACAATCAAATCTTTATAAAAGCAGATTCAATTTAGAAAATACCTGGACGAATTGGCCAAGAAATCGAAATAATATCGAAAGAAGTATTTGGTGAAAATGAAGGATTTTTAATATTAAATAAATTAAACTTGATTTTGAATGACAATTTTCAAATGGATCCAGCTATAATTTAAAATAAAGAGAAGCTTTTCCACTTTCAAAGATTTATTGAGCGTCAGAAGTAATAATTTTTACAATTAAACCCCTAGAACAACATTTAATGATCTACTGTTTTCATGAATAGATTTTAGTTATTTTGAAATGTAAACAAAATTACAATTTAATTTTTAAATACTTACATAATATTATATATTGCGTAAAGAAAGTATGTTTATTTTAGTTTTAAGCAGAATTTCTATGTAAAATATGTTGATAAACGTGTAATATATTAAGAAAATATAGTTTTCTTTAGTGCTTTTTTCGTGTTTTTATGCTTTTTTTCTCTAAATTTGGTGCATTTTTAAGTGCTTATTTTCACATTTTTTAAGCTTTTTTATCCGCTCTCTAATTATTATGTTTTAAAGTAATTCTTCCTCTATTTTTTTTAGAATTTTCTAGAATCTCTGCTTTCAATTTTAGAAAATTTTTCAATAAGTTGCTCTGTCAGTTTGCCGATATTATTTATTATTTTTTTCTACGATTCGAGATTTTTAGAAACTCTTTAAAAATTTTATTTATATTTCTTGAATTGAATTAAATTTAAGTTAAATTTCAATTTCGTGGGTCTTTAATAGTCTGTAGTAATTTTTATTTCAGTTGTTTTTATATTTTTTTCCCATTTTTAGATAATTGAATTTCTCTTTCAGGGTGTTATAAATTTTCCTAAAAAGTTGCTTTCAGATTAAAAAATCTTAGCACTTTCTAGAATTTCTTTGAAAATGTTTGAATTTCTTGCTTTACATTAAACTTTTACCCTATTTTCTTCTTGAGAAATTTCTCTTCCAATGTGCGAAAATTTTCTCGCTTTTCTAGCTTTTTTTAATATTGTAGTCTATTTTAGAGATTCTCCAATAAAACGCTCTTCCAAATATTTCTGCAATTAATATTTTAAAAATATTTTACCAATATTAAAGTTTTTCGAAAGATTTTCACTATTTCATAAGCCAATTTTTAGCAGTTTTCTTCTCATGAAATTTCTTTTCTTATTTGTGAAAATTTCTTTCAATAGTTCTAAAATTTTACAATAATTCTTCTAATAGCTTATTTTTTAAATTTCATTTTTGCAATACATTTCTCTGTTAGACCGTGCTTTTGTTTTATAGCTTCTGAATTTATAAAAAAAAACTTTGCCATCATAATCCGAGAGATTTTTCCAAAAATTTCTCAAAAACTTTCACAATTTATTGTCTTTTATTAGTTTTCATTATTTAAATTTTTCTTTCTCTTTTCAATAACACATTTTCTTTTATGTTACAAAATTTTCTTTTAGCAATTCAGATTTTTAAAATTTACTAACAATTCGAAAGCTCTTGAATTTTTGGGAAATTTCTCAATATATTTTTCTCACTCGACAAGAATCACTGGTTTTTTCAAACGTTTTAATGTCTTCTAGTCACTTTATTTTTAATTTTTCGCCATTTTTTCAACTTGGCGAAATTTTTCTTCCTGTTAAAATTGAGATTTTTTAATATTTATTTATTTATTTATCTTTAAAAAATCCACTATTTCTTGTATTATATTAGCGAACTTTTATTATTCATCTTTTCTTTCCAGGAATATCTCTGCCAGCAATTTTTTCTTCATTCTATTATTTTTCAACTTATTGTTTTTCTAGTTTTTTTACAGAATTTTTCAGCATTCTATTCTACTATTTTTAAAGAAATTTAGTTGTAGAAAGTTTCATTATCATTTCTCAAAAAAGATTCAGTATTTCTTTATTGTAGTATTTTTGAATTCAAGTTTATTTTTTTAGAATTTTCCAGCATTTTACTTATACTTTTCTATCGCATTTTTTAATTAGAGAGTTTTAGAAAATTACATTTATTTCCCTAAAAATTTTCTACCATTTAATATATAATTGTTTTTTTTTTTGAGCAACATATGGAAGAAGCATTTTTGTTAGTTTTAATTGTTTTTGTTTATTTTTGTCTATTTGTCAATTGATTTTTCTAAATGTTATTTGCATTAATTATACATTGCATTAAAATATTTTAGCATTTCTACATTTTACATAATTTTTAATTCTTTGGGTTCGTCAAGCTTGTCTCGCTTATTTTCAATTTTTAATTCAAGTAGTTTCAGTTGTTTTCTAATAAATTGTGGCTGCTATTGCGTTACTTCAGATATTTTATTAATTGTCGCTTGAAACGTCAAAAAACCTAATATTAATTTAATGTGGCTTTATAAACTTTATACTTTAGATCATTATTTATTGTAGAGTAGTCTTGATCTACCACAATGATCTATCGCACTCCTGACCTATCTTTAATAAACTACTCATCAACCTAGGTCAAGAGTACGGTAGATTTAGCGTTGGGTACATATTATTAAGGTTGGTAATATTTTCTAATTAATATTTTAAATTATTAAAATGTTTAATTATAGTGGTTTTTACTTTGTGTTGCATCTTGAATATAATGAAGAAAATAGGATTCAGTCATTTATCAACATACGTTATATGTATAAATATTAATTAATGAAGTTTCTAATTAAACTCAAACTAAAAATTATGATCCTTAAATGAACGTCTAAAATAGCGCCATGCTGCTAATTAAACCGTTACAAATGTCTTATCATTCGTATTCTTTCGGCTTATCTGCGACACGTCCTACACTCTTTTGCCTGGAAATAAATTTGACTGCGTGCTGGCAAGGCTAATGGAGTTTCAAAGGGAAATGGCGAGTTTTATATAATTGGCTTAACACTGTTTTCGTACACTTTCTAAAGGCGAATATCAATTTGTAAGCTTGATTCCGTCAAATATACTTTAATTAATGTTAGAGTATTCGTAAATAAATGTAACAGAAATTGGAGTTTATATTCCTGAATTACAGACATTCACTTAAACACATTTAAAAGTTTAAATTAAATCATTTAATTTATTTGAGAGTAATGAACACTCATACGATCGCTTATAGTTTTAATGTCTGTAATTATGAAATGTTCAGATCTATAAAGAGTCTAAAATTATTCATATGCTTATTATGATAAATTTCTTATTTACTTTGAATATTTTCTCTAATAAAAAATTATGGAATCATGGAAAGGTGACTAATAAGCTATTTTAACGCACTGAGAATAACGGTAACTATTTATATATTTAATATTTTAAAATAAAATCTAACTCTTTCTGATAATATTTGTACATATTGTTTTGTTACTTCAAATGCATTTTACGCCTCGTTTAAACAAATTTTGAAACTGTGCTATGTACATGTAAAAACACAATAGTTTGTTGAATAAACGTAACATGTGTACAACAGTTATTTCAATGGTTGCCTTTCCAAACAATAATGTTAAAAACGAATTTCGATAACACATGCAAAAGGAGATATTTTTTCAGTAATAAATATATTTCTAAACAATACGCAAATACTTTCAATCAATTTCATTATTGTAGATTTGCATTTTTTTATAAAATAATTTTGGTATAAAGAATATACCCCATAATAAAATCTTATATTTTTTATGATTACATTTCTAGAATATTACAACTATTGTATAATATTAATGTTTGTTTTATATTTTTATAAATATTAATAGTAATACAAATTTTACTTCAAATTTAATATTATATTTAGCTTGTAAACGAAAAGAAATAAGTTTGCTGTATAAATATTTCAAACTTTGAAACTAAAATAAATACATTTACCAATGCAAAAATTCGGTATTAACATTAGTAAAAGGTATTATTTTTTAAATAACTTTTTTATTCTAGGGTAAAATTATATGCCAATTTGCAATTTATTTTAAAAACACATTAACATTATGTTACTAATAATTTTTGGTCTAATATGTGAGAAAATAATTCTTAGATTTATGCAAACATAGGTGACTGTTACATTTGATGCATCGAATCCAAAATTGACCCTTGCGACCAGGACTTTTATATCTTGACGCAAAAATGAGAAATGACCAATCTGATGAAATCGGTCATAATTTATTGAATCAACCTAATAGAATGTTGAAAGTCTTAACTGTCTTGCCATAGAAAAGGTAAAATTTTTATTTGTTGATACCGAACTTGGTCAAAGAAGAAGAAGGCGCTTAACTGCAAAGAAACCTCAAGATGTCAGAAACATCCAATACCCAGAATCACAGCTCTGCATTGAATAGAAGCTGTAACGCATTAAATATTTATACGGTGTGCGACACTAGCAAGGTCCAATTTTGGATCTGATAAACGTGCCGTACAGGGATATCATAAAGCCGAGTTTGTCAACGACCCCCATTAAGATGTTATATTTGCTAATAGTTGAGAATAATTTTTGCGATATCTCGCATCTTAGATAAATTTCAGCATATTAAACACATTTAAAACTTTCCAGGGGTTGGTCGAGCATTGGAAATTACATCTTACATTACTTCCGCGACCTACAGCTGAAAACAAATCCTGTTAATTTATACTTTAGGGTTGATAGGTGTCATTCAAACCAATTCAGTCTTTCCGCCCGGTACTTCATTATCAGAATCGTCATTTCTATCCCTGAGACCACCACCTTCAACATTTAAAATATTGAAAACGGAATTATCGTTTTTTTTGCAGTAGTCTCTCAGAAAAGCAAAATAAAATAATATTGAACAAAATTCATATCCAGATATTCATAACGTTTTGAAAATACGCCTCATATAGATTTACAGTTTGATGTTTGGTTTCCTCTTCCAGACTAATAGAGCATAAATTAGCCACATCTTTAATTAATTGCTCACTTAACCCGTGGTGAAACATTTTTTAACTATTTTGCAAAGAACTAAAATCACTTGGTATGTTTTACAAAAATTAATATTGCTGAAACAAACTATGTGTTTTTAGTTCTAATCAGAATAAAGTAGCCAAATGTTTGAAACTTGTTAGCCTTTCCCGAGGCAGGAATTTCGTTTTATAAAATTACTTGAAGCCTAAATCATTTTTTAAAGATTACTCCGGCAATTAACTGAGTAATGAGACTTGGATCTAATTGTGGCAGAGTATCTAAATCTTAGTATTAAATTCTAATCTAATGTCCTGTCATAATGTTTTAACAGACTGAAATAAAAAAAAAATGGTGATGTGGTCATCATAGACTAGTTTAGTTTACTTAAGTTTATTATACTTTAGCTTCTTCAGAATAGATACTAAAATACACTAATATTATTTAAAACATTTTAATGGATGAAGCTTGGCGGAGTTGATGCAGCTGCGATGATCTTCCACTCTAACCCTTTTTACTGGTAGTGGGAGTCCCTCGTTCTTTCTATTTACCATTATTTTTGCCTTAATTTAGACTTATTTTCATCTTTTGGAGATGGGATTATGTGAAATACATATACACACAAGTACACAGGTTAGGTCTAGTTTATGCCCGAAAAATTAGATGACAAGATCTCTTCAAGACTGTAAAAACATACGGTTTTATTGAGTTCGGCTTTAGATAGTCAATTTTAAGTGAGACAAATGAATGAAGGCGGGTATATATACACCCGTTAGTTATTGGGTTATTACAAACTAGAGTAGATTATTATTTAGTTTGAAATTTTGGCGGATTCCGGGAACTAATTAAATTACCGTTTTAAAAAATTCACTATTTTGTTTCCAAACATTCAGTTAAAAATTTACTACAACTTTCAGATCAATTAAAATCAATAAACACTCCTCAAGGTTCAAAACTTGTTTCCTTTGATGTAACAAGTATGTTCTTAAATATACCAACAAATTAGTGCCTTGAAATGTTACAGAATATTCTAAACAATTCAAATATAAATATTATTCCTAAATTATAATTCAAGCTTTTGAAATATGCTTAAAACAAAATTTTTGTCAATTTAATAATAAATTGTACGATCAAACCTCAAGCCTAGAAATAGGTTCGCTTCTCAGTCCCCTTTTAGTAGATATATTTATGACACACACCGAAGAAAAATTATTTATCCTAGAGTCTACAATGATGCACACATCATTTTGGCACCGATATGTAGAGGATATAATAATTTCTTTCAGTGGCACCTTGTAACAATTGAACCAATTTTAAATTTAAATAAACAACATACATACCAAAATTAAACTCACCTCAAAAAGCGAGCAAAATAATCAAATATTTTTTTTAAATCTGACGAGTGGCCTTAGCACTTACACAGAGCGTTTGCAATTCCTTAGCCTCCTAACAAATTAACATTAGAATTATATACTATTAAAAACATTGCAAAAAATAGTGGTTTACCAATCGATATTCAAAATCTAACTAACATTTAGTATAGCATGGCACATAACCATTCAAGATTCCAAAATTTTAAAAGGGAAAATTTCACTGATCTGACGAATAAAGCACTAATAACCTTTCTTCACAATTTTATTTGATTTACCAAATGTACATTTCGGACACATTACCATTATCAATGGATTAGCACGTAACTCAAGCAACCAATTCAAAATTTAACTGTTTTATATATTTCGGAAAAACAACAGATAAAACAGACCACATCATTCTAAATTGGTTATGTCTTCGAAGGTTTTGGGCGTTAAGGGCTAGTTGCAAATTATCAAAAATTCTATTCAATTAGAAAGATAAATTTAATCCATTAAAAAAATCATGTGTTTACCAAATGATGTGCCCCGAACGCAGTAGTTTGTATATAGGCCAAACTGGACTTAGGTTCGAAAAGAGATATGAAAAACATTGTCGAGAATTTAGACTAAATCAAAATTCTAGTAGCTTTTTGAATCACACCTTGGAATGTAAACATCCAATGTCCGAAATTGACAAGTCAATTTTGGACATACGTAAGCTCAAAGAGATCTAGTACATCCAGAATTCCTTCAATATTAATAAATAAAGATGAAAACTTGAGAACCCTGAAAAGATTGTAAATGGCTTTCGTATTTTAATTAATCTGTTCATGTTTCCCCATCTAATTATTGTCCGTTATCTAATTTTAGCTATATACCTAGTTTTTCATTTTACCCTCTTTCGAATAAAGTTGCTTATGACTTTCTGACGACATTTCGTAATAAATATTCTTCTGGCGATGACAATATACTGCATTTCTTTTGAATGATTGTGCTCCTATTCTTTGCTATTCGCTTAAAATTCTTTTCAACTTATTTAGTCAAACTTCTATTTTTCCTAATAAATTGAAAATAACATCAGTCTATCTATCCAATACCTAAATCGAGTGTCAATATTTACAACATTAATAGCTATCCACCTATAGCAATTTAATTACATATTGCTAAAGTCTTTGAGCGTATGCTATATGACCAAATTTACAATCATATTAAACCGTATTTTTCTAATAAACAGCATGGTTTCATTCCTAATCGCTCAACAGTAACTAATATATGGGCTGTTACTCATGAAATTGCTGAAATTCTCGACTCTGCTGGTCAAATTGATACATTGATATGTCCAAAGCTTTTGACAAAATAGATCATAAACTTTTAACTGCTAAAAAGGATAACTTTGGTTTTTGCAAATCAACTATCTCTCTAATGTCATCTTATTTAAGTAATCGTGAATCATATGTCACTTGCAATAATTTTAAATTCAGTTTTTATTTCCCTACGTCATGTGTTCCACAGGGATCAATTTTGCGCCCCCTGCTGTTTAATATATTTATCAACAACCTTTCTACAACATTGACCTCTCAACATCTTTTATACGCGGATGATCTCAAAATATACGCGACAATTAACAATTACAATGATTTCTGCATTTGCAACATGAGCTTGGTAAGAATGCTACATGATGTGTGGTAAATGGGCTGGTGTTGAATATCAACAAGTGCAAGTTCATGTTATTTACTAGAAAAGCAAATCCGGTGAGGTTTCTTTATTAAATTAATGGCACTATAATTGAAAACGTTTCAATTTTTTAAGATATTGGTGTTAATTTTGATTCGAAATTAACATTTAATTATCACCTTGATGAATTAATTAAGGGTTCATTAAAGGATGTAGGTTGTTATTCTGGAACTCTCATATTTAAAAAAATATAAATACCTTAATTACTTTATATAAAACGTATGTTTGTTTTAAGTTGGCATATGCTTCCTTAATTTGGTTTATTCAAAACCAATAGCATAAATACATGATCGAGAACATTCAACGTAAGTACTTAAAATTGTTGTAGTTTAAGACGGAGGGTTATTATCCTAATAGAGGATTCGATCATGCAACATTACTTGAAAAGTTTAACTTTCAATTCTTTGAATCCGCCGTCATATATAAAGCATTGTTTTTGGATACAAAATACTTCATGGTTCTATGGATTCATCATAGATTATAGATAAGATTAGGTTACATGTTCTATCCTTTAGTAGTTGAGAAAAGCCAACTCTTTCTACCTCATAGAACCAATTATAGACTGAAGTCTCCGATGAGCATTATTTGCACTAACTGTAATCATCTTATTGTTATATATTTAATGACTCCCTCTGTTACGTCATTACACAATATAATTCAATTACTTTTAACTAGTTTGTAACCATTTATGTTTTGTATTTAAGTCTAGTTACTATGTAATACTTGGTCTTTATATATGTTGCCATAAAATTAGGATTTTTTCTTATAGGGTAATACATAAATAAATAAATAAAATAAATATTTTACGTAACTGCCGAAAAGAAGAAGAAACATTTTTGGAATCCGGCGAAATCTTCAAATTAAATAATAATCCAGTAGTTAATATCCTTCACAGATTTAATTTACGCGCCGCTATTTAACTCCCTCTAGTTTGTATTAGCCCATTATCTGACCTGTGTAAATACCCGCATTCATTATTTTGCCGCAATCAAAAATGACTAAGTCAAAACATAAATAGGGTTTTGTACTTATCTAAATTATTATTGATATTAATTATAATAAATAATTGTGATACCATTAAATTATTTCTTATATATCGCCAATATTGCTATAAAGCAGTTTTGTTCTCTTCATCCTCTCTAACAGATTTAAGTTTTCCTTAGATATGAAGCAGCTTCATCTTTCTCAATTGATGGTTCTATGTATTTCATCGACCATTCGTATGTGATTTAAATTGTTTAAAAAGGCTGCTTTTTATTTGTTCTATTTATATATGAAATCGCAATATTGAAAAGCCATTTTAGTACACTTCACATTTAGTAGATATGAGCTTTCGATTTTGTAATTTATTATTCACCGAGAGCGGCCCTAACTTAGCTCTATTAATTTGATTAGCCTAAATTGAAATTGATTTTTTAAAATAAATTTCCTTGCTTCTTCATCATGTAAATGGAAAAGTATGTGCCTGTTCTGGAACTTATTTTCCCTTATACAGCATTTTAGTAATTAATGATTGTGATTTTTAATAAAGTTAATGCTTGTTGCGCTACACTCTTGATGGAAACAGATATTACTATTAGGTGGAGAATAACACTTGTTTTGTTCCATATTGTTTTTATTTTCAGTTGCCTGACACGTGTTTCGGTCTTCACAGACCATTATCAAAGTTAAAACTAATTACAAATGAGAAATGTACAACCATATATACTGAAGCTTCAGTATATATGGTTGTACATTTATATACTGAATATATATATATACTGAAGCTTCAGTATATATGGTTGTACATTTCTCATTTGTAATTAGTTTTAACTTTGATAATGGTCTGTGAAGACCGAAACACGTGTCAGGCAACTGAAAATAAAAATAAAAACAATATGGAACAAAACAAGTGTTATTCTCCACCTAATTGTGATTTTTCTTTAGAATTTTTACTCTACCACTTATTTATTTATCCCCTGTTTTCATAGTATTTAGTTTCCTTTTAGGATCACCTCTATTTAGTAGAATTAGTAGAATTCTGTATATGTGGCAGTAGCTTTTATAGTCAATTGGATATACTTTACATCCATTGTGAATTTGATGTTGGTGTAGTTTTCTTTGAGTGTGTTTTCAAATTCATCTAATTGTTTTTATATACTAGTTAATGTATAAAACACGTCCTCAACTTACCCGCACCAAAAATGAACGTTGGATAAAGGATTGATCTTAGTGATAAATTGTGGTTCATCAAAATAGACCATATAGAGGTGAGTGAGCTATTTTAGAGCTCTCGGAAACTATAAGAGAGAGAAAAACGGTTTAATAGAAAAATAAGTTTAGATTTATAAGATGAATAAAATTCCACGTTCAAAGTTTTCACAAAATCAAGGGTAACTTGATATTTTTTTAAAAATTAAAAAGTGTAAGTTCTCAAATCAATATATCTCAGTTACTATAACAGACTGATATAAATTATTTTTTCTAATATCACCTATGATATAGTTATTTCTAAAAATAAGTGACTTCACTTTTTTGAAAACTTCGAAAAGGGAGTTTTATTAGTCTCGTAAATCTACACGTCTTTCCCCTATTTAACGGTTTTCTATCTCTTATAGTTTCCGAGGTCCCCATAGAGAACATTAAAAAACTCACCCTGTATAATTCTACATATATGACGTAAATGGTATACAAATGATTAGCCCGTTCTTCTAAAGATAATATTTGTTATTGTACGTAATTTTATTTGGGGTAGTTATATAATAGAAAATATATTTCATCGTATTCTTTGTATCTTGGGATTTATTAACTAAAAACCATCATAGTTTTTAGTTCTTCCACCGGTATTGAAGGAAACTTAAAATTAATTTAACAACTGAAAGCTAATTGATACAAAAAAATTAAAAACAGAGTACTAAGTAAATCCCAAAGCAACGTACACTATAAACCAAATAAATGACTACTTAACAATCCTCTTGACAAATTAAATATGGCGCCTGACAAGAAATCAATCAAGTGTAAATCCTGTAAAATAAGCATAAGTGAAACATAAAATTGTGTAGTGTGTTTCGTTTGTGATATAAGACTTCACCTGTCGTGTGGAGTAAAAAGGAATTCACCAATCCCAGAAATTAAAAATTTCAGATGGATATGTGATGACTGCCTTGTGGAGTTCCCAAAACGTAAGTCAGTGCAAGATTGCTGCAAATGTAAAGAGCCAAATAATCTGCCAATTAATAACAAGGTAGACGATAAAATAGAAGAATTATTTAAATTAGTAAATAACCTACAAAGGGATGTCATAACCCTCAAATACAACAATTGTCGATATGAAGAAAATGCTCAGGCAGTGGTAAAGAATCCTGTATTTCAACGCAGTCACTCAGCAAATTCAGGAAACAATAAAGAGATGGAACCACAGATTCTAAAATCAAACAAAATCAAAAAACGCACGAGTGAGTCTCGCGAATCGATGCAAAAAAACCGAAGGAAAATAATGCCAGTTCAACGGCCGAAGAGGAATCCAAAACAAACAATAATAATGGAAATGAGGACACGGAAGGATTTGAGACTGTCGCCTACAAAAAGCGAAGACGTCCAAGAGTCCAACCAATATACGGTACTGCAGACACAACATCGATTACCACTGTAACAAAATTCGCGTATATACATACAAACCGTTTTCATCCAGAAACGACGGTTGATGAAATTAAAACTTTATTGCATAATAAAAATTTTACAAATGTGATATGCGAACAAATGAAATCAAAAAATCCAGCAGAATATGCTTCCTTTAAGGTGGGAGTTCCAATAAGTGATCTAGAAAGACTCAAAAACCCAGAAATATGGCCAAGAGGAGTATGTATCAATCCATTTTTTCACTGGATCGGGAAAAAATTCGAACCGAAATAGAAACGTATGATGGTGACCGAATGATTATGCATCTAAATATACAGTCAATGGGAAATTGCATAAACGAACTTATGGTGTTTTTAAATAATTATAAAATAGCGGTAGTATGTTTATCAGAACATTGGCAGTGCGCTAACCAAATAGAGTCAATAGGAATGCCAAATTATAACTTAATATCACACGTTTGTCGAAGTCATCGTATGCATGGAGGCGTCGCCATTTACTGTGATAAGAACTTGCAAGGTATCAATAGGGAGGACGTAAATCGACTCACAGTCGTAAATAAATTTGAATGTACCGGTGCGGATATCAGAATAGATTCTGAAATCGTGACGTTCGTGTGTATTTACAGGCCGCCAAATGCAAATATAGACATATTTTTTGAAAAATTAGAATCACTGTTAGTAACGTTGCTATGTAATAAAAATAAGTATTTTATATCAGGCGATTTTAATATCGACATTCTAAAAGAAAATAAAATGTCAAATTATTTTAAGTCATTAATTGCGTCTTATGGCAGCTCTTTGTTAATAAAAGAGGCTACCCGAATAGTTCATGGCAATTACTCATGTATTGACAATATAATAACTAATTATCAAAGCAATATTACATATCAAACTGTAAACACAGGTTTTTCAGATTACCTAGCCCAAATTGTAAATTTTCAGAGCATTAAGATAAGTAATAAGTCTCAAACAAAAAAACGTTTATTTTCACAACGCAATATTAACAACTTTAAGTACGCCTTGAATAATTCGGATTGGTCAGAAATGTATAACAGTGAGAATGTGGAAACACAATTTAACACTTTTTTGTCGATATTCCTGCAGCATTTCAACAACTGTTTTCCCTTTCAAGTAATCCGAAATAGCACAAAGAAATCTATTCTCCCAATTTCAGATGGTACAAAAGAACAAAAAAGGCTGGTGAATCTGTATGAGATTCTTTCGAAATATTCACAAGAATACAAACAAATTTTAAAACACCACAAAACACAATACAACATAAGTTTAAAAAATGACAGACGTGCCTATTTTAGTAATAAAATAGAAACTTCAACAAATAAATGCCAAGCCGCCTGGCACGCAGTTAAAAATATAACAAAGGCAAGTGATCATTTAAATCAATTAAGACCGGATATTGATGTAAATGTATTGAATGAACACTTTATAAATATAGCTGCAAATATGCAAAAATCATTCCGTTTGGATAATACTAAATCAGAAACAAATAAATTAGACTGGACAATATTTTTTCATCCAATAACCACAAATGAAATTAAAACTCTTGTACAAAACATGCCAACAAAAAAGAGCGCAGGTATTGATGAAATATCGTCATACTTAGTGAAACAATCAATTGATTGTATTTCAGAACAGTTGTACTTTTTAATTAACGAGTCGATGCATAATGGCATATTCCCCACAAAATTAAAATTAGTTAAAGTAATCCCTCTATATAAAAGCGGAAACCCAGAGGACGCGTGTAACTTCAGACCCATAAGTCTTATCTCAACATTTTCGAAAATATTTGAATATGTGATAGCTACACAAATTCAAGCATTTTTGAGTAGACATAATGTTTTATCACCTTGCCAACATGGTTTTACAAAAAACAAAAATTGCAACACAGCGTTATATGAATTTACAAAATTTATACATTCATCTATAGAAGAAGAAAAAATCTGTTGTGGTATCCTACTTGACTTATCCAAAGCATTTGATTGTATTAATCACGAGTTACTATTATCAAAATTGCAAGATATAGGCTTGAGAGGAGTTGCACATAAGTGGCTAAAATCCTACCTTATCGGAAGGAAGCAAATAATAGAAATAAAAAGAGAAACAGGAATCGTACAATCAAGGATCTTGGAAACAACGGGAGGGGTCCCACAAGGCAGTATGTTGGGTCCTATATTGTTCAATATTTATATAAATGATTTGTTTAAATTGAACGAAATAAATTATGTAAAAATTGTAAATTACGCTGATGATACTAATATTTGTATTAATGATAAAAATATGGATAAATTGTGTCAAAATGCAGCAGATACATTGGAACAAGTATTTAGTTGGTTTGAGCAAAATAGATTAATTGTAAACAAAAATAAAACTAATTGTATCTTATTCAGAAAAAATGAAACTATCAGTAGTCCGCAGAACCTCATCTTTGGTAATTTTGATCTGCCCCTAACACGCTCAGCCAAATTTTTGGGACTCTTTATCGATGATAGATTAAAATGGCTAGAGCATTTAAATTACATCACTAAAAAATTATGTAAAACAAACTATATGCTACGCGTCTTAAAAGAATATGTCTCCTTTAGGATACTAAAAATGGTATATCAATCCAATTTTGAAAGTGTATTACGTTTCGGGATTATTCACTGGGGAAGGTCTACCAACATAAACCAAATATTTATCTTGCAGAAACGAGCATTAAGAGCCATACTTGGATTAAAGCTTAATGAGTCCTGTAGAAATCTCTTCAAAAGAAATAAATTACTCACACTTTTCGCAATATTCATCCTGGAAAACGTATTATTTATAAGAAACCAAAAACATCTTTACAATAAAAACATGGCCACACATTCACATAATACCAGATATAAAAATAATTATCAATACCCAATCCACAAATATAGCTTTACAGAAAAGAGTCCTCATTACACAAGTATGAAGTTATACAACACATTGCCAAATGAAATAAAGATTATAAGTGACTCAAATATATTTAAACGGAAAGTTATTGAAGTGCTGTTGGACATAGAACCATACAGTCTCGAAGAATTTCTTAATTTTAAATATTAGCTATGTATTTACATATGTTTTGTTCTCTGTGACGCTCTTTCTTATATTAGATGTACATATTATGTTCTCAAATATGGTATATTTTTGTAAGAATAAAGGTTATTATTATTATTATTATTATTAATCGATAGTCAAATATATAATAATCAATCTGGCTAATTTCTTGCAATCTTATTAAGGCCCAAAGGAATAGGGAATTAAAACAAAATATTTCGAAATAACAAATAACAAATCTGTACTCTTCGTTATTACTGATTTTCTGTGCAGTAAATATTCCAATATGATCGCAGTCCTATGGAGGAGACACTCACCTTAAGCGATAGTATAGTCTGTTCGTTGGATCTTCCGTCGTACGTCACAAACTATCGCTTCGAGAAACGACGCAAAAACATTCAGTCTGATAAAGTAAAACAAATGCGTTAAAAAAAGAACGCACTGTAAAATTTTCGTCGTTTTTTGAAGCGATAGTTTGTGATGTACGACGGAAGATCCAACAAACAGACTATAAGGAGCTTCAGCGGTATCCAGAAAATTTAAACCGAGCCACTCACATCAACAGTAAGTAATCAGCTTGAGGAATTACCAAAATTACCGCCAAGAAATAAATCGAAATGCTACATTACTTTTCTGCTAATGTGGAATCACAAAACTCGTAATATGTATGGTTCATGAGTAATATCCACGATAAAACAAACGAAATCGCTTAGACCAATTGACTTAATTAAGAAATCTGCTGAGTCACTAAATATCAACGATTCCTAAATTATTGAGAATGTTTTTCCAGTCAAACCCGTAGGAAACATTCACTATTTTCAAAATTTCGATGTGAATATTCGTGAATGCTTTAGTAAATTTATACCTTCTTAGAGCTCTTTCTGCAATTGTAAATATTTATTTTACGTTATACTTCAGCAATTTGATTAAAATTTGAAAAATTTGTTTAAGTATTTGTTTCGAAGATGCAGAGCTGGCGAGTAAAGTTTCTTACGCTTTCTACAAAACATACTCGTATGTTTGGTGCTTTTCATCATGAAGAATTTAACAAAAGTACAAAATGGCATGAACATGATATTTTAACTTTAATTTTAGATAATAGCAAATTATGATTATATTAGATTAAAATAATGACAAAAATGTTTGGGTGTATATAAAGTTGCCTAAAATACGTTTTTATACAATTTTAACGCTACACACTTACCCATCATTAAAAGTATTTATTGGTAGTCCAAGGAGAAAGCAAATAGAAATATAATTTATGACTCTAAATATACTTTAGATATATATTTAAGATAAGTATTTCTTGTATTAAAAGCATTGAGATATTTTGACGAGAAAAGGGCAATTATTTATGATATAGATGTGGATATGAAGGTCACAACGCAATCATTATCATTATATTATTTTCTGAATTAAAAATATAATAATTAGTAATTATAGTAAATAATGTAAAGAAAACTGACGCGTATTAAATATTTTAGATCTCATCACTACACCTTTTAATAGTATTTTTAAAATAAGAACTTCAATATATTTTATCACCGTTTGTATTTCCAGAACTCTATTTAGTAACATATAAAAGAATATTGGTTTAAATAATGATGTAGTTTACCAAGAGTAAATTATATAAAAACGATCTTAATATCTAATTATAATTCTGTTTCAATACACGTACTGTTAAGTAAAAAATCGTGTGTAATAGAAAACAATTATTTTTCCATTATTCTCAATTTTCATTATATTCAAGTTTGGGCCAATAAATTTTGTCCCAGAACAACGGCTTCAACAGTTTACTTAGGCGCATACGTCCGGATTCAGAATTATATCCGTTCAAAAAAAATGTGATTATGAATTTTACATTCCCAAACAAAAAATCCTATAAATCACATAGGGTACGTATTATCTCCCGCCGTTGTTGACAGATAATTTAATGGGCCATTTTCAGGTTTACCGTCCAATTATTGGTATTATGGCAATAGTTTGCGCAGTGGCCATTAAACAATGACGGGTTAGTTACGCAAAGCCCAGAGTCCGTTTTCTGTAACCGATGAAGGATAATTTAGTCAATTATTCAATCCAGACGTTTCCTTAATTGCATACTGTTTATCCTAGATCTGTAGCTTTTTTTTGCCACATAATGGAAATTCGTAGACATCTAAAATTCTAAAGATATGCAAACGTACCTCGGGCAAGTCCGACATTACTTGTCTCCTACGCATGCAGAGATAAGCGGTGAAATATTTATAAATGGAGATTTTATTTCCGAAGCATTACAGCTGACATATTTGTGTGTTATCCGTGCACTGCACTAAGGGACATAAAAAAATGAAACAAACACGACAGAGTGCAAATATTTGCTGAAATGCAAAATTTCACACAGGCACACACAAATCAATTCCTTGGTGGCTTTAATGACAAGCGCATCGAATTTTTACGATGTAAATTGTGAACGTATTTGAATATTTACAACCTTGCCGGAATATATCCTACACAGTTTCTGAATGCGTGATTTAGTTAAAAAAATATTCAAGTAATTGTAAGTATTGTCATCCATACAATATGTTTATAATTACATGTAACCTTATAACAATTGTAAAGCCTAACTAGGAGTGTTAACATTCAATTTTCCGGGTTCTGAAGAAGCATGGATGACCCGCACTTTCACTAAAGGGTTATTTAATTAATGGCGCTTTAAAGTCAGTGACGCTATAAAGTTGTACATATACATTTCACAAAATTACATGACGGAAGGGTCCTAAAGGGCGCGTATAACCGTAATTTTTTTTTATCACTTAACGTAACTATATGTAATTACTTCGAATGAGCGTTAAATTTAAAAAAAATTCTTGCGATGTAATACGTAAAAAACAGTAGAAAATAATACTAAGTATTTTTACACTATTAATAATATATTTATATAATTTATCCAAAATAATTGCTGTTATCAATTAGTTATTTGAAATTATTTATCTTTAACACATCTTTCTCTTCACATGGGTGATATTTTTATGTATTAATTTTCATATATTTTGCCGTATGCAAAATAAACAAATTTTTTCAAATGTATACAGTACTTTGTAGTCCTGAAGGTTGAGTTTACCTATAATTTATTCTATAGGAAATACGTTCAGCTTTATTATATTAAATAACAAGAGATAAATTATGCCAATTATAAGAATATATTTAAATCCTATGATTACTTTTTTGGTTATATTCATTTATTGTGCTTTACCCCACATTAAGATATTTTTTGATAAATGTGAGTAGACACAACCGTAATAAATTTGCATGATGGCATCCTTGATTAAAGTAATATTGTAATATTGAATAATAGGCTGAATTAATTTTTGTAAAATTTGTTTAGGCCAATATGATTTGCTATCAATTAATAATCCTAGAAACTTTACCTTTGATATTTATTTTAAAAAAGATGGAAATTGCTTCTTTTTTTGCAATATTTGTTATTAAAACATTCCGATCACACCATAAATTAAAATCATTTATTATAGTTTCAATGCATTGTCTTAGTTCTGATAACTCTGACCATGACACAAATGTAGTTGTATCATCTGCAAATATAATAAGTTCACCGAAAAGATAGTGATTCTGGTAAATAGTTTTTAAATAAAGTGAATAACAAAGGGCCAAGAACAGAGCCTGGAGGTATTCCTACATTTAAGATATTTTATTTTGATATATTATTCTCAATTAAAATTTAATCTTTCTATTTTGTAAATACGATTTCAAAAACATTTTATCTGAGCTGGTATCTTTCTATTTTTTCTAAAATAAAATGAAGCGACGCTCTTAACCGATCGAATAAAAGTCCAACAACGTATATTCCTGAGTTTAATTCAGAAATGATATATTGCAATAATTGGTAGCCGGTTGTCTCTGTTGATTATTTTTATTCTAAAACTGTTGATATTTTGTAAGCATATAAAATTTGTTAATAAATGTCATCATTCTCTTAAATGTAAGCTTCTGAAATAAATTTGAGATGATGGAAAGTATAGAAACGGGCCTATAGTTTTCAAAGTTTTCCAGTTCGCTTTATTTTAGAATTTGAGTTATAATCGATAATTTAAATATATCCGGATAAGTTTCGTTTTCCAAAGACCAATTAAATAAAAATGTTAGGATATGAGTAATAACATTCTTTTTTAAATTTTCATGCCCATAGGACGGTTTTATATTCAGATTGTCTATTTCTTTTGCAACTTCCATATACGTTACATCCGAAATATAATTTGTTGAATTTGGTTCTCGTTTATCTCGTGGTGAAACATTTTTAATATAAAGGGTTGTTTATAGAAAGACACTTGGTTGATTGGTTGAATAAATCGTAAAAATTGTGAAACCAACCAAGTGCCTTTCTATAAACAACCCTTAATATCCGAAAAATAAAATGAATTTGATATAGAAGCTTGTGCTACTGTACATTCATTTGAAACATTGGTTCCAAAGTGTTGAAATAGTTTTTCTTTTGTTACTGCCGCAAAATAATTACTAAACATATTTGATATTAAATAACTATCTTTAATTACTACGTCATTCACTGTTAAAGTCATGTGTTTGTTTTATAATTGCCTTGTTCTCTTTTAATAATATTCCAAGTCTCTTTTGACAGATTGGATACATAATTTATTTAATTTGAATAATAATTCTTCTTGAATAATTAGACATTTTGTGAGTAAATTCACTTTTTAACGTTATATTCTTGCCAAATTTTTTTATTAGTAGAATATTTATATTCATAAAATAAGGTTTTTAGTTGATCCCTTTCAAGTGCCAATTAGTTGTGTACCATGGATTTTTAGATATATTTATCTTCCTAGTGACAATCGTACTTGATTGATCTAACATTATTGCATATTCTATATTAATATTATAAATGCACTATTTACATCTAAAGCATTGTAAATGGTTGTCCAATCAAATTTATTGATTATCTAGTCTTGATCTTTTAATACTCTACCCCTTCCTTTAAGTTATTTCATCCCGAGATACGTCATATGGAAGTACTTGGCATATCTGCAGTGTAGCGTTCATAAACATTGTAACGCTTGTAAGAATTGGCAATTGGTTGTATTGTTGTTGTTGGCTAAAATGCTCCTAATTATTCTCCAATACAATAGTTTTCGACCATATAGTAGCTTTGTGAAAGCTAACTGTTTGATTACATATTTTAGAAGATAATTCTTTAACGTTCATAATCTTTTTGCATAATACCATGTTGAATCTTGGTAATGCTATGAGATTTCACATTCATTTTCTTCATGTTCAGTTCCAGAATGTCAAAAGCAACAGTATTGTCTTTCTTTCCAACATAAATAATATTTTTTTCTAGTAATATCATTTAGTTAGCAATAGGAAAAACTAAAACAACGTAATTTATCTTTCTTCTTAAACAACAAAATTGACCTTGATTACATAGACTATTAGATGGCTAATTAGAACCTTTCCATTTTGATATGATCCCATTAGTTTGTCCCTTTTTACCTAGTGGTAATTTTCTCGCGGTCTGTCTAATTGGTTGAGCATTATCGATATTAATTTTATATTGAACGATGTTAGTATAATTTCTGGTCCAGTATTAGATACATCCTTGTATTTTAGGTTTAGTGCCTCTTAAACACGCTGAAGTCAAAGCATATGTTGAAGTTGTTAATAATATTTTCTGCTGTGGTCTTTCCCAGAACCCATAAAGTAGGAGTACATATTTTTAGCATCATATCCCTTACTCAAATGTAGACAATAAGAGTATGTATTTATTATTCTAACTACGAGGCTGTTATTATTATTGATGAGTTCATAGTGGTTTGATTAGATGTTTTCGCCAAACTGCGTAATGATTATTTCACTTCTCTCTAGAACCAATATTTCTGATTACATGGTGGCACTAATTTGTTAACTATTAACTTTAAGAAATCCATTTTTGAGATTCAGTTTCATACCTTCAGTAAATATGGCGTCTATTGCGAAAAATAACTTATCTTATTTATTTATTAGATTATACTTTTGGTGATACACATGAATATACATAAATAAATTATAAAACATACAAAAATTTTAGGTAGAAGAAGCTGGACGGAGTTCATGCGTCTGCAATGATCTTCCAGTCTAACCCATATTTTTGACAGGCAGTAAGAGTGCAAGAATTTTATTTGCTCTCTTTACCATTACTATTTGCCTTATTTTAGGCTTATTATCTTTAGGATATGGAGAATTTACTTTGTCAAAAGTCTATATTTGCTATTATAATTTAGTGTTGAAATGATGTGTTGTAATTAGCATCGATTTTGTCTATCTGTGAATAGTAGCAGTCTTTTGCTATAATTCATTATTTGATAAGCCAACGGTAGTTTTTTGAAGCTCTATAGTCAAAAATTTTAGAAAATCTTCATTCCCTACTCTTATTATTTTTTTACAAAGTCTCTCTTAATCACTTATATAAGTTCTTCTATTTCTTAAATTTTCAAATTTGGTTCTGATTTTCCATTTCACTTAATTGAACCTGTGAAATTATCGAAATCAACGAAATGATGAAATCTTTAATAACTTTGTATTCTTATTATTTTCCTATATATCCTTCATCATTTTTATAAGTACAGTGAGAGTCTAAGAATTTTCTTTGTTCTCTTTACCATTACTATTTAACTTATTTTAGGCTTATTATCTTTAGGAGATGGGGAATTGACTTTGTTAAAGTCTATATTTAATATTTTAATTTAGCGTTGAAATGATGTGTTGTCGTTTGCTATGATTAGTTATTTGATAAACCAACGGTAACTTCTTCAGTTTTTTGACGCTCTATAGTCAAAAAGTAATGAAAATCTTCATTTCCTACTCGTACAATTTCTCTCTGTATCACGTATGTTCTTCTATTTC
This sequence comes from Ontholestes murinus, assembly GCA_963969525.1. NCBI lineage: Eukaryota > Metazoa > Arthropoda > Insecta > Coleoptera > Staphylinidae > Ontholestes > Ontholestes murinus. Next base: position 36,202,004 of record OZ018394.1, read on the forward strand.
TTAAATTTTCAAGTTTGGCTTTGATTTTCAAGATTACTTTTTGTAAAATTATCGAAATTAGCAAAATGATGAAATCTTTAGTAATTTAGCATTCCTATTATTTTCCTATTGCGGCCTCCCTTGTATCCTTTATTATTTTTATATGTTTCTTCAATTTTCTTACTTGCCTTGATTTACCATAGCAGATTTTGTGACTTGGATATCAAGAACTAGGTCACAAATTTAGTTTGTTACGCAATTACAATTATCTACATTGGCTGTTTTTTTCTGTAAGGTATTTTCAGTTATAACGGAGAAACTCATTCATAGTTCTTTAAGAAGTTCTTAATCATAACCTATTTATGAATGCTTATAAAGATGATTATACCTTATTTCACTGAAAAACAATAAATGGGTGCAGTTTTATTTCCTTCTGCAGCTCTCATATAATTTTGTTGTTATCTTTTTGATCTCGGTAACCTTAAACTTAAATATTGCTTGCTATGTTTGATACATTTTTATTTTCATTAATTCCGTATACCTGTGCTTTACTTTATCAAACTTAAAGCGAGTCAAACGAAAGAACCAGATGGTTTTCCACAATTTTTTGTAAAGGATACGGTTGTGGTAATTGGAAAGCCATTGATACTTATTTTTAATTTAATTTTAGAAACAGGACGATTTCCCAAAATCTGGATAAAGGCCAAAGTTTTACCCATATTCAAAAATTCGACAAATCTAGCATTAACAACTATCTCTTTGAAAGTTTACTAACTGATTTTATATATTCAAGAGTCTCTATCAAAATAACCAGTATGCAACATGGTTTTATGAAAAAAATATCTACTCTTACAAATCTGTTGAATTAAACCCAAGATATATCGAATAATATGCATGACAGGAGCCAAACAAACGTCATATATACAGACTTGTCAAAACCCTTCGATCGCCTACCGCACCCAAATATAAAAGAGAGATTAAAAGCTTTTAATATCTGGGACAATATCGTTAATGTGATAAAATCTTATCTGTATGGTAGATCTCGATACGTTTAATATGGCGGATGCAACTCCAGAGAATATGTGGCTTATAGTGATGAACCTCAAGGGTCAAATCTGGGACCCCTTTTATTCGTAATCTTCATAAACACGTGCTGTGATAACCTCAGTTGTGATGTCCTTTTATATGCGGATGATGTCAACAAGGTTACCCATATACAAATCTGTTGAAACAGTTTGAATTGATAAGCATCACCGACCATCACAAACATCAATTGTTATTATTTTTACATAAAATTATCCATTATCATGTAGACAATACTTACTTTTTAGATCATATATTCTTCCACATAAAGCATATCGCTTAAAATTTGTAAAATTTGTGTAAATATTTGATTAATTTCAACATGACATATAATGTATTAGACAATAATTAAATCTGAATTTGTTTAAATCAGACGTTCCCAAAAAAATTCACGCAGCAGGTCCATAGTTTATCCAGCAGTATAAGCAGTTGCTTCATCTTGCTGAAACCACAAATTAGGATTCTACTCCGTCATTAGCTGGAAAAAGCTTTAAATCGTTGTTCTGTAAGAAGCTCCGGAAATCGTTTCCACCTTCATTTTCGAAGAAATATGGGCCGATAACTCTATTAGCCATAATACCGCACCAAATAGTATATTTACATGGATGCAACTGATGGTGGTATATTGCCCTTGGATTTTCATAGCCCCAAAATCTACAGTTTTGTTTGTTGACATAACCATTTAAATGGGCTTTATATGACATCAAAAAATTATTTAAAAAATCAAGTCTTTGTTGGTGGTGTTTAATTTTGTATGAGTATATCTTAAGATCCAACCTTGAAATTCTACGCAAAGTCGTTCTGGAAATGCCCAATTAGCTGGAACGACAACGAGTTGAGATACATGGGTCATTTGCAACACTCTGCCGCAGTTTCCACGTTGTCTTCAGTGCGAATAATTCGATGGGCACCTCTTCCAGGACGGTCAGAAACTGAACCCAGTTCCTCAAAACGACCGATTAAACTCCTAATAATGAAAGCTGTGAATCTTGAATTAAAATATTTACTATATACATATATTACATCATTTTTTAGTGGCTAAAACATAGTAAGTGTGTTAGTTAAGTGTTTAAAATATTTACGCTGCGTCAAAACAATTGATCGTTGACAAGAATAGAAAAATTCGATAATTGTAACGCGTTGTTTAGTATTCTATAGTTTCATATTGATATTCCAAAAATTCAATTATAACCTACAAAAAAAAAAAATCAAAAAATAAAATTTTTTAGCCTTGGTCTCGTTTCGCCCACACTGTGTAATTGAATGTATTAATCATTTTAAGTGACAAATAAATAAAATAATAAAAGTGTATTTGTAATTGCAACTTTTTCCAAGTAATAATTTATTAATGTGTATGAAATTCCTTACAGGACACATTTTATTATCATAAAATAATATAACATAAAATCTATTAGAGTCCTCTTCAAACAACATTATTGAAAATTAAAATTGGCTACCATATTTCTTTTAATTAGCACATAGTAATTTTGTTTATGAAAAAATAACATATTTATAGGGGCAGAAAGACCGCAGGTCTATAGCCCAGACGGACTAACACCATTTATTTGTTTTCATATTCATTGTTATTGTTATTATGTATCATGTTTTTTCCAAATAAAGATTATTGTATATACCGGGTGTCTCAGCGTGCGCGCCGAGTAGCTTTACGGCTAAACGGTTTATTTTTTTCAAAATCCGTTTTCGCAGGAGTATGTAGGTGTATTGGGACCACATTTTAAAATTAGTTTTAAATATACAGGGTGTCCCATAAAAGCATGGCGTATCATAGTTATGTTTTTTCTTATGGAACACCCCATATTTGATATTTTTTTCAGATTCTACATCAAAAATAAGGGTAACTTTCATTATAAGATCATATGCCTAAACCTAATAATTTCTGAAATATTTAAACAATTTTGGAAAAATTGACGTTTCGAAAAAAAATTATATCTTTCAAATAGGTGAATGAAAACAAATGAAATTTTGTGTCAGTATATTAGACTAATGGGTGAATATTTTAGGCCATTTATAGGAATTTTAAATATTAAGATGTTTTGATAATTTAATGTGTCTACAGAAACACATTCAAGGTCAAATTTCGTGCTTACTTTAAATGGAACACCCTATATCTAATAAACCTATCTTGTAGCAAATTTTATTATCTTTCAAAAAGTATAAAGGTATTCTATACCTGTTACTTATAGTTTTCAAGATATATCCATTTTTGTTAATTTTCGACATAATAATTATTAGTATCAATTATTGCAATAGTCAGTTAACACAACCAATGATTTTCGAGATATTTCCAAATTAACACACTGTTGCGGTAAATATGCCCGGAGACGTCAGTGGACTGTATTTGGGGTGCCCTTAAAGGGGGAATTTCTCCGGCGCGAGGGTGGCGAATACGAGCACTGTTCACGGGGAGGAATTGAATGGTTGAAGGACACTAACCTTGATCATCCTGCTGTTCTGGACGGCTAGAAATCCCTCGCAGGTGGGACTTTAAACTTCTTCCTCGTGGACGTACACGTACGCGAATAGTAGTAGGAATAATTCGTAAATAATGAGCCGGTGGCGAAACTACGCGAGTAGCCAATATGCAAAATGAAGAAACGGCGGAGCCAAGACCAACTTTTCGTGTGTTAACAAAAAATATATATCTATCTTTATGGCGGTGCCCGAAAACTCTTCCTCTTCTTCCGCTAGTGGGTTGGGTGTGTGGGGTAGAAAAAAATAGACAGGCGCATTAAGAGGAAAACGTAAACAGAGATGCGCGCATTTGCCTCCCAATTTTGAATATGAATTTAGTACAAAACATACCCCCCACCCAAAATGAAGATTTTGGAGTTTTAACTATAATTAATGGATAAGTTCCCGAAAAAGAGGAAAAAACAACAAAAAAATAAAGAGAATATAAACTATGGAATAACGATACGAACAAATATGTACATCAACATTTCTCTCCGCGCGTAATTTAATCTTTAGGTAAAGGTACGACCTTGTTTACGGGCCTTAGAACTTCACCGGTGTGCGTTTTAATTTTAACAATTCTCGCAACTCCGTCCGGGCCGACGATCAGCTGGGAAATACGTCCTTTCGGCCACTCGGTTGGCGGCATTCCAGGACTATACCAGAACACTAAATCACCCTTAGAGAGTGGTTGTGAATTTAAAGTCCATTTCGGACGATAAATCTGCGAGTGAAGATATTCTTTGCTCCATCTCTTCCAAAAAGACTGTATTAACTGTCTTATCAATTGCCATCGATTTAATCTATTAGTTTGAAGCTCAAGGATATTGGGTTCAGGACGTGAAAGGATAGGACCACCTATCAAAAAATGGCCTGGGGTTAAATAATCGACGCCATCTTCAGGAGCATTCGAAACTTCACAGAGGGGACGAGAATTCAATATACCCTCTATGCGGGTAATTAGAGTAATAAATTCTTCCAAAGAAAGTACTTGGTCACCTACGACACGTCGGAAGTGAAATTTAAAGGATTTCACACCCGCCTCCCACAACCCACCGAAATTGGGTGCGTAAGGGGGATTGAAACACCATTCAATTTGTCGGGTAGCTAAATAATGAGCAATTTTTTCATTGGAATTTTGCATAAATTGTGTAATTTCATTAATTTCTCGTGCAGCTCCTTTGAAATTACGGCCCTGATCCGAATAAATCCGATTAGGAAGACCTCTTCGAGCAATAAATCTGTCCAATGCCGCAAGACAACCCTCAGTACTGAGACTGGTAACAGCTTCGAGATGTAAAGCTTTAGTCACCATGCACACAAAAAGTGCTACATAGCATTTTATAGTACGAGTCGTTCGTAGGGCAGAGGCTTTGAGATTAAATGGACCTGCAAAATCGACACCTGTATGACTAAAAGTCCGAGAAGGTTCAACGCGATAAGATGGAAGATCAGCCATAGGAGGTTGTACAGGTTGAGCTTTAAATCGATAACAGACTAGACATCGAAAAATACGTTGTCTAATCAAATTTCTGGCCGACGGTATCCAATAATTACGTTGAATAAGAGATTGGACTAACTGTGGACCACCGTGGCATGAGAAAAAATGGAAATGATCTACAAGTAATGTAGCAAGTCTACTCTTACTCGGTATCAAAATTGGATGACGGCTATTACGCGGGAGTTTAGAGTGTTTTAAACGTCCCCCCACCATGACAAATCCATGGGGGTTGAGAAAAGGAGATAATTTACGATATCTTCGAGAACATAAATTACCATCTGATAATGATTTGACATCGGAAGCAAGATGTCGAGATTGAGTCACTTTAATAGAAAGATCTAGAGCATCTTTATATTCCTGACCTGAGAGCGGTCCTATGAGACATTCAGTAGTATCATGAGTACTTTTAATTTTGAGATTGCGAACAAAACGAATAACGTAAGCTAGAATGCGCTGCAATTTTGTTAAAGAGGAAACTTTGTCAAATAATTCATCAAAAGAAGATGAATCTAGCATAGATAGATGAGACGCAATTTGTACGTCTTTCAATTCTAAAACAACTGTTTGATTTCCGAAGGTTTCGTTTGGCCATTTTGTCACTGAGCTATGGAGAAAATCTGGACCATGCCACCACAATTTACAATTTAATAACTCGGAGGGCAATAATCCACGACTAGCCGGATCGGCTGGGTTTTTAATTCCTGGAACATGTTTCCATAGAGCATCACCTTTATTCTCATGAATCTGCGCTACCCTATTTGCTACAAAAGTTTTCAAAAGATGTGGCGGAGTGCGAATCCATGAGAGAGTAGTAGTAGAATCAGTGAAACAAATGGGTGAATCTAACTTAATTGAAGAAAATGAAGGAGTAATTTGACGTAAGAGTTTTGACAACAAACAAGCAGCACCAAGTTCAAGACGCGGAATTGTCCACGGTTTGAGTGGAGCAACGCGAGATTTGGCTATAACTAAATTAACATGAACAGAGTTTTCTAATTCGAGGCGCAAATAAATTACAGCAGCCATTCCAATACTGCTTGCATCAGAAAAACCTATCAGGCGAGCATTTAACCAATTAAGAGAAATTATGCATCGAGGAATTGAGATTTTTTCTATAAAATGAAGTTCCTCTAGAATGCGAGACCAATGTTGAGAAATGTCGGGAGGTAATGTATCATCCCAATCAACATTATCTAACCATAATTTTTGCAATAAAACTTTGAGAGAAAATACAAAGGGACTAAGATAACCATTCACATCGTACGTTCGAGCTATTCGAGACAAAATTCCTCGTTTCGAGGGAATTTCTTTAAATGGGCTGAGAAAATAATGAAAAACATCACGTGTGGGATCCCAAGATAATCCTAACACTTTAATGCTAGACGACGAAGAAGGAATTTTTTGAAAAGTGGTATTATTAAAATCAACAATAGAATTTTTAGAGCTGGCCCACTTGCCTAGCTCAAACCCTCCAAGATTCAAAAGTTCAACGAGTTGTTTGCGGAGTTCGAGAGTAGAAAGTTCATCATCTGCACCACACAAAATGTCATCTACATATATGCTGAATTTTAATGCATTTGCTGCGAGTGGAAAACGTGAACCTTCATCTTCTACTAACCTTTGAATCGTGCGCTGAGCCAAAAAAGGACTGCAAGTAGCCCCAAAAATGACGCGAGTGTGTTCCCATTCACGAATGGGTTCATTCGTCGAAAATCTCCAAAATATATGCTGATATTGGCAATCGTCGGGGTGTAAAGAAATAGCTCTGAACATTTGTTTTATGTCACAAGTAAGTGCAACTTGCGGAATGCGAAAGCGGGTAATAACTTGACCAATATCCGACTGCAATTTCGGTCCACTTAACAATGTATCATTAAGACTAATGCTATTACTATCCTTTTCTGCCGGGTTAAAAACGACTCTGATTGAAATCCCGGATGAATTTGATTTCATAACTCCGTGATGAGTTAAAATATATGGAACCGTACGTGTGGCTGGTACTAAATGACCTTGAGAAATATAATCTTCAATATTGTTTCGATATAATTCAAAAAATTGAGGATCGCGGTTAAAGCGAACTTCAAGTTTCAACAATCGATTAATTGCGTGTTCCCGATTGGAACCTAGAATGGGACGAATCCCGTCTTTGAATGGAAACCTTGTAATGTAACGTCCTGATTCACTTCGCATGACAGTTTCTTGAAAATATTTTTCACAAAAGTCGTCTTCAGGTGAAGTATGAGGAGTGGAAGGAATTTCTTCGCTTTCCCAAAAAGAACGTAAAATGTCATTTAAAGAGTGAGTGTATTCTATATTACTAAACATTGAACTAATTGCAATCTGAGAATTAGATTCAGAATGAGGAGCGGAGCCCATAATCACCCATCCAAGGGTGGTACGAATTGCGCTAGGATTGCCCTTGATATGAGCTGGTTGCGAAGGGGTTATATTAAGAACTGAATCTACGCCTAACAAAATGTCAATTTCCGACCTACAATGAAAATTCGGATCTGCTAATTCGAGATTTGAAAAGCGATCTCTAAGGGATTGAGAGAGGGTAGTTGCTGGCAGATCACTAGTAACTCGAGGAATAACAACCGCTTCGAAATTTAGGATTGATTCGAATGAGTTTAAGGGTGCAAGTTTACAGTTCACAAGCCCTTGCGCGCGACCTAGGGACGTTTGTCCAATTCCCTTCAAAGAATAAGGACACTTGGAACGTGATAAACCTAAACGATTTGCTAATTGAGTTGTTATAAAATTTACTTGACTGCCAGAGTCAATTACTAAACGACAATTATGCCACTTTCCATAAATATCTAAAATTCGAGCTTGCGCGGTACCCAAAATGGCAATTGAATTTTGACTTGGAAATTTCGAATTGACCAACGAGACAGATGCAGAGGTGATATCAGATTGTGGTAAGTTATGACAAGAAGTTGTACTAGTTTGTGGTGTACAAGTTTCAGATTTTTTCACAAAATTATTTTCAAAATGCAACAGAGTATTATGGCTTTTACTTCCACAAGATTTACAACTATTTTTTGAAGAGCAATTTGAAATATTATGTGTACCGAGACAAGCGTAACAACGTTTTAGTTTTTTGGCGATTTCATAACGTGCTTTGGGAGAACTAGCAAGAAATGAAGGGCATTTGATCAATTTGTGATGATCTTTGCAATGTGGGCAACTAATATTATATGTTTCAGAATCTTGAACAGTCATGTAAGCTCGTCTACGATCTGAGATTTTACTATGAGAATTTGAATTAATTTTAATTTGAGAAGTCGAAGAAGGTGTAATTAATTCCGCGACCGAGCAATAACTACGTAAAAATTCAATCAAATTTTCGAAACGAGGAAATTTCTGTTCTAGATGTTGAGATTCAAAGTCTTTTCTAGTTTTGGAATCTAATAAACGAAGTGAAATTTCTAATAAAATGTAATCTGCAAATTCATTAATTTTCAACGCGTTAAGAGATGTTACATTTGCATCAAGCGTATCTACTAAGTCTCTAATAGCACTAGGTGAATCAGATTTCAAAGGAATTAATTTCAAAATGTTTGATAAATAATGATTTGCAAGACGACGTTTATTAGTAAAGCGATTTATTAAAAGCTGATAAGCGGTATTATAATTTTCTGGAGTGAATGTAACTGTTTGAAGTAAATTGAATGCACTGCCTTCTACATAACTAAGCAAATATGAGAATTTTTCTATGTCCTTTAAATCCGTGTTGTGAATTAAGCTATTATACAGTGCAATAAATGCTGGAAATTTCTCATAAGTGCCGTTAAATTTAGCGATTTGAATTTCAGGGAGATGAGTGCGAGCTAATGGAGAGGATGTAGGTGGTTCAGGTTTAATTGTGGGTGCAAGTGACGTGTGTTTACCGAGTGCAGTTAAAATATCGAAATACAATTCATCAAAAGCGGTAGTTAACTGAACGGTATTAACAGTGAAGTCCGAATGCGTAGCCGATAAAACTGCTAATTTATCCAAAACGTTATAATAATCAACTTTAATTGATTCGAGTTCATTTGCACGCAATTTAAATGATTCTAATTTTTTAGGTAATTCAGTAATTAAATTGTAACACATTTGCACTTTAATCCACAAACACTCTTTCTTATTATTGAGAATAGCAAATGCTTTAATATCTTTAGCTAAAGGAGGTGTAATTTTTGTTGTTTCTGTAGTCATTATTGATCGATAAATATAAATCAGCTGATCGACCGCGAAGCAAAGTGGCGAGAATGAAATGAGCAAGATGACCGTACGCGCAAACAATAGGCGCAGGCTGAGAGTGTGACGCGCGATCGTAGCGGAGAGCGATGCTGATGTACAAATTCGACAAAAAAACTATCGCTTTTTTTTTTGCCCAGAAATAATGAACGCGAATTTAATTTCGACGGATTTTAGAATGAATTTAATAAAAGAGTGAAATATGCTTTTCCCGTAAACCCAAATTTAACTCTTTGATCCGGTTCGAAGGACCAATTTTATGTTGCGGTAAATATGCCCGGAGACGTCAGTGGACTGTATTTGGGGTGCCCTTAAAGGGGGAATTTCTCCGGCGCGAGGGTGGCGAATACGAGCACTGTTCACGGGGAGGAATTGAATGGTTGAAGGACACTAACCTTGATCATCCTGCTGTTCTGGACGGCTAGAAATCCCTCGCAGGTGGGACTTTAAACTTCTTCCTCGTGGACGTACACGTACGCGAATAGTAGTAGGAATAATTCGTAAATAATGAGCCGGTGGCGAAACTACGCGAGTAGCCAATATGCAAAATGAAGAAACGGCGGAGCCAAGACCAACTTTTCGTGTGTTAACAAAAAATATATATCTATCTTTATGGCGGTGCCCGAAAACTCTTCCTCTTCTTCCGCTAGTGGGTTGGGTGTGTGGGGTAGAAAAAAATAGACAGGCGCATTAAGAGGAAAACGTAAACAGAGATGCGCGCATTTGCCTCCCAATTTTGAATATGAATTTAGTACAAAACACACACTAATTGAATAATTTATTTACACATATGTACATGATTACGTAATATCGTCTTAGAATTTCAAAAAACATAACGAAAAACAACAAATGAAATTAACAAAATAATAACAACATTATTTTTTTATAACAAATTTTCAAAAATACCACCATCGCACTGAATGCATAATTCAATTCTTTTTTGAAACGATAGTTTAACATTTCTTAGCATATTGGGTGTTATTGATCTAAATGCATCCTTAATTCTGTCCTTCATGTCTTCAACAGTTGTGGGAGGAGTGGTGTATACTTGATTTTTAATATACCCCCATAAAAAGAAATCCATGGGGGTTAAATCAGGGCATCTAGGTGGCCAAGCTACGTGACCTCCTCTTCCAATCCATCGCCTATTAAATATTCTATTTAAATATTGACGAACCGCCAATGAAAAATGAGGTGGCGCACCATCGAGCTGTAACCACATGTTTTGGCGAATATTCAGTGGAATATTCTCTAATAATAATGGAAATTCTTCTTGGAGAAATTGTAAAAATATGGGACCATCCAAGTATCCATCGAAAAAATGAGGTCCAATGACGTAATTACCCAAAATGCCTCCGAATACATTAATACTCCAACGATGTTGTCGATCAGTAATTTGAAATTTGTGGCAATTTTCGGTGCTGTAATAATGGCAGTTACGTCGATTAAAAGATCCGTTATTATTAAAAGATGATTCATCCGTAAATAAAATATTATTCAAAAAATCTTCATCATCGCCACTTTTATTTAAAACACATAAACAAAAATCTAACCGCTTCTCGAAATCCGCATTATTCAGATGCTGGTGAATTTCATAGTGATATGGGTGGTATTCATGTTTTTTTAATATCCTTGATATGCTCGCCTTGCTTAACCCAGTCTCACGAGCTACTATACGTGTACTCGTGCTAGGATTATCTATTACAGAAGTAAGTACCTGTAATTGTGTCTCCTCGTCCTTAGTTACAGTGTTGAAGTTCGTTTTTTTCAGATACTTGACACTGCCTGTGGTTTTAAATATATTTAAAACTTCCTCCAATGTCTTCTTATTAGGATGTCTCCTATCAGGGTACCTTTCGCGATATACTCTTTCCGCTAAGAGACAATTTTCATAACATTCCCCTATTATTAGGATCATGTTAATTCTTTCGTTTAAGGAATATTTCATTTTTGCGGTCGTTACAAATGATTCGAATGTGTCAACTGACTTTGTTTATAAACAAAAGCTACACACTAGCTTATTGCAATAATTGATACTAATAATTATTATGTCGAAAATTAACAAAAATGGATATATCTTGAAAACTATTAGTATTAGGTGTAGAATACCTTTATACTTTTTGAAAGATAATAAAATTTGCTACAAGATAGGCCTATTAGATATAGGGTGTGCCATTTAAAGTAAGCAAGAAATTTGACCTTGAATGTGTTTCTGGAGATACATTAAATTACCAAAACATCTTAAAATTTTAAATTACTACAAATAGTCTAAAATATTCCCCCATTAGTCTAATGTACTGATACAAAATTTCATTTGTTTTCATTTACCTATTTGGGAGATATGATTTTTTTTCGAAACGTCAATTTTTCCAAAATTGTTTAAATATTTCAGAAATTATTAGGTTTAGGCATATGATCTTATAATGAAAGTTACCCTTATTTTTGATGTAGAATCTGAAAAAAATATCAAATATGGGGTGTTCCATAAGAAAAAACATAACTATGATACGCCATGCTTTTATGCGACACCCTGTATATTTAAAACTAATTTTAAAATGTGGTCCTAATACATCTACATACTCCTGCGAAAACGGATTTTGAAAAAAATAAACCGTTTAGCCGTAAAGCTACTCGGCGCGCACGCTGAGACACCCGGTATAACTTATTTATTAATATTCTCTTTATTTCAATAAAAACCAATAAGAAAGTAATTGAGTAAAAAAAAACACATCTATTGCAAATATTAAAATATAAAAAATATTTTAATAATATGACTTGCTAATTAGGGTGGGAAGATGTAATGCGCTTTTTACAATGTTCCCGGAATGAAATTAAATTTTGAATTGGATACATTCAGGTGAGGTGAGGTGTTAATTAATACTCCCACACACACCACAGTTTGATATAACCACGTGTCAGGTCTAGTAATGCGAGTGATATGACCACAGCTAGAATTATTTCATAGAGCCCGGGTCATGTATTCTAACACACTAATTAATATCCCGTGCATGCCCGGAATTTTCCTTAAAATGTTATATCCACACAGTTCATGCAGTAATAACTTTGGCGTGAATTTATATCCCAGACAGTTGAAATTTATAAATTATTCATATTATTTCATAAAAGTGTAATAATGTATGTGCGCCGGCTTGTTCATTCCAAGGTGTTTTCGTTTAATATCTAGAGTTAATGTATTTTTTCATTATGGGTAAATACATTTTCTCTTGCAATTCACTTAGTCGCGGTAATGTAACTATGATAAAGAAAATGCTAATGAAATTTATAAACTTTTTATATATTTTTACAGGCTAATAATTATTTTAATTATTTCACTTAAATACTATTTCATAGGGGCTTAGGTGAAAATAATGGAATTTTAATTAGAATATAAGCGCTACTCTAGAAAATAAGTTATTATATTGTAAAATGATAGAACATGGTAAAGTATATATTTATTTAGGGTAATTGAAAAGTATAATACTCAAAAGGGGTCTTGTTGTTTAATGAAAATACTTGACAGCGTAGCAATATATTTGTGTCAGATTAAATACCATGCATAAGTCAAAATAAAAATAATTGTTTTAATAATTGTTACTATACATAATAAATGTTCTTCTGGTTGACTCACTAATATACTAATTATCCTCTGAAACCTTACTGGGAAAATTGAATAAGACAATCAACAATAAATTACTTGAAAAATGTCATTTGTCAGTTATGTATTTGCCACTAAAATCACACGTCACGATAATATTATACATTGTTTGAAAAAGTTTTCATCGTATTATATTTTTTTATCTACGATCGTACAGAAAGTAGACGCTTTTTGCATCATTTTTCATTGTAAAAGTGGCTTTTTAAAGCACTAGTGCTTTTTTACGTTTTTATTGCACGGTAATGTCAAACTGTTATTATTGCACAGAATTGTTAAATTTGACAGATGAATATATTTTGACGAAAAACTTAATGTTTTATTAATTGATACAAATAACTAATAAACTATAAATAAAATATATAATACAAACCAAATGGCAGATTTAAAAACTCTGAAGATTTCATTTAATGCAAGTCGAAGCGATTACAATAAAGCGAACATTTTTTCCATAAGTAATAATGGCGGCCGACATTTGTGCAACTTGTTTACTGGTTGCTAAGTAACGCTTTCATTAGTGCACTGCGGGTAAAATATGTTTTCATTAATTGAATTATTGAAAAGACATTAAAATATTACTTGTAAGAATATATTCTTTGAAATCCTTTACGATCGAAGATAAAATTTTGTAAGGCACACGTGTAAAAAGTTTCTTTTATTGCACTCCTGGCTTTAAAAAAACTCGCTTTTTAAACGCCAGTTCGTGCAATAAAGCATCACTTTTTACACTTGTACCTTAAATAACTATTCTACTCCCATAGTAGTAAGTAGGCAATAACGCAATCGTTTGTTGATTAGTAACCATGGCATTATGATACATGCACGTAATGAAGAAAAAACTAGCACGTAATATATTACGTAACCATTATTATTACGAAACTCAAATCAAGTAGCCTAGACAAATGAATTTGACATTTATCGTTGTTGAATACATATTACATTGACGTTATTTTGGTTTAATTATTATTAATTATTCATTGTTAAAATGAGTGAAAGTGACTCCACAGAAGAAATTGTTGAAACTCCACCAGAAATTAGGCAAATAGCAGAACATACCGCAGCGGATCTTCTCCCGGAAAAATCCAAAGAGCGTTATGAAGTGGTTTACGGTAAATTCATGGATTGGCGTATGAATAGTGTTTAGTCTTTTTGGGAAAATGTGTTATTAGCCTATTTTGGGGAAATAAGTAAGAAATACAATCCTTCATCTCTTTGGGCCATGTATTTGATGCTGCGAAGTGTTTTAATAGTGAAACATAACCTCAATATTGCAAAGTATTCTAAATTATAATTAATGGGAGTAGAAAAAGTATAGTACACAACTCGAGGTGTAAGTCACTTACGTACTCGTGGAATTACTGCACTCGCCTAACGGCTCATGCGCAACTTTTTCCACTCGTACGTAACATATGACTTACACCTCTCGTTATGTAATATTCTATTAAATTTTCGCACATGAATCATATGTTCCATAACAAGAATTTCGTATTCTAGTGGTCTCAACCCATTTTTCCACTGGTGCCTTTAATACACTATTTATTCAGGAGGGTTTGTTTGAAAGGTTTAGTAGCAAATTTTGTGCTAATGGCTAATGCATTTTAGGTAATGGGAATTATTTATGTGAATTCGTAGAGTAAATCATTGGACGGGTTATAAAGAGGGTTATTTGAGTGTCTAATTTTGGTAATGGTTCGGATTGCGGATCTTTCTGCTACTTAGATATAATACAGAGTGTAAGGATAACAGTGGGTAAAAAAGATTGAGCCGGAAAATCGATTGGTAAATATTGAATATTGGTCACGGTTTTTGTTGAAATACTTTGAATTTTAAAAGTTTCTGCTTGGAAATTTCCGTGGTTTTGATGTTGGCTTTGGCGGATGTTGCATGTGATTTGAGGGACTTTTAAGATCGTATACCATTCCTAGTTATTTTATTCTGAAAATAGTATAATATTTCACCTTATTAAAACAATGTTTAGTCTCGTCGGTATATAATTATTGTAACAAAAATCGATCAGAAATTAAATTGCTTTTAAGAAATAAGATATTAATGATGCCAAAGCTAAAATTAATCGTGTGTTGGCCTCTGTAGTAAAATCTACAGTTTTTGCATTTAAATGGAGGTATTAATGAATAACGTGCATTTATTTCAAAACACTTGTTGTTAGTAAATTAGCTATCCTATGTTTTGTGCATCATTATTTCAAGAAAATTGCTCCATTGTTACCGCAATATGATTTGTGATTTCCATTTAATATATTTAATGCCAACTTTTTAAATGTTTTTAAATTTTTATAACGACTAATGGCATTTAAAGATTTGTTGTCATTTATTTTTGAAACCAATAACGAATTTCATTAATACCATATCTATTAATTGAAATCTCTTATTTTTACGTAATTAGATGAGTTTGATCAATAATAACCCTCTTAGAGTGCAAACACCAATGAGATATAGATATAAAATTTAAATGCAAATACAGTATCTGTTGGCTGATATAGATTATAATTTGTAAATATTTTGCCTGGTAGGGATGTAATGTGTTAATTAAAGAAACCCAATGATGCCAAACTCAAAATCAACGTTTTATGAACATTACTACTAATGGAAGAAAAAATATTCATCAGTTTACAAATATTGTCTATTATTATTATTTGTCTTTGTTAAACATGCTTTTATAACTCATTTCCTCCGCTGTTCCAAACTATTAGGGATTGGCTACTTAGTTTCTTCAAATGCTTATTTTTCCCTTAATTTCGGGATGCGTTTTATAAACTTATCAATAATTAATATTTCATCAAAATTTATGTATTTAAAATTTGTATAGCATCTAACAACAACAAAATATTTGCTGTCACTTTTAGAAACACTATTTAATCTTCTAAATGATGGTTGTATAAATTTTGGATCTAAATCAATCCAATCTCTAAATATTGGATTTCACTAAATATAGACGAGTTTCAGCAATAATTATTGCACTAAGTAAAAAGCTGTTATATATCTTCCTCGTGCTTCTATAGCCATAATTTTCGAATTTTACTATTTTACTATATAGCTTGCAGTGCGATTGTACAGAATTACTTCGCTACAAAATAAGTTCAATTCTATACTTTGTATAATTGTAAAAATAAAGAACTTTTCGTTAAATACAGAATCTCACTTTTGCTGACTTATAGTAATATTTTTAGTAATAGTAATGTTTTATTTTGTGCTATTTTATTTTGTACAATACAGTTAACACAGGTCAAACCTAGAAACAAACAATGGTTACATATAAATGTAATTATTTTTTAGACAAATAGCTAATAAATAGAAAATATGCAGTAAAATAGAACAAACATATTTACAATAGCAATGTTACAATTTAATAATTTATAAGAAGTTACAAAACGACACGCAGAATATAAATATTCGATGAAAAAGTGTTAATAAAAAAGACACAAAATAAATAGATGATATAAAAAAAATTAAAAACTATACAGTCTTACATAATCAATAATTTAAAATAACCTACTCAAATTTAAAGAAGATCTTAATGACTACTTGATAAAAGTTTCACGATAATGTAAAATGCGCTGGACATTAAATAACGTCTAATGATGCTTTTGAACATCTTGTAGATTTTGCGTGCGGGTTTAAACCATTTTGGGGTTTCGTAATCTTGGGCAGTGTGGATAGATCATGAAATGATTATTATATTATTATGTTTGCGAATTTGATTATGGCTTCTATATTGAATAATGTTAGTTTTAACAAATATTAAATATTTCAGTGCAAAAATGCATGGCATGGTTGAAATTTTTAAAACGATGTATGATTAATTACATATGACACTAATAGCCCTTCTTTGCACCCCAAATATTCTCCTACTGACCCCTGATTCCCGGATACACCCATGTTAAGATACAGTATAAAATGTGGGACTGTCATAAAGCAAAGTTAGCTGAATGCAGCTCTTCATTCAGCTAACTTTTGAGGGGGTAAATTGTTGACAATATTACATTTCTAAGTGGCAAGAATGTTCTTTTCATGACAATCGTAAATCAACGCATATAACCTAAAAATTTCAATGAGTTTTTGGAATGGGAAAGGTGACTTTCACCATTTTTCTTTGCCTGTACATCCTGGTCCATTACTGTCTGCAAGTTACTTGCAATTGATTTAATAGTAGTATCATCAGTATATAGTATAACTGATGTATCATTGTAGATGTTTTGAGTATCATTAACATAAATTAAAAACAATAATGGGCCAAGAACTAAACCTTGGGGATCACCATTGTTTATTGATATATACGATGAGTTCTGATCTCTAACCCTTACCATTTGATACCGATCAGTAAGATATGAGTTGATAAGTCGGCAGCTGGTAGGTATGAATTTGAAAATCATACGGTACGTTCGAATATAGTTTATGGGTTTGAAAATACTTACTAATATGGTTGGCTAAAAGTTATTTCAATATTTTGGAGATAATAGGAAGAAGTGATATAGTTATTTAGGTCGATATGTTAGGAAATAATGGAGAAATAATTATGTCTGCGATACTCTTGATAAGATCCAAAGAACCTTTCGTGTTCTTTAGAATTTTTATAATATTTTGTAAAATAAGTTTTATTGGGTGATTGACTAAATACGTTTCGAATTGAATAAAACACAATAACGAAGTAGAAGCCTCCAACATATATAACAATAAATGCGTTTCTCCAATTTTACTAAAGTAAGAGTTGATTTCATCATCACCAATCCTGAAAGCCGGAAGATCAATATTGGATCGTATGTAAAATTTTTATGTTTTAAAATCAATTCAATATGATCCTACATAATCTAAGTCGTTAGATTATCACCTACTTTTAACAAATAGTTACGTTTTTTTAGAACCAGGTACTAATTTTGACGGGATGTTGCCATTACCTGTGCCTACAAATCGACTTATATTTTGTTTTGACCGGCGCCTGGATTGCACTTTAGTAAATCCATCCTCCGGTTTAACAGAGATAGTATTAGTTACATTAAGTGGAATAACGGTATCATGTTCGATGCAATTATTGATAAGTTTCATTATTGTTTTCTTATATATATGTCATATATATCTGTCATGCTGACATAAACAGCCAAAACGTCTGCCCTAAAAAGGGGTAAAAATGTATATACAAGTATTTAAAAAAGAATAAAGATATCCAAGAGGATATTTGCACCCTCATCATCATGGACAAATACAAGGGTTAGAGTGGAAGAACGTCGCAGCTGCACGAACTCCGCCCAGCTTCATCCAGCCAAAATTTTTGTACGTTTTGTTTTATATTTGTGTATATTCATATGTATTTATTTTTTTGGAATAAAAGCTAAAGATTAATAAACATACCTAAACATAAACATACCTTATTATTATTAGGCAAAATGGTCCCTAATAGCTGATCGCCTCCATTCTTGGTGATGCGGTGGCACAGCTGGTGCTGCCGCTGCGATTGCCTTGTCTCCCCGAGTAATGGAAATTTTTTCGGTTATTTTTGGCGGGATATTACTAACCTCTAAGCGGAGAAATGGGTTTTCGTTTTCGAAACGATTTTGTCTTGCAACAGCGATATAGTTAATTTTAGGTCTTTCTTCGCTGAGTAAGCCTCCTTCTGGAAATCGAATTCTTCATTTAGAGCGGCGATTGGACTAATACTGCCAGTATCTATTAATACACTTCCACAACACGACTTATTTTTTTCACACATTCCGTATGGTAATCGGTTTTGCAAATAGCACATTGCAACTTTGATTTGTAACCACAGGTTCATAACTTTTTATTTTCTTCACTTAGTTTAACATTATTTTTTGCACTCAATTTCTCCTGAATTGTCTCTTCGGAGAATTGGATTGTAAATTTTGTTCAATTTATCTAATTATGCATTTCTATTAAATGCATTTGCAGAAGGACGAATGATAAATCTTCAAATGTTAAATAATCATTGTAGAGACTTTCTGTTGGAATTTTGGAATATAGTGAAAAGAGGTGGTGCGGACCGAAATTTTACCTCAATAAATATATTTAGCTAGAGCATTTCTGTTTTCTCAGGTTTGCTTCTTGCCTTTTTTGGACTTTCAAGCGGAGTTCACTATGTGGTGGATGTGTCTGTTTACAGAAAATGTTTACCATTAGGCAATATTTTAGCCTTTATAGACATATTTATGACTATTTTACTTTCTGCTATTTTAATGGCTAAAATATTGTCTAAATAGACAAAATATACTACTGGTGAAGATGCCTTCATCTAGTCTTATGGGTCTGAGTGGAAGAACACCCCGTGAACTCCGCCCGCATGTCTTCTGCTCCAAATTGCTAAGTGTATGTTATATTATAAATTTATATAAATTATTAGAACATTTCTTTAAGTAGACATGTAAAGCAAAATAAATAAATAAATATTAATAACATTTATTTTTCATATTGATTTATAGTATATGTATCTTTGGATCTCTCGAATTTTCGGTAATAAATACTGTTATTATGATTATAAAGTAAACTGAGTAATCAAAGAACTTGTCCTTTTCTATATCGTTGTAAAACTAGTTTAGAATTTAAATACCAAAAATTAAGTTTAAATTAAATTAATTAAAAATGTATAAAACTTATCAACTTAAATATTTTAATTAATTCACTTAGGAGAGAACAAAAATCAATCATTAATTTAGAGGTTTATTCGAGTTAATTAATCTTTTAAGTATTTATTGATGTGTATATGCCACAAGTCTTTTTAACGTGGTTTTCTGTATTATAAAGTGCTAAAGTATTTAACAATAAATGATGCTTAGAATGACTGTCGCGAACACGATTATAACACAGTATCTGTTTATTTTCATTTAAGTGAAAACTCATAAAAAGCTAAAATACAGAAGAATAATTCTGATAACGTAAATAATAAATGTTTACAATTACATATCACAGTATATTATTATAACTGAAATTGATTATAAAGTTCAAACGAAAAATTTATAAATTCTTCTGTTTAATTATACTGTTAATATTATTTCCAATTGAAATTTTAATATTATTCGCACATATATAATAAGTTATGTATTTAAGCATTTAATTTTTTAAATCATTTTTGCTCAGATATAACATATAGAGTTTTAAGAAAACTATTAGAAACTTATAATTTTTTGTTTTGTTTAATTATTTGTCAGTATAATTTCGTATTGATTTTTTATTATTTTCACAGATATATTATTTCAAATTTATACTCTGAAGCATATTTGTTTTTTTTAGATAAAGTTACTCTTATATTATATAAATATTCTTAGAAAATAAAAGTTTATTTAATATAAGAATAATTTCAACATTGATATACAAACAGAAAACCTTTAATCCCGTGGCGGCTGAAACTTCAAGTTTTTTTTTCTAAATTCCACCCAGTTGATTGACACCTCGTTTCGTATCATAAATATGAATAAACTAATAAATAAATTTGACGTCTGGAAGTATCGCCGGGAAATAGACTTGATGTATTCTGCATCGGCAATAATTTCTGTTTCTATATAAATTGGCCCGCCAACAAAGAAAGTAAACATGGGAAGTAAATTGGTTTAGACAGCGAGTTCACACCTGATCCAAATCCTTTCCGGTGACACGGGATAAGGAAAAACTAAATTTGTTCGCTAATTCAGCAGAACAAAAAGGGCAAACAAATGCGAGGGGCAAAGCCCCGTGCCCTTCCACAAAAATAAAACGGCGATTTAAATAAACATGAGAATTCCTATTGGGACGTACACACAACGTATTATGAATAAAGATATGTGCAAAAGTGTAAACGGGCACGCATGATGTAATAAAAGAACAACCGTCATAAATATTAAATAATAAAATATTTTATTTTGTTTTAGAATTATAAAAAGAAATTATTTCTTTCTTTTAAATCTTCAAGTTATTATATACATCTTGAAGTTGTTATCACACAAGATTTTTATTAGTGACCTCTTTCAACCTTTAGAAAACAATTTTTTTTAATTTTTGCATTTAATAACTACCTTGTAAAGGTTGAAACAGGTCATAAATAAAAATTGTTTGTGATAATAATAAACTATAAGAAGATTTCATATAATAAATAAGAATAAGAACGATTATTTACATTAACTTAATACTATTCATACTTATTACTCATTCAGTAGTGGAAAATTAATTACCACGAATTGTAAGTTTGATCTATTTAACACAATTTTCTTGGCATTATGATTTACGTACAAAGCCATTATGCATTTTACATAACACAAAGGTAATATTCTTCAGTCTTCAGAATATATTTTTAATTATCCGACACTGTTGTAGTTTGCAGCAAACCTGATTATCCTGCATTACATCTATAATTACAACCACATTCAGATGCACACAATAGTTTTCACTGGGGGGTGATTATGCTGATGATAAAGCGGCGCTGCTGGAGCTGAAGGTGAAGTTTAATAGAAGCAGACTCCTCCTTACACAATTATATCGAAAGTTGCCCATTGAAATCATATATGTCTACATTTCCGTACATAGGCTGTTAACACCAGTCAATTATACAAATCCCACTTCTGACAAATGAATTCCGTAATACATCTAGTGTAGTTTTGATATTGTCTATAATTAGTCGGTTCGAAATTAAGCTAAATGCAAATATAATTAAACCTCAAACACAGAGATTACGTATGTATAGTATTATATTGTGTATGTTATAATTATGATATATCTTCAAATTAATTAAATACATATTTTGGTAGAAAGATGATAAAGTCATCATTTTAACTGGCAGAAAGACCATGGGTCGATAGCCGTAATAAAAATCAATTACGATTATATTGTAAATAACGAATGTATTCAATAATAAATAAAGATGTTTGTCTCTCTCTCTCATCATTTTATTTAATTTTAATTGCAATAGTCATATGAATTATAATATAATAAATCTAAATCTAAAATGGATGTGAGGTATATAATAGTAAAATTTAAGTGTTGGCCATAATATATATTTTTTGAATATTTTTCTTACTTATCTCTTAGTAAAACATGAAATCATTATTAACCCAGTAAAGCAAACCAAGTGTTTATATAAATTATATAAATCATAGCATCATAGAATTTGCACCTATGATTTATATAATGTGGGATGAGTTAAATAACTCATTATTCCTTTTTGTTAAATACTCTACTGAACAAATCGATGGCAGGTATTAAATGAAGGAAAATTTGTTCCCCATATACTTACTGAAACCAACAAAAATCAACGCATTTCTCTGCTCAATAAACGTCACTCTTATGGAAAATCTTAATGGAGGATGCGAAATAGATACTCTATAATAATACGAAATACAGAAAGTGGTGTCGAATTATCACAATCGGTCTAAAAAAGATTCTTCTCTGCATTTTGTAGCGGTATTTTGAAGCAGCATTGATGTTATATATTTACGGGTTTGAGTGGAAGATCCTCCCTTCAGCTAAAATTTTAAGTGTATTTTCTTATTTTGTAATATTTTTTATAAGATATAATAAAGATCAAGATAAAGATAAAGATATGAGTGTCATGTATTCTTATGATGATAGCTACTAACGTCAATTAATTCCATTGAGTCAAGAATTAGAACAAAAACGGCTGCATACGGGCAAAGGAGACCGTCCAGTGGAATTGTTGCATGGCAACGCCGGGCCACAAATTGCTTCCAATACAAAAGACATCATAATGAATCTTGACTGGGACGACTTGCAGCAACGGATATTGCTCCATCCGATAACCGCTTATTTCGATCGATGCAACACGCCTTGTCCGATATACATTTCCAATCAGAAGATGAGATCCGAAAATGACTTTACAACTTCATCATGTCTAGAGCCAAAATATTTTTCATATACCACTGAAAACCGAGCAAAATAAATACATTTATTAGATATAACAATAACACATTTTAATAAACACAATTTGTTTATAAATTTAATGATTTAATTTAACTCATACAAAGTTCCCTAAATTTGCAGACTAATATAACATAATATATAGACTTATAAATAAATAAGAGGTAATTTTATTAGATTACAAAAAGTAAATACTGAATGCCCATGCCCATTTACAATGACTTTCCGAAGATATAGGTAGTAATTTAAGAAAAACCTATAAAGGAAAATGTAGAAGGACGTAAAAATGGTTTCCATTTGGATAAGAACGAATTCTACACTTAGAAAAAAAAAGACAATCTTGAAGCTCATAAATCCGTGGACAAAGAATGTAAAAAATTGATAGAATAATCTGTTAAATCGAAGATTTAAATTACCTTTTATTAAATCTGATTTAATTAAAAACTGAAAAATAATGTTTTTGTAATAAAACAAAACCTATACAGATTTTAAAAGGCTAATCGATAAACCATAAACACTAAATCCTTTGGGATTCTTATGACTGTCAATGACATCTTATTCATTCTTCAAATATTAATTATTATATTAAATTAAAGAGACGTTTAACTTAAATGCGTTAATGAGTGTTATTTTTCATTTATGTTTTCATAAAAATCAATAAGAGAACCCAAAAATGCAATTTATTTATACTAAATTGAAATATCCACTATGTTTTAACCCCAATATTTATTAAAAGATGTTATCCACAACAACCCCAATAAATTCAAAACTTGTTTTCTTTAACCTTAGTAGCATGTTCTCCAATACAATCAGCATGTAATCATTTTTTACGCCTCTGGATGTTTTATCCCCTGTGTATTCTTATGTCTTCTATGAAGTCCAAGAGTTTTTGCCTTGGGGATGCTTTTTAGCTGTTCTACATGAAGCATACAGTAGGGGGAGGGGAATTTCCTTTTCTTCCAAACACCCACGGCAAAAGATGGCTTTTCTCAATTCCCATTCTACGTTTGTGCTTATTCAGGTCATAGTGATTAGTGACTAGTCCTTGCACTCCCCCCCCCATAAATACCAGCCCCGGTTCTTTTATATTTGACTGTGTAGCAGGTGGTTCATTTACTCATTTACTCATTTACTTTAAAAGTGATGATTTTTCCCGAACGACAAACAATGCGATAGACGCCTCAAGAACTGCGACAGCGATGAGTTGGAAAACATGCTAGCTAAAAATTCATCAGAAATGCAGAAAGAGCTGGAAATTTTCCTATCAGATGTGAAAGATCTGTAAATCTGGGTTTCGTATAAACTTACTGAAACCAACAAAATTCAACGAGTGACATCTTTCTTGTGGAAAATTTTTACGGGGATTGAGAAACAGAAACATAATAATGATAAGAAAGAAGGTTCATATCCGCATTTTGTAGAATATGAAAGACATGCTCTATTATGAGATGTTGTAAGCGGATGAAATAGTTACTGCTGATAGCTACTAACGCCAATTATTTTCATTGAGTCAAGAATTGGAACGAAAACGGCTGTATTTGGGCAAAGGATACCGCCTAGTGAAATTGTTGCATGGTAACGCCAGGCTAGTACACATTACATCGAATTCAAAAGAGATCATAATGAATCTTGTCTGGGACGTCTTGTAGCACCGGATATTTCTCCATACGATAGCCACAAATTTCGGTCGATACAACATATCTTGACCGATGTGCAAACGACTTGACGACTTTTTCGTATCTAGAGCCGTAATATTTTTACGAGATGAAATTTCTCAGCTGCCTGAAATTTCTCAGCTGGCTTAAATTTATACTTTGATTGAGCAATTTAATTTACAATTAAAATAAAAACCATCAATATACCTGGATTATTTATTTTTGTACATTAAATACAACTGGTAAGTTTTGTAACAAAAACACATTTTTAGGGAGTCATGATTTTTTAAATTTTGGCAACAATGTTTTCTATATAAAGGCTTCTTCAGGTTGTAACGGTCACTTTTTAAATGGCAAAGTACATATTTTTCGTTAATCGTTTGTAATTTGGCCGTACCGTTGCTACGCCTATGGTTTATTTTTGCGGGCCGAAATTCGAGATGCGGAGACGCAGCGCGAAGAACGGGCGAAATTTTCGGCCTCTTGGTGTCGAGCCTCCGGCGTGGACGGTTGTGTGTGTCCGGTAAGTACCGAGCGATATTAGAATAATGAATTTGAATTGCGATTGTTCTTTGGTTATTGAGGCGAATTAGATGAACTGAGTTACGGCTTCAGGTAACATTTAACATTATTTAAATAATAATTACTTATGCAGGCACACACAACTGCTTCGTCAAATTGGTAATTGTTGGTGATGTGTTTTTTTGTATTACGCGCGTGCAGAACCACGTTGTTCGTGCATAAATTAATGTTCCTTCCTTACGAAACGCGCTTCTGTACCGCGGGTTAGTCCTGTGTAGAGTTTTTGAGATTTTCTAGTGATTGGTTTGTTCTGTCACGTTACTGTAGCGTACCGTAGAGCCATGTGTCGTACTCTTTTTTTGGGTTCTTTTCACATTCATGATCATTACATTAATTTAGTACCAATTTCATAATTAATTACTTAGCCTTTTGATTTCACATATTTACTTTTCATTGTATTAATTCCATTCATCATTCATTGTTATTAACTAACTCGTAGGGACGAAGGAGCCCTACTTTCAAATTGATACCTTTGATCAGGAGGACCATCGGTATCAATTTAATTAATTAATTCCCGTTAATCCTTGCGCTTGCGTAGAGTATTTTTTATTGTTAGTAATTGCATAGCCACTTAGGGCCTCATTATTGAACATATGATTGCTGCTGCTTGGAATCCGTAGGTTCGCTGAAATCAGCTCCAGTATCCGTCTCCAGCCAAGGTATAGGGAAGCTAAATAGTAGAAGGCCAGCCAAAATCCACCAGTCAGGGACGAGTAGCACGTACCATAACCACCACCACTGCACCCCCTGCTTGAACTGCTTAACCCCGGGCATGGCATGCTAACACCCGCTAAACCACAGCACCCTATCACGAGACAGGATACAGAATTGGTGAGATTACTACGGTTTACGAACGAGCCAATACAGCCGTCCTACGAACCCTGTTACCGAGGATACCGTTTCATTCATTAGTTTTTGCAATTTAGTGGCTATAGATTAAATTGTTTATTCGAATTCCATTTTTCCTTATTGCATATTTAACCGTAATTCATTTTTTTAATTGTTTATATAGTATAATTGCACGTTTACGTTAATTTCTTATTGTTAATATATAGTGTTAATTTGAATATTCGTGATTTTTTGTCACTACCTTAATATTGACACGTTTCCCCAAATTCTGTCACTTCGGTGGCTGGCGCCCAGGTTAAAGGCTGAATAAAATATTATATATGAGTACGAACCCACGAACCCCGCACCTCTGAATTAACCCTAGCCGTAAGCAGTGTGAGGTTACAAGGTAAAGGAATAATTAAATCAATTTATTCAAATCCAAAATGCCCAATATCATAAAATTCAAATACCAATAGAAACTAGACAAAAAAAATAAATAATTTTCTTAATATAAAAATAACAAATACTTAACGACGCAAATCTGCTATATAATTTAACTTACACGCATAGACTTAAAAACATATTTTCATTCATCTCATACAACCTATAGTCGAGCCATTGAGAGCTGACTGTGACTCATGTATTTTCGTGCTTAGAACGGTATAGCAATTACTTTTGTTTTATGTTGATGTTAAATGACTTTATTAATATCGATCTGGTTTTATCACCATCCTAGGACGACCAAATCAGAATGAAAGACGGAACCTGTGTGTATGCATGCAAATAAAATATTTTTAAAAATCAGGATAATTTATTAAACCGAAATTACAAATTTCGTCTTATTAAATCAATTCAATTTATTCAAACTAAAAGATAAGACGTCTTCTTTTTGCAAATTAAATTGTTTACAGATTTTAAAAGGATAATCGAAAAACCATACACACTAAATCCCTTCAGTTTCTTATGACTCTTATTGACATAATATTCTTTATTGAGATATATACAGAATTGAACAAATCCAGTAAATACAAAATAAAAACTTTTTGGATAAAATCCTCGGACAGGTTGATTTTGTTTTATAAAAACTCACATTTTTGAGAAAAAATCTATTTTCGTATGTCATTTATTTATGAGTAATGACGTCATCAACTATTTTTTCAAATGGCAACCCCCCATTTTTTAAATTTATTTTGAGAGTCCCTTTCATTGAAATGACAGTATAAAAATGTTGCCACTAACCAGCCAGTTTTAACGAATGATTTTATATTTCCTTTAAGTTGATATTTGTTTAAGGGTCGCGATTTTTAGATGTGGGTATGATATTTTGTGCAAATTGATTTACAACTCCTTCGGGAAAAACATTTTATATTCGTTTTGATCGTGTGTTGTGTTCATGTTAGTACAGCCTTGGCATAACTTTGTCTTATATTAAACAATCCAGTCTCTTTATAGGGTAGCTCGTGTTCATTTTATGTATAATTTTGGTGATTTTTGTGAATAATTTCAAGTGGGTATAGAGTTGTATTGTTAAGACGACCCCAGCCAATGATTTCATACCCAGTTTGCAATAGAACAAGAGCATGATATAGTATTGTCATACCTGTATGTTTGATGGACAGTATGTCTGCAAGCTGTTTAAATTTGTAAAGCATCATTCATTTTAAGTGAGTCTATATTAATACCTAAATATTTTTTAGTACTTGTTGAGTTTTGTTTTGTTTAATTTTCAGTGGGTTGACAACTATTAGATGCTTGCCATAGGATGTAAATACCATGTAATTATTTTTTTGTGTATTTAATAAAAGTTAAAAAGGATAGGAGTTAATATGGAGCCCTGTGGCACTTTCTACTGAACCAACAGTTCTCTGCTGTACTCTGTTCCTATTTTAACACATTGTCATCTATTTGTTAAGTAGTTTCTGAATAGGTTTAAAGTGGCTCCTCTAATTCCATACATGTTCAGTTTGTTGAGTAATATTTTATGATTTAACACTTAGCTGCGCCTAGGGGTCCTGAGGGACCCCATCCTTTCTTAAAAGTACTTTTAAATTATTTAAAATTTGGAAATATCATAAAACTAATGCCCTGATTTAGAAGTAGAGCGCCAAAAGTAAGTAGTAATGTAGTCACGGTCACTGCGCGCGCATACAGTTTACGTCTGTCCACGTTTATAAACGCGTGGGGTCCTCAAAAACTCTGTAGTATGGCTGATTTTTCTAGCACATAATGTACCAATTAACACTTTTGTATAGTTCTGTAGTCCTATATAGAGGATAGAAGAATTTTTGAAGCAATTTTTCAACTTGGGGTCCTGGAAGACCTCACATGCAGTTATGTTACAAATTTGAAGTGGTGCAGTTAAGAGTTAATGTATCGAAAGCTTTGGCTAGGTCTATAAACACTGCCATTGCCGGAATTTCAAATTTTCAACGGCTCTATATATCTTTGATATAACGTGAGATATTGCATCGTGAGTTGACATATTATTCCTAAACCCAAATTGTGATGAAGGTATAATATTTTAATACATTTAAAAATACCAAAACATTTCGTGAATCTACAACAGTGAGTCTTACTAAGACTACAAAACAAATTAATTTGAAACAACTACTTCTTTGGCTAGTACCTCGACAGACATCGAATAAAACAAAATTAATTTGCGTGTTACGAATAGTACTATCAAAGCAACACTAATTTGAATGAAATTATTTCTGTTGAATAAACTAATAATATAATATAATATTGTATTTATCACAAAAACTGAGTAACCTGTTTTTTATTGCTTTTTCGATTATTTTTGCGATGCTAGATATAATAGCAATCAGTACGCCGGTGGTGGCGCATTCGGTTACGGCCCCGAACTGACGTGCAGCAACGTTGGTTCGGGTCGGATAGGTGACCGGTACCATTCACCATTGGGATACATGATGCTTTAGAGTGACGGGGGCGATTTACAAACACACAAATCACACATAGCAGAAGCACCACGTGGTCGATGGCCGAAGCATTACTACTACTAGAAATCAGTCTATAGTTTAGCACCTCTTGTTTAGAACAGATAGTAAAGAAAAAAATCACATTATATTTTCCAAAAACCATATTTCCTTTCGGCGCAGATATGTTAACGAGGTAAAAGCATGTATCAGTGACAAAGCGTTGCAAAAAGATCAATTTTCAAATCTAATTAATATTCATCCTTAGATAAAATTCACTATGGAAACTAGAGAAGATATCAGGAAAATTGACTTTTTAAATATATCATATATTGAGTTTTCTCTATTACAGATAGCAAATATTTTTAGCAAACAAATTTATCAAGTAAACTTTAAAACCCATGGAAAATTATCAAACATATTATTCAATGCAAAAGATAAAATCCTCTTAAAAAATGATGTATGAGATATTCGTTACTCAGAATCCAAAATATAGGTTAAATAAGGTGTAAAGTGTATCATGTCGACATTCAAAAAATTTCCTATTAACCTAGCTTATTTAGAAATAATTATTTAGAATACACAAATCAATTATTAATTTCAATTTCAAAATCTTGCACAATTGCAACCAGGGCCCTAAGGTTAATCTCCTGGAACCATTAGAAATTTTTAAACAGAGCCGCTATTCTTTATTAAGTATCCTTAACGAGCAAACCGAATTAACCTTTTAGCTACTTTATAATCTGGAACAATCCTTCCCCAATAATCTCTAAACAAGTAGCGTCAGAGACATTCTCTTACTCCAAAATAGTTATAGTAGTTATAGTATAAATTGAAAACTAATTAAGAAGAATAATTTCATAAGTTACTTGATAATAACATTAAAATGTCGTAACTCGAGCCGTGCTGGGTTGTTTAGATTTATGTGTCTATACATTATAATATATTACACTTTCTTGTTAAAATTTTTATATAATTGTGGAGGCTTTCACAATTATTTTTTGCAAGAATTATCGTAAAAATTACAAACATAGAAATTTTTTGTTAGAAAATAGTAGAAAATCAAAGTAGTAAGATTAAACATAACAAGATGGTCAAACAGCAATATACATAAATCTAAAATAAGTCTACGATTTTCAAGAGATCTTGGTGACCTATAATGATCTTCTCTAAACATGTTAACTGATCAACAATTCTCTTTACGTATCGGAATTGCAGTTTTCTGTACGGCATCCTGCTGTCACTAAGGTGTGATTGCATGAGGACTAACTGTGGTGGAAGGAGATTTCGCGTAGTGGATACTTAGGGAACGTTAAACTAAAGCCCCTCGGGGCAGCCTGTAACCCCAAGAAGGCGCATTCCTAGGTGGCGGATAAGGGGGCTGTAGCTGTAGAGAAAGCAGTCGATCTAAGAGAGAAGCTCCGAACAAAATATCCTGGTCCTGCTGGTGGGGGGTTGAGGCATCCTCGATACTCAGAAAAATAAACGCACTTTTAAAAGAACCAGTCAACAGCCTCGGAACGGAATAGAAACTAAAAGACGACACAAGCTACGAAATTGAAAAATGATTTTTAGAATGAATGAACATTCAAGGCTTCTCAACAAAAAGAAACGTACTCGCGAAATTAATGAAAAACAAAGCAGACATAATAGTCCTGATAGAGACAAAGAAAAAGGACTAGGCTAGGTAAAAATCGGGAAATATGATCACTTTTATAGTGGAGTAGGAAAAGAAAAAAGAGTCCAACAAGGAATATCAATCCTTATTCGAAAGGAGCTCAGTAGATTTATAACAACATGGGAAGCAATTAACGAACGAATTATTAAGATGAACCTAACTCTATACGATCAAAATCCGACAATACTAGGCGTATCCTCCATAGACGACGATGCAATAGTCGCAAAAAAGACCAATTCTATCGGGAGTATGTATTAATTTGTGCGGTTTTCTAAGAGAGGGCGTTACTAGTATTATTTCGCGTCGTGTTCATTCGTGACTATATTTATTTGAAAGCTACTGCCATTGCGCGTCTTTTTCAGTATATGTAATTTCATTGAAGCAGAAACAACATTTTTTTCTATTCATTTAAACATGTCGTAGAGGTTTATGGTGACCATACTCTTACTGAAAGAATGTGCCAGAAGTGGTTTGCACGGTTTAAAAGTGGCGATTTCAACTTGGAAGACGATGAACGACCCAGACAGCCAAAAAGGTTTGAAGATGTAGAATTGGAGGCATTGCTTAATGAAGATGCGTGCCAAACGCAAAAAAAATTTGCAAAATCATTGGGAGTTGATCAAGCAACCATTTCCAGACGTTTAAAAGCATCGGAATTCATCCAAAAGCTTAGAAATTTGGTGCCGTATGAATTAAAGCCAAGAGACATCGAACGCCAATTCTGCATATCGGAAATGTTGCTTCAACGCCACAAAAAGAAGTCATTTTTGCATCGGATTGTCACTGGTGATGAAAAATGGATTCATTACGATAACAATAAGCGCAAGATATCGTATGTGAAGCCCGGCCAACCATCAACATCCACGGCAAAGCCGAATATCCATGGCGTCAAGGTAATGCTCTGTATTTGGTGGGATCAGAAGGAAGTGTTGTATTATGAGCTGTTGAAATTGGGTCAGGCGATCAAAGGGGACCTCTACCGAACACAATTAATTCGTTTTAAGAGAGCGATTTCGGAAAAACGACCAGAATATGCAACCAGACACGAATCCATAATTTTCCACCATGACAACGCTCGGCCACATGTTTCAAGACCGGTTCAAAACTATTTGGAAAACAGTGGGTTGGAAGTTCTACCTCACCCGCCTTATAGCCCAGACATAGTCCCTTCTGATTACTACTTGTTCAGATCAATGCAGAATGCCCTCACCGGAATACGCTTCACTTCAGAACAAGGTATCAAAAATTGGCTCGATTCATTCTTCACCACCAAGCCGGAGAAGTTCTTTTGGGATGGAATCCACAAACTGCCAGAAAGATGGGAAAATGTTGTAGCTTCCAATGGACAATACCTTTATCATTTATACACTCAATGATCAAAGTATTGTCCATCCGAAGCTTTTTTCACAATAAAGCCTTAATTTTCGAAAAAAAAAAACGCATGATTTAATGCATACTCCTTATATGAACAACTAAACCGCGAAATGATATAAGTGGGCAATACACGAGAACTCATAATGGTAGAAGACATGAACGTCAGAACCGGGAAAAAACATCAGGATAAAGTAGTAGGACAATACAGAGAAGATGTACTAAACCACAATGGTTGCAGATTAATCACAATATGCGAACACCTAGAGGCAAAAAACAAAGAACCTGACATCTATAATAGACTACACAATAACACGACAAAAAACAAATCTAGTCATACAGGATGTAAGGGTGTATAGAGGTGCAACATGCGGCAGCGCCCACTACCTGCTGAGAACCAATATCCTGTTCCCGAGAAAGTATGAAAAAGATAAATAAACATGAACGAAGGAGAAGAAAGAAAAGAGGATATGTTTAACTTGGACAACTTAGAAAAACCTATACACAGCAAAATATACCAAAAACTACAAACCCCACAATATAAGGATAATGGGGAACATTACTAATACATTAAATAATGCATATATGCAGCGGCCAAGGAAGCATTAGGATATAAAGAACAACAGCTAAGGGTGACACCATATTGATGGAACATAGAAATAGAAGAAGATATAAAGACAAGAGAGGAAAGTACCTGGCATACTGGTCCAATATGTCGAATGAGCATCAAATATGGCACGAACAGACACAGGCAAAAGTCCGAAGGAAAATTAACCAGAAGAAAAACGAAGCATGGGAGAGAAGATGTAGTAAATTAAAACGCATATTAGAGGACGAAAGAGTAGCGAAAATACTAAAATCCCTGAGAGATAAAATAAAGAAACTAATATCCCCAATAACAATAGACAAATGGTAGGATTACTTTAAACAGTTACTAACAGAAGATCGACTACCCTTCGAAGGGAACCCAGAGTGAGAAGGAAACATAAACATAAGAACATCACCAATCATAATAACTGTAGCGGAAGTAATGCAAGCTTATAAATCAGTAAAGAATAGAAAGGCA
Source organism: Ontholestes murinus (assembly GCA_963969525.1). Taxonomy (NCBI): domain Eukaryota; kingdom Metazoa; phylum Arthropoda; class Insecta; order Coleoptera; family Staphylinidae; genus Ontholestes; species Ontholestes murinus. Next base: position 36,234,918 of record OZ018394.1, read on the forward strand.
CCCGCACCTGGAAACATCCCAGCAGAGCGCATTAATTGAGGAGCAAAAAAACTATACCAAGAACCAACGGTACTAAACCAAAACTGCTTGAATGGAAAGCTAACCCCAGAAGAATGGAAAATCACCCTTTTATCTACCATACACAAGAAAGGGGACACGCTGAATTGCGACAATTACAGAGGGATTGCAGTAACGAGTACACTATATAAAATATATGGTAAGAACTTGGCAAAAAAATCGAAGCAGAATACAATGACATGGAAGCAGGCAGGATTCCAGGTGGGAAGATAAACAATAAACCATGTATTCTCCGTCACTCAAATAATAGAAAAGAAAAATGCGCACAACCAGGAAACCCCCATGGTGTTTATGGATCTAAAAAAAGCATATGACAGTGCAGCTAAAAATAAACTATGGGAAGCACTAGAAGGAACTAACATAAATGCAAACATGGTAGAGGCGATACGAAGATTATACCAGCATGTATCAGCGAAAATTAAAACAGTGCAAAAATTATCAAAAGGTTTTAATAAAACTATTGGACTTAAGCAGGGATGCTGTCTATTTACAACCCTTTAAAAATATACCTAGAACAAGCGCTAAAACAGTGAAAAAGAAAATGTAAAAACATGAGTATACCCCTGAACGATAATATCGTCTACACACTGTGCTCGACAGAAGATCAAATAGTGATAGCGCAAGATCTACATGACATCCAATATATGACCAGAAAACTCTTAGAAGAATACAGCAAATAGGGAGAAAGTAAAGGAAGTAAATATAAAGAAAACAGCATATATGTGTATAGGAGGACAACAGCAAGACCTCATCCTTGAAGATGGAAAAAACATAAAAGGAACTAACAAATATAGTTAGGAGCACAGATAACCAACGACGGAACACAAGATGACAACATAAGAGACACAAATATACAAGGTAGAAGAACAATAGGTATGTTGAATAGAATATTATGGGACAAAGGCCTATAGAATAAAAACAAACAACGAATATATAATACCATAGTAAAAACCAACTCTAAAAGCTACGTTAATGGATTTCTGGAAAAGGGCAGCCGGGAGGTCCAGAATAGAGAAAATAACCAATGACAGGATACGAGAGATCATGGGAGTAACCACACCATAATAGAGGACATCAGAGTAAACCAGCTAAGATGGTTTGGACGCTTACAAAGAATGCCAGACCAAAGAAGGAGAAGAGGAAGAGCTGGAGAGAGGGTGTCGATGAAAAACTGAGAGAGATAGAGAAATAGAAGGGGATTTATGGATGGACAGAGGAGAATGAAGCCTCAAAAATTAAATAAAATCATAAATATATACCCTCATAACATAATGTTTAAGACTTTCCTAATTTATCTTCTGTTTACTATTTATACCTTTAGCTGTACATAATATAAAGCATACAATTGCTAACAATAAACTCTATGTACTTTGATAGAAAGTTTTCAATTACAAAAGTTTATTGGTAATTAAGACAGGGCTTGTCTCTAGCTGTAATAATGATTTCGGTCTGCCACCAGCGGCATTAATTATTATATTGTATCCATTATTGAATTAAATATATGTCTGGCGTGTAATATAATATTTAACGACTAATTTCAACTGTAAGTGATCCGGGAAACACAGGGCGGACGTGTTAATGAAATTTGACGTTAAGTAGTGATACAGGTCAGAGTAATCGAATTTGATATAAACCGCACAATATCCGTACCTAATTAAAGTAGACCACTCAATCTTGTCCTGGATTTAATGCCAATAAAATTAAGTTTAAACTCTCCGATGCTAACACATTAACGACACACGATGTTCACCACAAAATAGTAGAGATCAAATTCTTGCAATAATATTTTTAATAATTGGGTTTAGTGTTTTTAATTATCTTCGCGTCAGCACAAGAAAATTACTACAATTAAATTCTGTACGCTACTTAACTCGATATTAAAAATAATTGAAAAAGAAGGAAGTGGTAACTTATTCAATAATTAATTAAAACAAACAGACAGCCACATTTTACGATAACGCGTAAATATTCTGATTTTAAAATTATAATTACTTATTACTTAATGCACCTAATATACATAAAATCTCTTTACCTGGAGAATCACTTACTACTGTTATCGGAAAACATTTTGCGAAATTGTAATATTATTTATTTATATTTTTACATTTCCGGTTTCGACACAAACTATTAGGATTGTATGTGTGCACCTGTCTGCTCGGTATATTTCTTTTGGATTTCTTGGGCTTCGCTTAACAGTGTCGATCAATACAATTCGGAGCTCGACGTAAGCCTCCTTTCGGACGGGGATTGTCCCTGGCTGCGCTTAAATTAAATCAAAATTAATGGTGTACATTCAAACCGTTACATGCGAAGATGTGAGTAAACTTTGATTAGATTCTTAGCGGAATAAAAAATGCAAGCGGGAAGTGTGCAGCAAGTAATGGCTTTAGCTGCAAAACGACCGCGAAGGCTGGAATAAATTTGTATTTCAACAGAAGTGAATATAATCGCGCCCAAATAATTAATATGTAGATTGATGTTGTTTAATCTATTTTTATAATTGAGAATTCGAGTCCAATTTGCATAAACAACAACGCTTTGATTACGTAAAACTGGGGCATTTCCTGGAACTAGCGATTTGTCTCACCGTCAGCTAAGATAAAAGGACGCGTTACCTTGAGCTCATCAAAGCTAGGAACGTCGAGGCTCTAACAAATGATTACATCTACCAACATAAATTTTGATTGTAGATAAAAATATCATTCCACTTCACTAAAGTTAGAAAATAAATACACTGTTTCATGAATTAATACAATGTATGTATAAACATTGAAATTGTTTTTTTGTTTATTTAAAAATATTCTTATCAAAGAATAATAGTAGTAGTAGTAGTGTTAGGCTATCGACCACGTGGTCCTTCCGCCATGTGTCATTTGTGTATTTGTGTGTGTGTAAATGAGCTTGTTACTTTAAAGGATCGCCCCCGTCACTCTAAAGCACCATTAATTGTATCCCAATGGTGAATGGTACCGGTCACCCATCCGACTACTGACCCGAATCAACGTTGCTGCACGTCAGTTCAATCTGCTACCTTAGCCTTGACCCTAAAATAATTGTATGGTTAATTTTAATATATCTATTTGATTCAAAAACGTTTAATGTATCAAATTAGGACGACATCAAAATAAAAATGATGGCTTAAAATAAGCATAATATTGTTTGCCTGCGCATTTCATTAGTTTAAGCTATTTCTCAAACCTTCACATTCAGGTATGGTTATTAAAACAAATTACGTATAAATACCTAAATTTGAATTATTATAATAAATAAAGATATAATATACTCTGGCGGTGGCGCTTTCGGTTACGGCCCAAAACTGACGAGCAGCAACGTTTGTTCGGGTCAGTATTTGGATGGGTGAACAGTACCATTCACCATTGGGATACAATTAATGGTGCTTCAGAGTGATGGACCGATCTTTTAAAGTAATATAGCTAAATATTACTATTACTGTTACTAAAATTATAATAGGCACATAGAAATGTAACACTTGTCGAATACATCAAAAATTGATTTTACTCCCAGTTAAATAAAATACAGAAGTAGTCTAGTAGCCAGGTGCAGTTTAAACTCCTCCTACAGTATAGTAAACCCAGTGTACAAATTTACATTTATCACCAAATTACTTTTAAATCCCGACAAACATTTATTGGATTGAAGGGATACGTGAAACCAGAACCTGAGTAAATAGAAGGAATCTTTGATTAAATCGCGGCATCGCAAGTATATATAATCGGAACAACCATTGTAAGCATAGTTAAGTGAGATTGAGTATACGTTTATATGACTAACTATATGTAGTAATTAATCTACACCTTCAATGAGATAAATGCGTAATACCACGTTTAATGGATGTAATACCTAAATGTTGACAGTGGATAATATTAAAACAAATGTTTAATTACAAAAGCATTCAAAGAAGCGCTTATAGTGTATAATCTTTTGAAATTTGTTTGGAATAAGTTTTAGGGATTCAATGGATTTTTATTCACTCTTCCTATCGTTACATCTTAATTAAGCTTACACATAATTCTGCGTCATTTAGATTTTAGAATTTACGCGGTCAACCCGTATGTATTTATTGCCTTATTTGTAACATTAGGGCTGACTTAACCTTTCTGCTTCTTTCAAATATATCTTCTCTCCTTTATTATGTTTTCCGTAAATTATGCATCAGATCATTCTATCTACATAATGTTACAAATTGTTTCTTCGTTTGTTAGGTAATTTTTATGGTATGCAGTAAATCTATATAGATCATAGATATTTTTTTATGACCTTCTTAGGTATTATATTTTATGACGCCTTTCACGTCACTTTCTTCAAAAGCTTATTATTCACCGAAAATTATGTGTGTGCAAGAAAATCCCTGATGTAGCTAACTCGCGGGTGGGGAGGTTTGATTTATTTAAGGCGCCAAGTAATTTTTATTTATTACCCCTCAGAGATTAACGCACTGGGAAAATTACTAAACCCGGTTGAATGGTGTATAATAAGTATGAAGAAAGTATAATATTAACTTAATTTTTGAATTTAGATAAAAATTTAATCAGTTTTTAATATTGGAACGAGATTTATTACAAATAGAAAAAAATAAATTAATTAACAAAAAGTAAAGGAACTACTTCTAATAAAAAATTACCGGAGCTATTTCACGAAAAATAATTAAAGGTAAATGAAATCATCACCGACGTAAAAAAAAGAACAATGGCCATTGCGCTTCTAGTCGGAAAGAATTTAAATTTTAACGTGTGTAACAGAAATAGCGACCGGGTACATCAGCAAATAACAAAGCACATTTGTAGTAGTTACAAAATCTCAATGAATCACGCAAAATTAAACAGTTTTCCTAATCTCAACGCGTCACAAAATGTCAATCCAAAAAAACTTAAGATATCAGGTCGCCTCCGTCATGAGCATTACGTATTAAATCCCCAGCATAATAACGTTAAATACAAAAATAATTTAAATCTGGCCTGTTCTCTGGGCTCCTCCTCAGCAGTCACGTGCTCTTCTACCAAGCCAAGCGGATTCGGACACCGTGAAGAACGCTATTACTGGAAAGATCAGGGTGACCAGCCCGGACACTCGAACTTCAAAAATTAGCCGTACTTTTGGGGCCTTAGATTTTGTGTGGCCCCGCTAGTGTATAACGTTGTTGATAATCGTGTGCTGTAATTTAATTTTACTCTCAAGACGAAAACCATCCAAAACGTCGGCACATTCACACTTCTCCACCCAACGGAAAAATGGCGTCCACATCAAAAAAACACGGCTTGCTTCTCGGGATATAAAACAATCGGCTAGTTTGCAAGCGAAAGCGCGATCTTTAAACATTTAAATACAAATTCACGAAAATGTAAATGTAACTGTCACACACCCCCTTTTCCTGGTAAAAAAAGAAAAGTCCGACTCAAAAGGGTTCTTTTCTTTTTTAATCATCCTGTACATGAGGGGGATCATGGCCGAAATGTGGCTTAAGGTCCTTAACATGCCAGCGGCCTACGTCTCGTCCAGTACCATCAACCAAAGAATAAGTCAAGTGACCAATCTTTTCCTTAATTTGACACAACTTAAATCGAGGCGCCAGCTTAGCGGTAAAGTTTTTCGATGCATTAGAGAGAACTTTGTTTCGAACCCACACAAAATCCCCGTTTTGAAATGGGACCGCCGGCCGTTTTCGTAAATTGTAATGATGTGCATTACGTCGGTAAGCATTGAAAAGACGATCTCTAACTCTCTGAAATAATGGTGATAACGATTTCAAGTGTTGAGCATATTGCTCAGAATTCGCTCCCAGCATCACATCTTCTAAGTTCAACACCTTTCCGTAATAATCACCACGGAGCGGTACGTAACGTCCAAAATTCAATTCAGCAGGAGTGAAGCCGGTGACCTCGTGCTTGGCGGTACGTAATGCGTAACCGATCTTGTGTATCTCGACATCCCATGTTTTGTGATCTAACTCGTCAACAAACGATCTGATTGTGGTACCAATGGTACGATTATACCTCTCTACGAAATTTACCTGGGGATGATACCGGGCGTTAAACCATATCTTTGAGCCGTATCGTTGAGCAAGTGAGTTCATTTCTCTCGAAGCGAACTCCGTACCATTATCACATAAAATAATTTGAGGAGCTCCAAACACCAAGAATACTTGATTTTCTAAAAACTCAGAAATTGCCGCGGAAACTGCTCTACGCAACGGTTTTAGTAATGTAAATTTAGTAAACCAATCAGTTACCACCAAAAGATAAGAGTTTCCTTTATTAGATATTCTTCGTTATCCGGAATTCGAGCAACACGACCTTTTAAGTGACAAAATCGAGTAAGCGACTTTTTAAAAGTATTATTGCATATACCGTCAAAATTATTCACAATTTCAGTTAGCGAATTCAAAGTAGTGGCAATTTCTGATTTTTCCTGATCAAAATCAAAATCAACCAATTCATAATCGGGCATGCCTCTCCTTTGATCCATCTGTAAGCATTTACGGAGCGCCTTACGCTTCGCGCTGTCATCACAACGCGTAGTTAGACCTCGCAATCGTAGTTCGTATGCAACCTCATGTACACGCAAGTGCATCGGATCCATTTCGATACTCATCATTCCAAAAAACAAAAATCAATACAATCAAATTACTTCAAACAAATATCACTTATCAATAATTAGTAAAACTAGCAAATATAAATGAAATAAATGAATCCCAAAAGTACAAGCTGTTTACGTAGTCAAAATAAAACAAAAACCCAAAAATACAGCTATTTTAGAGCACACGAGAGAATCCTTAGGAGGCAGGCCAGGTTAAATAAGTCAAAAGAGTCGGAAATAAAATGCTAAATCTACTTTACTTAATTTTAATACGCAAACTCAAGTTAACTTGTGCCCCACGTTCGGGCGCCAAATTCTTATGACGCCTTTCACGTCACTTTCTTCAAAAGCTTATTATTCACCGAAAATTATGTGTGTGCAAGAAAATCCCTGATGTAGCTAACTCGCGGGTGGGGAGGTTTGATTTATTTAAGGCGCCAAGTAATTTTTATTTATTACCCCTCAGAGATTAACGCACTGGGAAAATTACTAAACCCGGTTGAATGGTGTATAATAAGTATGAAGAAAGTATAATATTAACTTAATTTTTGAATTTAGATAAAAATTTAATCAGTTTTTAATATTGGAACGAGATTTATTACAAATAGAAAAAGATAAATTAATTAACAAAAAGTAAAGGAACTACTTCTAATAAAAAATTACCGGAGCTATTTCACGAAAAATAATTAAAGGTAAATGAAATCATCACCGACGTAAAAAAAAGAACAATGGCCATTGCGCTTCTAGTCGGAAAGAATTTAAATTTTAACGTGTGTAACAGAAATAGCGACCGGGTACATCAGCAAATAACAAAGCACATTTGTAGTAGTTACAAAATCTCAATGAATCACGCAAAATTAAACAGTTTTCCTAATCTCAACGCGTCACAAAATGTCAATCCAAAAAAACTTAAGATATCAGGTCGCCTCCGTCATGAGCATTACGTATTAAATCCCCAGCATAATAACGTTAAATACAAAAATAATTTAAATCTGGCCTGTTCTCTGGGCTCCTCCTCAGCAGTCACGTGCTCTTCTACCAAGCCAAGCGGATTCGGACACCGTGAAGAACGCTATTACTGGAAAGATCAGGGTGACCAGCCCGGACACTCGAACTTCAAAAATTAGCCGTACTTTTGGGGCCTTAGATTTTGTGTGGCCCCGCTAGTGTATAACGTTGTTGATAATCGTGTGCTGTAATTTAATTTTACTCTCAAGACGAAAACCATCCAAAACGTCGGCACATTCACACTTCTCCACCCAACGGAAAAATGGCGTCCACATCAAAAAAACACGGCTTGCTTCTCGGGATATAAAACAATCGGCTAGTTTGCAAGCGAAAGCGCGATCTTTAAACATTTAAATACAAATTCACGAAAATGTAAATGTAACTGTCACAATTTGTACCATTCTTAGTTAATTATTTCACTTAATTTCCGCATTTTACCGGATTATTGTGCTTATACATTAATACCACATCTTCGGTCACATACAAATACTTTTGCTACAAGTAAATATTATAGCCCGGGTATTTATATCATCATACTGCTATAGTGTCCAATCAGTTTATTATTTTTGATTTTCTTCTCATACTCTAACACAATATTCATTATGCCTTGTTTACTTTTGTGTCCCTTTTTTTCTTATGTAATATTCGTCATTATATTCCATTTTCTTATATATCTCATATCATTCAATCTTTTCGTAAACAGTACAACATATTATGCAACTTGAGTCTGTCATATTAATATTCGCTCTACTTTTCGAATCTTAATCAGTTTTCTTTCAGAACCACGTAGATATTGAACACCAGCGGGTTTATTTGGAACCGTGTATCTTATATCTCAAGGTGCATGAAATCTTTGAGCAGCTTACCCTAATTCTTGTATTCTGCACCACATTTTATTATATGTATCATTGATTCAATTGACAATCTGCTCTAATACATTAATCCCTTTTACCCTCTCAATCTATTCTTTTAATCTGTCGAATTATGTATTACTTGCAAGATTATAAATAAGCATATATTGTAAATTAAGCTAACTAGTTTTCTGCAACATAATTTATCCACTGTGGCAAGAATATTACTTTTCTAAAATCTTCATACATCTTCAATATATAATTTTTTAGTGTCAATTTTTTGATATTGTCAAAATTCTTGTTTTTTGTTACACATGCTTCTTAATAATAAAGCTGCAACGTTGAAGTCTCGTATTGATCAGCGAGGCAAAGGCTTAACGATTGCGTATCGCAAAGGTCTGCCACATATTGTCAAGAAACAAAACATAAATATCACGTCGTCGGAAAATTAAAGGTAACCGAGCATATATTCCATCATAATCCCCAAACCTCGGCATGTAGGGAGCAACAGCTAAACCATTTATGCCTTTTCTACCAAAACGTCGGAGGTTTGAATACCAAAACCATTTTTATTTACAACGCTACAAATTCAACCAACCATGATATTATTTGCATTATGGAATCATGGATCAAAGAATGTCTTAACAATTCGGAATTTTTTTCCCAACATTATAACGTATATTACTGTGACAGAGTTTATAAAGCTCGAGGGGGAGGAGTGACAACTGCTGTTAGTAGCAACATACGTTCTGAACAATCTTATATTAACAATTCCTTTGAAATCCTCACAGTTACCACATCTCTGGGAACTATTAACATTTTAATTATATGTGAGTATACTCCACCCAAGTCCAACATCAGTGCCTACAACCATGTGTATGAAATTATTGAATCTATCCCAACTATGATCGTTTATCATAATTGCGGGGGATCTTAACATAGCATTATGTATCTCCATCCACCAATAATATTTACAAAACGTCACTTGACAACTTCATGGAATTTTGACATATCACAGAAGAATACAATCCGAAATTGTAATAATAGACTACTGGATCTAATCGTCACATCTGGTGGTATGATGTGCGACGTCCTGAACCACTTGTTCCTAAAGTTGAGCGTCATCCCAGCCTGGACTGCTCAATTTCTATCAAATCTGATGCATTGACAAACTTCCAACCGAATAAGGAACTCAAGTACAATTACAAAAAGGCCAACTTAGTAAGCTTATATTACGATATCTTGACAATTGGCTGGGATGGTCTGTACTGCTGCATAAATATTGATACTGCATGCCATTTGTTATATGACAAGTTATACTGTATTATTAACCTTCAGGTTCCTAAGACAACAAATTTTAACAGTATCAGATATTTTCCTTCATTGTTTAATCGCAGCATAATTTTGGATATATAAGTGAAAAATAAATTAAGAAAGAAGCTCTTAACAAGTAACAGCGAAATTGACTGGTCCAATTTCACTTGTTCAACAATCTCTCAAAACAAATATTAAAGATGCAAGATGCAGAATCTACACTAAATACAGATCCTAAGCAATTTTGGACTTAAATTATTTCAATTAAGAGTGCTTCTAGAACACCTGGTAACATGACATAAGAAGAAAACTTACTTACCAAACTCCAACAAATCGTTAATTGATTCGTATCTCACATCAAATCCACCTATTTTGACAATCATCAAGATCTTACTGATAAACCTATATATAAGAATTACTTAGGCAATCTTCATCGTCTTAAAGCAAAAGCAACCTCAGGCATCGATTTAACTCCATTATTCCAACTCAAGGACTGCGCATCAGTTTTATAAAAACCTCTTACATTTATTTTCAGCCTCATCTTGCATCCAGGAACATTTATTTATGTTATGATTTGCTCTATCTTTAAGGTTAGAAATAAAGGCAAAATCGAAAAATACCATCCAATTGCCTTGTTGAGCACAACTTCTATAAGGTGTTTGAAATTATAATAACTGAGCATAACTTAGCCAGTTCTTAACAATATGTATCTATCCACCATCGTGGATTCACCCGCGCTAGTCTTTTTAATATTATCACGGAGAATTTCTGAGAAACGTGATAATTTTCAAATGCATGTAATATATACAGATCTAAGTAAGGCTTTCGATAAAATGAACCATAACATCTTAATTAGGAAGCTAAGGAATAATTTTAATATTAATAATAATATAACTTCTGTCATTCTGTCTTATTTAACTGATCATGAGAAGGTCATTAGGCGCGGAGGAAGTCGATCTTTTCCACATTCAGTTCCGCGTCTGGGCTCCCACAAAGCTCAAATTTAGGACCATTAATGTTCTATTCCTTCTATTCATTAATACACTCGCCTATGCTGATGACATCAAACTTTACTGAAAAATTGTGAGTACTGCTGTCTGTGATATCATACAAGAATATTTAAATACACTATCTAGGTGGTGTGAAGTTGTTGGGTTTGTATTGAATATTAAAAAAGTGCTATGTAATGTCTTTCTCTAAAAAGACTAAACCATCCATCATTACCTTAGTGGCAGTGGTAATTTAAATAGAGTGTCTATTTACAAGGACCTACAACATTGGAGGAACAGACATTCGCGGGTTTAAATGAAAGAACATTTTACATAATGAACTTGTTTTCAAATTTTATTTGTATGTTGTCAATATTTTCTAATAATTACACTATTGTCTAAGTAAGCGGGATAGTGAATAAGTAATATGAATATTCATAATAATAAGAACCAGATTTGAATCACATATAATTTCAAAATCAAATAATGTAGTCTATTAACACATATTTCATCACTGAGTCTTATTTCAGATACCTATTTTCCATTTTGCATTCATGAAGATGTGTTTATTTGATCTTGTTTATTTATTTTTTTATCTTGTCTGTTGATTTGTTTCGTTCTTTCTAAGCTAATCTAAATCCAATTCACTTTACTTTGGATTACTTTGAATTACCCTATCGTCATTGTTCTTATCTCCTTCTCTACCTACTACAGCTTTTTGCACTACTATCATAACTTTATTATTAACCCAATGGAGTTAGTTTTTTCTACTTCTAATCCAATCATTTTTTTAATACCAAAATATTGTTTTCCCTGCAACCTTTTTTACCGATTTACTTATATCTTATTTCTCTCTATTCTTGAAATTCATATTCTGTTATCTTCACACATAGCTTCATGGTTATCAAAGTATTGTCTTAACTACATGTATTTATTTCCCTGGCTTAGTCACTGATATTTTATGCATACATATATAATTAACCAATTACTTCTCTCATTACCTAGAATTAGGAATTTTTGCCGGTTTGTCAACTTGTTTTGCCTTCTTTACTTTTCATCATGTTTATCTTAATTTTAAATTAAATTTCCACAGGATCTATTGCGTCTTATATTATATGCATTTTTATCTCTTCTTCCACTTCCTACATCTAAAAATCTTTGCATCCTAAACTATCTGGCATCTTTTCTTTCAATTTGTTTGGTCTTCTCATATCTCAATCACATCCACTTCTTCTTTAATTCATCTATATCTATATTTTCTAATTTGCTTTCTATTTTCTTCGTATATTGTGTCCTGAATATGGATCTCTACCTAATTATCCATTTTTATTAGATTATCATTTACGAAAATATTATTTTTTTTACTTTCTGAATCTGTCGGGCCGATCTTATTATAATTGAAGAAATTATCATCTAGAAAGATATTACCTGCTAATTTATTTAATTTATAGCCTACCTAACTGATACACTTACCACCTCTTTAAAATATATCACAATATGTGTTAATTCATATATATTTTTAAAGTCTTCCAAATCCCACATTGCGTATAATATGAATTATGAATCTGTGCCCATTTGATATACTCCTCACAACATTTCTTTTATATGTACCCTTCTATCTTTTCTTTCTCTTGATTTTGATTTTTAGTAAAATTCTGTCTTCCTATGTTGCATTTTTCTAACAAAACATAACTTTTCAACTTCTGACCGAATTTAAAAATTAATTGATTTTCTTGTTCATTCCCGATTATATAGTGTAGATCTACAGTGATTAAAAATGCTGAAAGTCTAAGGTAAGGTTTTAAATTATTTAGTCGAAAATGGAAACAGATATGGGCATCCGTCTTTACGTATTATAACAAAAAATTGCTGCATGCGTACGAATAGATTTGTTCCTTTCTCCGAAAAGGTTGCTATATCGAACGATTTGTCCACATTTTGGTTTAGGCGGTTTACTGGTTAAGAACGATAAACAATGTGAACATGGTGAAAATGTTTTCTGAAACTTTGTACAGAAAGAATTTAAGAATTTTTAGAACAGAAGCAATTGATTTCCAAACCCCTACTTAGACGACGGCAATAATCCAGTTGCAGAATTTTCCTTCTGTGTTTATCCTAACAATTAACTAAGATGGCCGCTAGAATAATAAAAAATATCGCCTCGCCGAGGATTTCCGGCACCCGCCTGTACAGCTCCAAAATTAGGAAATGCACCATGATATCCGGTGACAGCATTGGCCTTGAGATTTCTGCAGCCGTACAGAAGATCTTCGAAGTAGTCAAGGTGACCATCGAAAGGGAGGGTGTGGACGTTACACCTGTCATGGGTTATGATAGAAAATTCGGCATCCCTCAAGCGGCCATCGATTCGGTCAACCGCAATAAAATCAGCCTTAAGCTTAAAAGGATATGAAACACTTTACGATAACGTGGGCGTAGTTACCATTAGAGAGAACACCGGGGCTGAGTATTCCGGCATTGAGCACGAAATTGTGGACGATGTCGTGCAGAATATTACGTTGATTACCGAAGACGCTTCTAGTCGTGTCGTTGAGTTCGCGCGTACACCAGAGACACCATGGATAATAAGACGAAGAAGATAACCGTTAATATTATGAGGATATCGGATGGTCTCTTCTTGAGGTGTTGTCGTAAAATGGCTGAGAAATACCCCGATATTAAGTTTGAGGGGAAGTATCTGGATACAGTCTTCTTGAACATGGTACAGGATCCCTCGCAGTACTTCGTCCTAGTTATGCCCTATTTTAATGGTGACATGTAGTCCGATATGTGCGCTGGTTAAGTTCGTGGCTTGGGTTTAACCTCATCTGGAAATATCGGTATTAACGGTACATTGTTTGAATCTGTTCACTTAACAACGCCGGTCAGGACAAAACCACGTTTTTTTCTATAGAAGATTCAAAACTTATTGAAACTGTATTTTTTTTATAAACACAACAAGTAACATCTGTCATTTATGTATGAAGAATTATATCCTTCACATGACCACCGAAGGCCGCGCGGCAACAAGCAATGCGTTCATTGAAAATTTTGATGAGTGATTTTTTGGGGAGACTTTTCAGTCAGCAGAGCAATTGTTTCATGGGATGTGTGGCATATCTCACCATCTTGTTGAAACTAAAAATCGTGATTTTCATTGACAACTGCGAAAAACCAATCAGAAAGCTGTTTCTGCAACTATCGCCTTTCATAGTGACTTTTTATCATTTGAGTTTTTATTGTAAGTAAGATCAATTTGTAAGTATTACGAATAATATGCATATAGATAATTTTGAGTGTTAAGATTTCGCCGTAGTTTTGGATCAAACGGACGTTACCTGCCTACCTACCAATCCGTTTCACCTTATTTATTAAAAACATCAATATTGAATAAAAATTAATAGGATTAGAAAAAAGATAGGAAAAAATGGGTTTTGTTAATAAACACCGTCGAAAATCTTTCTTGTGGAAAGACAGGTGATAAAAAATGATATTCAGAAACTCAGAAAGCCATGTGTAAATCTCGAAGAATCAACACAATCCATGGCAAAAGCCATTTCACTTCGGAAAGAAGGCTTTATTGTAAGTTGTTGCAAGTAGGTGAAGCAATAACAGCGGACTTCTACCAACATCTATTAATATGCTTAAATCAAGAATTGGAACGAAAACGGCCGTAGACCGGCAAATGGGAACGTTCAGTAAAATTCTTGCATGGCAACGCCTGACCACACATTGCTTTCAATACAAAAGACATCATAATGGGTTTCAGGTAAGGCGTCTTACAGCAACCGGCTTATTCACCAGATATTGCGTCATCCTATTACGAGTTATTCTAGGAGTCTTGTCCATCATACATTTCCAATCAGTGGATGAGATTCAAAAAGGCTTTAATTAAACAATTTAATTTTTATTATTTTAAAATAATCCTGGAATATAGCCTAAATATAAGATTGCACATTTGTATATATTTATGTGAAGCAATGACCTTTTTATTTATTTTTATTGCGAAAAAACAATGCAAAAAATCCGCAAATAATTTTCGTTTTCACCCCTTATTTATATCTACCTTGGATCATTTACAGTGTTTATTAAACATATATGTTCATTCAGGCCGATATTCAACATTTTATTCACTTACTGGTAAAATGATTTAATTTTTTTCTTCCTTGTTTATTTTTTAATTAAGTGCTCTACCCAAATTTACATGTTTGTAACTTTTCTTAAATATCATGCTTATTTAGTTTGAATTTTTGTTTCGAATTTTCCATATTCCTATCAGTATTGATTGATAATTTTCTTAACTTCAAGACCTATCTTTCCTTTAAACTGTACGATTCCATCAATATATAGACTATTAATCACTTTTCTTCAGGTACATATTTTGTAATGTTACAATTTCGCCTTAAGTTTTGTAGGCAACCCTATATACCTCTTGGTATTTTAAACTTTTTTTATCTAATTAGATTATAATTTAATTATAACTAATCTTAAACCACTAGGAGTTAAAATCATTATTATATCGTTCTATCAGTGCTTTTATTAAATTATCCATGGTGATGTTGTACCTGCACTCTTGTCCTATTTTGTATGGAGTACTTACTCAGATGGACACTTAGTATCGGGCTCAGAATCAGTAAATCACCAGTAAATCACTTTACTCATCGGTTCGGCATCATTTAAATAAAACTTCTTTTGCGCCTTATTATTAGCTTACAGGTTAAAGTTATGTTAAAATCACCATGATAACTTACTGCACTGCCACGGGTGATCGTACTGGTACGGAAAGTACAACATCACATGGGATTCTATCATCACTTCTGGTAGAAACCGTTGTTATTGCTTGCACCTGCATCACAACAAATTTTTCGAGAGCTAGAAATTTCTTACATAGAATATTTCGATTGTTTAGTAATAATATATATCACTTTGGTAGCTTACTGCCAGCCGCCACTATAAAAACGTTTATTTGTCCTATATTTTACTTAGTTTTCATTAATTGTTAACATGTGCATGGTATGCTCTCAATTAAATTATATCAATATTTAGTTAGCCTAAAATTTCTTCTGTCAATTGTTTCATAGCAAACTGATCAATGAAGTGCCTTAAATTAAAACAACCACCACAACTATTACTGATATTTATTCGGTAAAGTGACTTTAGATATACCTATAATAGTTTTAACTGAATTTAAGAACTAATAATTTATTTAAAATCAATTTCTAGCACGCTGAAAGTTACTAATATAATTACGGTATAATAATATAAATAAAATGATTTAATACCTATATAGAGATATAAAGTGAGAGAGAGAGAAGAATCGTATGCAAAATCTCAATGGTAACCGGTAATCCCATAAATTCATCATAGCTGAATGTATGGAGGGAAATAATTCAGACTTAGTAATTCAGATCTACCATTAAGCTGTGCGCTTGAAATATGATTAATGAGCTGATAGAATCCACTAATAAGCTAAAACTTCTCTCCTGGCAGGTGAATCGGCATGTACACATGTTCCTCCTGGGCATCGGGAACGGTTGTTATCGACATAACTTAAGATCGCTCTGGCAGATTATTAAATGTAATTACCTAATTGATTATGTGGGTATCCGGTAAATAATTCTCTAATTGATGCGAATTCCTTGCGAGTAATTCAATGAAATTGCTTCGCTGATATAGGAAATGTAATTTATGTGACGACCGGAAGTTTCAGTAATATTCAAATTTATCGGCCATAATGCTAAATGAAGCAAATATAGGATCGATAATTAAATAACTGCATAAACTAAAAGATTCAAAACTGAAAAGTAAATAGAGTTGACTAAATTAAAATGGTAAACAATAATTAAAATAATACCATTTATTACAAAAAAACATACAAGTATAATTTATTAATATCACGTTCTTTATTATCATTATTACAATAATACTATACATTAGTTATTTATTTAAAAAGATTATACACATGTAACAAAAATAATAAATCTATATAATATAATAATATAAGAAAACTGTTTTATATATAATTAAAAAACTGAATATTAATAAAAATATAATCATTATAATCGTAAAATTTTGCATCCCTTATAATTAAAAATATTTGATACATAAATCAAGATATGCTTTATAACCCTAACCAATTAATTAATAGTGCATATGAAAATACAATACAACTGAACTATTCTACGGTCTCATAAATTATTCAAAACTTTAGATTTTGTTTCTCTCTTGACGGCGGTGGTGGTTTGTTTGTTTTTTTGTTTCACTTATAAATATTACAGCTACGGTCCTTGTTACGCACGCCTAAATCTGGCGCTGACTGTTTCCTTACATATTTAATAAAAATAAATGGCTTCCAATAAAAATTTAATCAGATCCCATTGTTTATTTTTATGGTAGGGTATCACTCATAAAACAAATTTTATTGCGATTCAACAGCGCAGGAAGATTTCAACATAAGGGCACTTTAACTATTGACGCATTCACAATCGTATCATATAAAAAATAATTTAATTTTATAAAAAAATATAATTTATTTAATAATTTAAAAAATACGAAAGCATTTCGTGAATCTACAACAATGAGTCTTACTAAGACTACAAAACAAATTAATTTTGAAACAACTACTTCTCTGGCTAAAACCTCGACAGACATTGAATAAAACAAATTTAATTTGCGTGTTACTAATAGTACAACTATCAAAGCAACACTAATTTGAATGAAATTATTTCTGTTGAATAAACTATGAACTATGAATAAAGGGTATTTTAGATTGTTTAAATGTGACTATAACGTGAAAAATTATAAACAAAAATTGAATTTAAACTGATTTCATTAAATTAAATTAGCAAGAGCAATTAAAAAATCTAGCATTTAAGTTTATAATCATCTGCATTTTAATACATTTTATTATAATAATTTATTTGTTTTTAATTATTTGAGTTTTTAACTGCTTAATAAATGTTGGCGTATTAATGCCTTTTTACATTAAATTCAAACAAATACATTTTTAACAATGTTTTTGTTTTATCAGTAATATAATCATCCTCGTTATCAACAATCTTTTGCCATCTAGTGTTCAGATTTTCAATCCCGGACCGATAAGAATTTTGGGTAAAATATCTTGAGATGGCATTTGGAACATCAACCAAATTTTCAAAATTTTTGCCACTAAGAAAATATTGTAGGGATCGGAATAAATGAAAATTCGAGGTTGCAATATCGGGCGAGTATGATGGATGAGGCAGTACCTCCCATCTCAATTCTTTAAATTTTTCCAGTGTTCTTCTTGCACAGTGCGGTCTTGCATTGTTACAGAATTACGCATTTTCTTTTGACAATCATCAGATATTTTTTGATTAAAGATTGGTTCTCTCCATTCACAATAAAGGTCTGCATTAACAGTTTGTTCAGGTTTCAGCAATTCAAAATGAACAATTCTGGGAATACTCCACCAAACACACAGGCGCGCCTTTTTGGGATATCGCAGTGGTGATTTATTTTGAAGGCAGTGGCCTTTTGTGTTTTGGACCCATCTTTCGTCTCCAGTAATCAAACGATTAAAAAACGGTTATGTAGCAATTCTTTGCATGTGATGGAACCGTTGGTTTAATTCTCTTCGGGCAGATTATACTTTAAACGTTCATAGAGAGTCGACCAAGGTTGGTTAAGGGTGTTTGACAGTTCCCCGATTGTTTGCTTCCACTTCTGCCCTTGGCATGTCGTTGTCTAATGTGGTTGGTCTTCCTGATCGATAGGAGTCAGGGAGATCAAACTTGTCGGATTTGAACTTGGAAAATCAACTTTGGCCTTTACGACCACTGCTAATGCACGTGGATTAACATGGAACATGTTTTTGGTGGCAACTGTTCCGTTACTACCTTTGCAATACTCAAAAAGCTTACAATGCCGGATTTGCTCTTCTGATATTTGGATGGCCAGTTCACCCCAAATTGCAAAAGAAGTTTAATATTGAATTATTTAGAAGTGAATAATTCACAATAGCCTTAAAATGACTCCTTAGAGATACCCCTATTATGTTTCCGCTAATGTTATCATTAAATTTTTAAGCTAAATTGTATTTATAAAATTAATTTTATTTTAATTAAACTTATATTAAATTGTTAAATTTTAAAATTTTATTTTTATTAAAAGTACATTTGGTTACATATTGTATTGAACTAAGAAGAAATGTATGGTGCATTTTCTAATTTCGAATCTATACAGGCGGGCGCCGAAAATCCTGGGCGAGGCGATATTCCTTATTATTCTAGCGGCCATCTTAGTTAATTGTTAGGATAAACACAGAAGAAAAATTCTGCAACTGGATTATTGCCGTCGTCCAAGTAGAGGTTTAGAAATCAATTGCTTGGTTACTTTTAACTGTTCTAAAAATTCTTAAATTATTTCTGCACAAATTTTCAGAAAACATTTTCACCTTTTTCACATTGTTTATCGTTCACCACCATTAAACCTCCTAAACCAAAATGTGCACAAATCGTTCGATACAACAACCTTTTTGGAGAAAGGAACAAATCGATTCGCACGCACGTGCAGCAATTTTTTGTTATAATTCATAAAGATGGATGCCCATATCTGTTTCCATTTTCGACTGAATACTTTTAAACTTTACCTTAGACTTTTCGGCATTTTTAATCACTGTAGATCAACACTATATAATCGGGAATGAACAAGAAAATCAATTAGTTTGTTGAAAAAATGCAATATAGTAAGACAGTGTTATACTAAAAATTAAAATCAAGAAAAAGAAAAGAGATATGGGTACATAAAGAAGAACTGTTGGGAGGAGTATATCAAATGGGCAAAGATTAATAGTTCATATTATAAGCAATGGCGAATTTGGAAGACTTTAATAAAATATATGAAGTTGATGACACATAATGTGATATATTTTAAAGAGGTAGTAAGTGTATCAGGTAGGTAGGCTATAAATTAAATAAATTAGCAGGTAATATTTTTATAGATGATCTTTTCTTCAATTATATTAAGATATTTTTAAACAGAACATTTTAAGTAATTACATTTTTTGTTGGTAAAAAATAATTCTATTTGTTTCCTCTCAACTATTGAGGAACCATTGAGAAACAACTAGGAAACAAAACAAGTCTATGATTGTGGGCCATGGAAAAGAGTCCCAGAGGGCAAAAGAATGTGACCTGATCACAAAAAATCGCTATAAAAGGGAACGCTTAAGGAAAGGCGATCTCAATCGTCGTCAGGAAGATGGCACTAGCTGCGCCGCTGGTCAGGTCGCCAGTTCCGGGAGGAGAACGGGAAATCGTTGCAACCCTCTTCCCGGATCACCCTAGGGTTACACGGTAAGACGAGGAAGGCGTTAACCCGAGAGACCATGATTTTTTGAGGAAGAAATAGCAAAGGCAGCTGCCGCACTCCCAACGATCAAAGCTCCCGGGCCTTGAGGAATACCTTGACAGGTTGTAAGCGCCTACGTTGGAAGTTACCCTGAACAAATTAAGAGGGCTAAGCTCGTTCTCATCCAAGAAGAAAACAAAGACCCAGCCGACCTCAACGCATATAGATTAATCTGCTTCCATGATAATAAAAGAAATGTCCTAGAAATATTTTTGAAAAAACTGGTGGCACATATTGACAGTGTAGGAGTGCTGTCAGAATAGCAGTTCGGATTCCGAAAGGGAAGGTCAACCACGGATGCCTTACTGCCGTAAAGATGACAGAAGAGGCAAACAGCGACTCATTAAGAAACAACACTGCCTAGCGATTGCGTTGGTCATCAAAAATGGTTTTAATTCTATCCCATGGGAAGTCATCTAGGAGGCACTGAGCAGTAACAATGTGCCAGGCTACCTTAAGAGAATGACGAGGAGCTACCTAAGCGAGAGGTCCATGATCTACACTGAGGCCTAGGGCATGAAACAGACAAAGGAGCTAACGGGGATATACCACAAGGCTCCATACAAGGCCCCTATTCTGAAATGTGGCATACGATAACATCATTTGACTGAGGGTGCGATGCTGCCTGAGGGTGCGATCCTAGTGGGCTTTACCGATGACATTATCAAAGTAGTCAGGAGCAGAAATATTGAGGAACTATGATTGGTGCCAGATAAGGCAGAACTAAAAGCAAACAGTTTCAACAACAGGCAAGTGCTGAGAGCAGTAGAAGGAGTCACTTAGAGCTGTAGAGCACTCTCAAGGCTCCTAGCCAACCTGGGGGTTCCACTGATTATAAGGTGCTGCTGGAAGTCGCCAGGACCACTCTGCTCTACTCAGCACCTGCATGAGACGGGAGTATCGTTGCGCAGGGTCCTGAGACCGGGAGTACTCAGGGTCTGTATGGCATATAAGACAGTTTCAACCTAGGTACTGGCCTTGACCATACGGCCAAATTTAGACATAGTGAGGAGATATAAAGTGTATAATCTAGTGAAGAATAGTTTAGCCAAAAGTGAAGTCGAAGGCATAGACTACATGGGCCAATTAAAAGCTAGCAGAAGCGATGGGGAAGGGGCGTGAGCGGAGAGTGCACCCGTAAGCTGATACCGGTCATAACATAGTAGATTAACAGGAGACACGATAACACTCAGTTATTAACAAACCACGGGTGCTTTAAAACTTATCTAAAAAGAATCGTCAAGGAGAAAGATAGTGCACGTGAGCATTGTTTCACTGGGCAAACAGATACGGCGAAACACACTTTAACTGAGAGTAGTGCCTGAAATAGCAAGCGGCGTGACTTGGAGATGCTTCACGTAACTCCTCCATGGGTCGATACAGTAGTTTCACTTATGGAGGAGGTTTAGTGGGTAGGACCTACTTTGAATAGTACGGATGAGTGAAGAGACGTGCGTAAATGCATTCTTCCTCACAAAAAAAGAAGGTTTATGAACCTTGGATAAATACAGGGAACTGCTAGCAATACAATAGGTATGTTAAAGCATGTAATTATTATATGCTTATCAACAAAGGCCACGAGTTCCCACATAAAAAATATGTAGTTGGTCGGCATTTTTTCTTTGCGACAGTTTTCGCAGGGGTCATCGCCTACTTCAACTTAAAGACAATAACATTTCTTATGCAGAGTAATGGATGATACTTTATTAGCCTTTCCCGTCAAAGATGTCCTTTCTCCTCTAAAGGCTTTTTCGTCTCCACCCCACTTTTACTGCACTCTAATTTAGCCGCCTTCACGGTTGTGAACTTCTTCTTGGTTCTTGGTATTGGTTTTTGCTGCCTTCTCGATATTTGACGAACCTGAAGCGAGCTTGTATGACTCAGATGCATGGAGGATTAAAACTTCGATTACAATATTATTATCGATTACAATATTATTACTGCGCTATGATTTTAAAATCTGTAATAGATCTGAAATATCTTCACATTTTTATTGTATTAATTGTCGTTAATGACAGGCGTTCCTACATAGAAGTTCAAATCTAAAATTCCGTTTCGTTGTATTTAACTAGGTCGTGTAAATGAGTTAGAGAACAGATTGGAACCGGTGTCAGAAAAACAATAATTAAACGTTTCACCTTTATATTGCATAAATTATTGTTGATAATTGTTGATTAAGGAAGTTTAGCGCAATACTTTAGAAAATTGAACCTTAGAAATGTGCTATCGATATAATAGTTTAGTTAAATGTAATAATAATAATATACTTGTTAAGGACACTTAACTATTCTTTTGGACCGGTTTCCACTTTTATATTAAATCCGCAAATAAAGACAACAAATTAGTATAAACAGATATTATACTTAATTACCATAATTAAATGACAAAAGGTTTAATTTCACAGACTCATGTCCAGAATTTCGTGATCAATTTCTTTCAAAGTAATAACCAGGCAAATAACTGCATTTCCACTAATATTTTTCGTGATTCAAATTAGAAAATTGATTTTTTTTGTATAAGTAAATAAAATGGTAACGATATGTATGTCTTTTAAAATATGCCCGTTGGATTTTTAAGAATATTATAAAATTCGAAATTTCAATACAGATACTACATTCTCTAATTAAATTCGAAAATTTTTGATAAATAAAATAAATTAAAAAGTAGATGATGCACACTTTATTTTATTTATTTATGTTTCATCTTACATTTGGTATTACCGTAGTTTCTTCTGTATATAAAGTTTTACTTTCCTGTATCACTATTGCCATAGTTACTTTTCTCAACAAATTTTTTGCGTGAGTTTCGCGTAAGGTAATAAAATACTAAATAATATTTAAAGAAAAAAATTTAAACAAAATAATTTTTTTTTTCATCACGATTTTAAAAGAAACAACTGCTCGGAATAATAACATTACTAATTTAAGAAGAAAGGTATATTTTGTGTCTTACGAAGAGTAATATGATAAAAATAAAAATTAAATAAGATTTTGTCTATATGTGAACCTATGCATCTAATAATAATGCAGATCTGTGTACTTCTAAATTTAAATTTAAGCTTTTGCTGAAATCTTTTTTTGAATTGGGTGTTTACCTGAAGTATTGTTTGGCTTTTCTTCAACTTTCCTTTTAAAAGTTATAAATTTTACAAACAAAATCGTTAACGCCAACGAAATGTTGGGCAGTTATTTTATGATATTTCTATGTTTTATGAAAAATTTATCCACAACATTGTACAGCGATAGTTCAGGCGGGTAAGTCGGTCGTTTCCTAATTATATATTTCGTTCGCGACTTTTAAATTTCCTGTTATGTAAAGGGTATAAACTAATTTTAAAGAATAATAAAGCTATTAATTAATTATCTGTATCTCTGAAATCGCTACCAACCTTCAGCTTGAACTCTCTGTCATTCTTAGAAAATCTGGAAAGCTGATCACCAAATCATCAAACTTACAAAGAGCCTTAATTAGTTTCATTATGTTTATAAAATATTATAATTAAAATGATTACAAAACAATTCAATAGTATTAGATTTCTGAAAAATTTATTGTATATTTATATGAAATAGATTTATACTATTTTCATTTATAACATTTTTGGGGTTCATGGCTGCGGATGGACATCGGGCTTTCCGCGGTAGGTTTGATTCCAATTATGCCCATGGTTTGATCGAAATAACTGAACTTTTATTCCTTCGCACCAGAACTTTTCATCCAAAACAGATTAGGCATCTTGTTTGCGTTTTAAAATTGGAGTAGTAATCATTTTAATTTATTAACATAAATGATCTTTAGATAAGAAAAGTAGTGTCATTGGAGTATCTGAGATTATTTATTATTTATTTCTTTAGGTTTCTAAAGTTCAGTTATAGTATAAGGCATGTTGGAGGCAGCTACTGTTATACTCTGGTTATTTGACTATTCAGCCGCATTAAGTTGAAATTAAGTTGACAGTACTGCATTTTTGTCAATATTTATGGTTTATGCATTCACCATCTTATTCGGATGATCAGAAATACGTTCTTTATTCATTCACTATTCTTTATTATCTTTGCTTCTCCTTTTTACAAAATAACAAAAATTTTTATATGATATATGTACATGCATTTAATAAACAACAAACAAATAATTTAAGACACAGGAGTAATCATAATTTTGTGTTTAATAATTTTGTTACGAACAATTAATTAAAACTAATATTTAACCTATTTTAATTGATACATACATATATATTATTTAATTATTATTTTATATTTGAAATTATTTTGCACACAAACTTTGTAAACAAATTATAGTGTAATTCATAATTAAATATTTGAGGCAATATTTATAATTTAAAATATGGTAATTTATTAATTTTAAATATCCACAGCGCGTAAACAATTAAATTTACATTATGAGTTCAGGTACTTATTATATTAACATTATATCATCAATAATCTACATCAAACGCCTTGGAATATATGTATGTAGATAAATTTATCAAAAACCACCTAAAAGAGGATTCATGTTAGACGGATAAAGGGGGGCGGCTATACAAATACACATTGATGTTGAGGCATGCATGCACATGCTCGTGGATTCCGGATCCTGCAAATTTGAATTTACATTTTCAAACATTCGTTGCTCCACATGCAATATTTCCAATTAATTTATATTGCTTCACAGCAAACACGGACCCGTACTATATTGAATTAGTTTTCGTATTAAAATTGAATGCATTGTAATAAGAGTAGCGCTGCAGAGATGAAAATTTAGTTTTTTTAAATAGAATTTTCTGAGTTATTTAATTGACAATACTAATTCAATTATTTATTATACGTGATATCAGTAGGTTTTATTAAATATACAGCATAACTTATCACAAATGTCTATTAGAATTATATTTAATATCGATTGTTTTCTCTAATAATAACAAAGATTTTACATATTTTACATCAATGGCTTTTCTTATATATTGACGATAACTGTTTATATTTCTTGAATGATTTTCTCATTTACCTCTTGGTGAAACATTGTGAAATAATAAGTAAAAATAAATTAAAAACACTTGGTTTGTTTAACTGAATTTTATATATTAACCAAATTAGTTTCGCTTGTTACAGCATTACATCATTTAAAAAAAATATTATATTGTCTATTCGTGACCTGTTTCTTAAGAATGTAATTATACATTTTATTATTGCATTGCAAAGATCCTATTCACTAAATAGAGAATGGACAAGTTTTCAACCCTAGAAACCGTTTTCGAAGTAAAGTGATAAGTTAAGAAAATAAATGAATTTCTAATATTTCAAAGATATGTTCGCAAATATTTTTTGTTTATACCGCATAAGATCCAGTTGACAAATGAATCGCTCATAATATTGTATAGAATATTCAATTCTTCACTACGATGCTTTTATGTGGAAATGGAAATTGGAAGTGACTACATGTTTAGTCCAACTTATAAATAATATTTGCTTATACAAAATCTTATATGCAAGATATATTAAAAAGTCAAAATAAACGTTAACTAAATAGAATTTATTTATTCGAATATGAAATCCTGAGACATATGTAAAGTAATAATTAACTAGACTGTGTCATGCATATTTATAGCTCTAACATAAAATAAAGTTATAATTTCCTGTGTATATTCTATAATCAGTTTGGCTACGAAGCGCAGCTAGATCTTAAACTAACCCTGTCTGCCTAACTAATTTGATAGATAAGCAGCAAAGTTATGTTTAAAACACAATTATCCGTCCACTGTGTATCAATGCATGGCCCGTGTTGCAACTTTACCTATACTTGTAATAAAATAACATTAAATTAATATTAATGAAAACGGAGACACTAAATATAGTCAAAACAAAGTCATCGTGTTAACGCCTCCACAATTAATTATACATTTAAATTAATACACCATTTATTAATTACTTATTATTGTGTAAAAACAATACGATATGTTTATGATAGTTGATGGTATTATTGTATTTATTTATTTGGTAATTTAGTTCTGTATTTATTTAGTAGTGTAGTTTATTACAATTAAAAGTTTAACTTATATTGAATTAAGTTTTCTAACTTTTTATTGATTTTGATTAAGTTTAGAAATTTAAATCAAATATAATTTTATGCAATAATACACTACAAACTTTGAAATGCTTTACATTTTCGGTGCAAGATTATCATATATCCGATTAGGGATGATACTACAGGGGCCAGTTTTATCAAAGCCAGCCACAGTTTATAGGGAAATTTAATGCTCGACCATGCCTGGTCCTAGAAAATGAATTGGTGATCGTGATCTTTCTCGACCCGGCACGGCAACGAAAAAATTAAAGCACATGCTGGTCCTGTCAGTCTATATGGTGATATATAGGGAAAGGCCGAACTTTTTAGTGGTAATCTTAATGTTCAGAAACAATTTTATTAAAAAATTATTGGTTTATAAATTGAATAGTCAATAGTTATTATAAATTATAACTTTTTCTAGAATATAGACGTATTAGGTATTTATCAATACGATGACTTATTTGTAAAGATTAATAGATTGTCCGGAGAAGATAAAATATGTGTGAAAAGGATTTCTTAATTTTGCAAACTATGTGTCTCTCTTTTTATAACGAATAAAATAAACCATAAATTTTGTAGCTGGAATGCAGATAAGGTGATTCACAGTTCTTGCTAAGGTATCAAGATCAAGAGTTTAAGCATACAATTCAATTTAGATGTTGGGTTCAAATCTTTATTGATAAGCGTTTGATGATTTACACCGTATGCCGTAGACGATATCATGTTGATTGCCTTGATTTATCATTAAACGATATCAGTTATTATGTTGCGGAGTTTGAGAAGGAAGACGGCGACCATTGGATTTGTGATTCTTGCAGACCGCCATCCGTCCCAGCAGCGACTGCGCGCGTTGCCCCAGCTCGCGTCTCCGTTGGAAATCGCGTTTTACTCTCTGCTACATGTGAGCGGGTCTCTAATTCTTCACTAGCGGATACTAGAAGAGCGATATTTATTGACGAATTTATGCCTCTTTTTAGAGCTGAATTTCAAAATGCTTTATGTGATTTAAAAAATAACATAAAATCGCTTGATGCAAGAATATCTGCTCTCGAGACCGCTTCCGCAAATCATACTAATGATAATCCAAATAATTCGTTACCTGGAGTTATACATGAAGCTGACGCTACACACGAAATTGAAGATAGACAACTTCGATCGCGTAATATAATAATATATAATTTGCCTGAGCCTACGGGTCCTCTTGATCAAAGAGCTGAAGAGGACGCCAAAGTCATAAAAGCCATTATTGACCCGGCTGTTACATTTGCACCTACCAAAGTTATGCGCTTAGCTAAATTGGGCAATAAAATACGGCCGGTAAAAGTGTCTTTTAATGATCGTAGAAAGGCAATTGACGTCTTAAAGGTTACTCGTGCTACTGACACTGGTAATGTCCATTTCAATAATGATCTGACATCCATGCAGAGATGTCACTTAAAACATCTAAGAGAGGAATTAAACCTGAGGAACTGATATAACAATTATGTACACTAATGGTCATCCATCTATTGTGAAATCTGTACCTGGGAAGAAAAAGAACTAGATATTTATTATCATCATGTTGGCGGTATGAAAGGAAAAATCAAATCGTTTATGTTCAGTGCAAATCTATGTGTTTACGACGTAATTATTTTGGTAGAAACGTGGTTAGATGATACGGTATGTGACGCCGAATTGGGTTTAACTGAATTCTTAATATACAGATTGGACAGATCCATTCTTACCAGCAATAAATCACGTGGTGGTGGCGTTCTTATTGCCGTAAGGAAAAATTTGAAAAGTATGGTCCTACAATCGAGCGATAATGTAGAACAATTATTTGTAAAAGTTATGGACAAATTAATTATTGGTTCTACGTATATTCCGCCTGCTTCTAATATATCGTTATATATTTCGCATGCTGATTAGTTAGAAAAAATCTGTACTGAGAATTCATGTTGTGAGTTCCTGTTTTGCGGCGACTACAATATTCCCAACGCGGTGTGGGATAACACTAATGGAGACTTATTAGGGATTAATAATTACAGTTATTCGGCAAGTATTCTTGCAAATGCTATTAGTTACTACCAACTACAACAAACAAACAATATCCCAAATAACAGAGGTGTTTATTTAGACTTATTTTTTTGTAGCATTTGTGATGTAAAAGTGAAAGTTGCCAGTGATCCATTGTGTGAAGAAAGTTTACACCATATTCCATATTCGTTGGATTTAACATTATTCGCAATTTCAGATTTCACCAATGATGATTCTAAGTGGGTGTATAACTTTAAACGTGCTAACTATTGTGCCATTAATAACTACCTAGCGAATATTAATTGGGACCAAGTTTTTGGTCCCTCCGTCGAGAAGAACGTTTCTACTTTTAATAATATTTTATGTTCAGTGTTTGAGATGTTTGTCCCTATTATGTTTGTAAAAACGTCAAATTATCCCAAGTGGTTCAATACTGAATTAATTAAATTAACTAAATTGAAAGAGGAGGCGCATATGAACTATAAACGTTATGGCTCTCGATTTTATTATGAATTATTTAAAAAATTAAGAAAACAGTGCAAAGATCTAAACGATAGGTTATTCAAAAACTATATTGCTCGCGTCGAAACCCAATTAGACAGTAATCCCAAACAATTTTGGGATTATGTCGATGTACGCCGTAAAACTACTGGGTTTCCCAAAGATATGCACTTAGATAATGAGGTTAGTCATAACATTGAATGTAGTGTAGATTTGTTTGCCAAACATTTTTCTAAGTCATACAATAATAAACAAACTAATACACTGCCTTATTATCAGGGAAACGAATCGTTCGATCTTTGTAATTTTAGTATCTCTGTTGAAGAGTTATTTAATGCTATTTGTTTACTACCCGAGTCATGTACTGCCAGGCCTGATGGCATCCCTGCGTATTTCATTAAAAAGTGCGTTTTTACGTTGTGCGTACCCATTCATGCGTTGTTTACAAAATCATTATCGACTGGGATTTTTCCCGAGTGTTGGAATTCCAATATTCAAG
Source organism: Ontholestes murinus (assembly GCA_963969525.1). Taxonomy (NCBI): domain Eukaryota; kingdom Metazoa; phylum Arthropoda; class Insecta; order Coleoptera; family Staphylinidae; genus Ontholestes; species Ontholestes murinus. Next base: position 36,264,218 of record OZ018394.1, read on the forward strand.
AATGGATACAGGAGAGATATTGCTAACTATAGAGGAGTATCTATACAATCCGTTATCCCAAAACTTTTAGATCTTTTAGTATCAGAACAATTAATGAGGGCTTGTTCGCATGCAATTATAAATTAACAGCACGGATTTCGGAAAGGCTAATCAACTGTGACGAATCTGATAATGTACCACCAAGTCCATTTGACAGATGCCTTGAAGAATGGATCACAAATTGATTCAATATATACTGATTTCTCCTAGGCATTTGATCGTGTGCAGCATGATATTTTAATTCATAAATTGATATGAATGGGGTTTAGCACTAATGTCGTCCGGTGGATACGCTCATATTTGCAAAACAGAAATCAACGGGTACGCATTGGAAAACATTTGTCTAACTTCATAAAAGTCACGTCGGGGGTACCTCAAGGCTTGCATTGTGACCCCCTTTTATTTCTTTTATTTATTAATGACATCGGGTAAAAATTAAACACAGCAACTTTCTTCTTTATGCTGACGATTTGAAAATTTTTAAAAGCGTTAAAACCTTAAATGATCAAATTCTACTTCAAAATGATTTGAATAGTGTTGCACTATGGTGTAAAGATAATATGTTGGACTTGAATTTAAATAAGTGCGTCTCTGTCTCATTTTGTCGAGGTAAGATGCGGAATTTCGACTACTTATTGGATGGTAATGTGTTATTACAAAAATCTGAGATCAAGGACTTGGGCATTATTTTTACAACCAAACTAAATTTTTCTAATCATATATCATATATATGTAATAAAGCGCTAAAATTTTTGGGTTTTATTAATAGATTTTCAAGTGATTTTAAAGTAAGTACGATTAGAAAACTGTACGTATCCTTAGTTCGACCACACTTAGAATATGCCTCAGGCGTCTGGTCGCTCTATACAAATTATGCTATTACACAATTAGAACGAATCCAAGGCAAGTTTTTAAGACTTTCGCATTATAAAATGGGTGGTATATGTACAAATTTTAGCCATAGTGCAATGCTAATCCAGCTCAATATCAAGTCGTAGGCATATAGGAGGACGTTCCTGGATTTATCACTTTTGTACAAACTTATTAACGGTCTCATTGAGTGCAGTGAATTAATTACATGCCTTGATTTTAATATACCACGTGGCCCTCAGTCATGTCACAAACCACTGTTTCGGATTGCTTTCCATCCTACTCTATATGGCATGTTTAACCCCATTGTTCGCATGATGCGTTATGCAAACGATTTATTTAAGGACAACAATTTTGTTTTATTTCATCCGTCTTTTGCTACTTTTAAATCTAGGCTCCACTCCATTAATTTATCCGATGTCATTTCTTTAACATAATAGTTTTTTATTCTATTCTGTGTTTTCGCTCCATGTTTATTTATTCACGTATGTATCATGTGTTATTTATTAATCTATTCATTTATGTACATATTTATGTTATTTTTAATTCTTATTTATTTATTTATTCATTTACTATTTATTTATTTATACATTTACTATTTATTTATTTATTTATTTATTTTTAAAATGTCATTTCTTTGTGTTAAACATAATAGTTTTTTATTCTATTCTTCGTTTTTGCTCTATGTTTATTTATTCACGTATGTATCAGGTGTTATTTATTAATCTATTCATTTATGTACATATTTATGTTATTTTTATCTCTTATTTATTTATTTACTATTTATTTATTTATTTATTTATTTATTTATTTACTATTTATTTATTTATTTACTATGTATTTATTTATTTAATTATGCTTGCTACTCTTGCAATTATTATTATTATTATTATTTTAAACTTCGCTTTTATCTATTTGTTATATTTATTTATATATGTCTATTTTATATATTTATCTATTTAATAATTTATTGGTATCGCCATAAAGAGCCACTTGGGTTAATTTAATGTACTTTTTTTTAAATTTTTGTAGTTCATGTGTTCCGTATCGATAAGTTATTTTAAGATTTTTGTATTTTCACATTTTATTTGTAAAAGTTTTGTTTATTGGTTCTGTATAAAGGAGATTTCCGTAAATAAAATTAAAATTAAAGTATATGTTTAATATTTATATGAATAAAACGCAAAAGAGATAAGTTGGTTAAAGAACAAATTTTGGTTAAAAAATCCACAAATCCTTATAATTAAAATCGTTTGATTTATATTATTTTTAACAGCGATATAATATATTTTTTATTTATCCAAATCCTCGTCCACCTACGCCACAACCTCTACTAAATCCACCTCCACAGCCTCGTCCTACTCCAAATTCACCTTTATTTATATTTTTATTAGTATCCATACAGAAGAAAACTTTAGCTACAGAATTAGTGACTAGTTGTCTGAAGAGATTTTAGAAGTTTAGTCTTCATATTGAAGACCAAGCCGAGGTGATTCACAGAAACACAGATTCTTCATTTCATATACTATGTCAAGAACACTTTAAACAATGCAGAATTGAATGAAAAACCCAAATGTTAGTAGAAACTGAAATGAATACAGAAGAATTGAAATTTCATCATTATAATATTGGTGAAAAAAATGGGCGTAAAATATTTCTATGAATAGAAATCATAGTACTTCTAAACCATATCTCTAAAACAAAACTTAGCGACTCAAGAAGAATCGAGGCAGAATCCCGTCGAATACCAGAAGTTATAAAAGATATTAATAATTCATATTCTTGTGAACGTTTAAGTATGTACGGTAATGAATCTTTTGGCTAAATTCTAAAATAGACCTAAAATAATGGTACAAGTGTATAGAATTCGCAGCAAGCAACAGTGCAATATCAGCAGGCCATTCGAATGAGTTGCAATTGACATGGCCCAACCATTTCCAAAGTAAATCAATATATCGTTGTGGTATTGGACTATTTTAGTGAATGGGTGGATATAAATTAATGAAGAAAAGGGAGCATCAACAATCGCGAAAGCACTGATTGGATATGCTAATTCGTCGTTCCCTTAGAATTGCATTGGGGCCAAAAGGAAAGTTTTGATTCTGGTATCTTCCAAGAGATATCTTCAAAAATTAACAACATAAGAATAACATCTAACTTTATATCCTCCATCCAATGATATTGTGAAACAGAAGAATAGAACTATCAATCAATATTTATCGATATGTGTAGTTCGGCTCAATTCTTAGAATTTGTAAGTTTTAATGGTTCTGAATAGAATCGACCAAGTTGCATTGGTATGTGTGTTACGGGTGATGAAATATGCTTGTTGCATAGGTTGGATTTCCAAATGGCGGGTAATCGTTGGGCGTCGTTGCGTTTATCGAGATTACCAGTGTTTATTTTTTCTATTTCGATTTCCTCCGGAAAATTCTCTTCATGAAGTGGTCTAATACTGCAAAGGAAGTCGGGTTATTGTAATTTATCGCATATCCCATGGATTTGGAATGTTTGGCCTCAGATGAGAAAGGTAGATGTTTTTCGACGGCTCTGATGTGTTCGTCTCGCCGTACGTTCACGCCTCTGTTCGTTTGTTCGATGTAAACTTTGTTACAGTCGATCCCCTGTATTTTGTATACTCCTTGATTTTTAAGAGGAATAATTAAATTAAAGATTTGGTGAAGAAAAGCACTTGTTATGTTCCATATTTTTATTTACAGTTTCCTGACACGTGTTTCGAACTTTGCAGTTCATTATCAAAGGTAATACTAAATTTAAAATGACAAATTGTACAATATATATACTAGTTGTTATCATGTGAAATTCCCGCAATTATGGTGTTAACATTAATTAGTTCCTGTTGGTTATTTAGTAGTAAATCTCCTCTTTCAATAGCCCGCTTGATCTCTAATCCTTCCAGGTAATTTAACTTGGAAGGATTGGAGATCAAGCGGGCTATTGAAAGAGGAGATTTACTACTAAATAACCAACAGGAACTAATTAATGTTAACACCATAATTGCGAGAATTTCACACGATAACAACTAGTATATATATTGTACAATTTGTCATTTTAAATTTAGTATTACCTTTGATAATGAACTGCAAAGTTCGAAACACGTGTCAGGAAACTGTAAATAAAAATATGGAACATAACAAGTGCTTTTCTTAACCAAACTTATATATCCGGTTCCATCAAGAATGTAGCATAACAAGCATTACCTTAATTAAATTAAAGAATTGTAAAAATAGTTTTGCTGTTATAACTTTCCAATATTTGAATGGTGACAAAGGCATTTAGACAGATGTTTGTATGAGTAGTTTTTCTGTATATGTTGGAGTTTTTACTGATTTTGAATTTAATTTTAGGGTGGATATTGTTAAAATACTCGAGGAAATAATTGAGCTTTTCTTTACTATGTGGTTACATTGTTATACGTGTCATAAAATCCTTCCACGTAAATTGAACAAGCAATGGCAAAAATATTGCCCCAATGCTAATAATCACCCGATGATCATTATCGGCTCTAAGGAATAACGGTTTTAGTGGAAGAACACTTCCATGTGAACTCCGCCTCAAGTACTGCAATCTAAATTTTAAAGTTACTGTAAATGTATGTTAAATTGTATACTTTTTGTAGGACTTGTAAAGTCAATAAACTAAACTAAAGTAAACTAAGGTGACATCAACATAACATAACCATAGTAATGGAATATGGTATAAAGGGCTGATTCTGGCGCTCCTTCAATTTGTTTATAGCGAATTCCATTGAACATGAAGTAAGTATTTGTAAGGCAGTGTTTAATTAAATCTATAGTGGAACTAGGCTGTTTATATTTAGTTTTTAAAAGTTAAATTATGTTGTTAATAGGGACTTGTGTAAAAAAAGATTTAACATGAAAACTAATCAGAATATCTACCTTGGATAATTTTAATAGGTTTGGTGAAGTCCAGTTTTTGACATAGGTTTGGATCAAGGAACAAATTTTAAATGGTATCTTCTCTATATAAGAGATATATAGAATCGTATAAAATGAATAACATAAAAATGATAGATTTACATGTATTATTTGCTTGTATGATGAAACGAAGACCTTCAATTATATTTATTTATTTAGCGGTAAGAAGTACACAATTCAACTAAGCAGACTCAATTTTTATCGACATAGGTTGCGAAATATGTCTTTCATATCATTTTAAATTGGACTGTCTGCAAAAAATTAAGTGGCAGAATTATATTAGGAAAGTGAGACGCAGAATTAATTAAATCTATGACCAAGTACGTCTCGGCATACAAAGGATACTCAAAGGAACTAAAGTTAAGACGTGAAAGTTAAAATACGATTATTTAATACATACTCCATTGAGAAATTAGGGCCTCTCTCAAAAAATGCCATTTTTTTAGAAGTTATAGTCGTTGTAGTTCCCACAGTTTTGTAATTTTCAACACAATGGATAGAAAGGAATTTCGAGTGTTGATTAAACACTGCAATTTGATGGAACGTAAAATGAAGTTGTGTGAGATTGCTGACACCTTGAAGATATAAGAATGTAGTGTCTTTATAATTTTACATAAAAATTTGGGCATGCGCATGTTGCTTCCAAAGTGGGTGCCGCATTTGCTCACACCGGACCAGAACCAACCACGCGTCGACGATTCAGAGCACTGTTTGGAGCTGTTCAAGGGAAATAAAAAGGATTTTTTAAGTTGGTATGACAATGGATGAAAGATGGATTCACCACTATAGGCCCGAATAAAAAAAATCGAACAGCAGCAGGTGAAAGTCGTCCTAAGCAACCAAAAACTCAAAAGTCTGCTGGCAAGATGATGGCATCCGTATTTTTGTATGCGTATGGAATTTTGTTCATCGACAATTTTGAGAAATGTAAAAGTAAGAATAGTGAATATTTCATGACATTACTGGATTATTTAAGTGCAGAAATCAAGAAAAAGCGGCCCCACATGCAATAGAAACAAGTGCTCTTTCACCAGGACCATTTTCCTTTTCCAAGTTCCTGAAAATAATGGTTAAATTGGATGAATTTCTCATGGAATAGCCTTCCTACTCACTGTACTCTTTAAATTTGATCCTCAGCGACTACTGGCTTTTTGCAAAGAGGAAAATATGCTTCAGGGAAAGAAATTTAGCTCAAATAAAGATGTGATTCTTGAAGCTGAGGCTTATTTTGAGAACAAAGACAAATCGATTTACATAAAAGACATCGAAAAGTTAGAGGAGGGTTGGAATTAATTTATCGCTCTTAAAGGAGAGTATATCGATGAATAAAGTGGAATTTCTAAAACAAAATATGTTTTTCTTGGTTAGACTGGATACTAATTGAGTTATGTGTTATATCTTTCTTTAGAAGAACGTTTAAAGGGATCTAAGACGTATTCACTTAAGATCCTGCCGCTCAGTTTATTAGCGATTATCTTAAAACGATCATTTAGTATCTAATGAGAAAAAATATTCTCATCAAAACTAGAATGTTTCAGAATTATTTTTATTACTATAGGACGGAATGTTGTTGAATGATTGATGATAAGCAGTAAATTTTGATAAATAAAATGAAAATGTAATGATTTTGTTTATTGAAATAACTGCAGAAGTGTAATAAAAATGCATAAATGGACGAAGCACATTTTTTGAATAATTTTCTTACTTACCTCTTGGTAAAGCATTATGAAATAAAATAATAGGTAAAACATTGATAAACATTCAGTGAATCAGTAAAACAGATTTGATCTGTGATATTACAACAAAGCATGTTTTATTTTTATAAAATATAAAGTACGCTATACATTAACTTCATCACTCTCAACAATTAAAATATAAAAATATTTTTTATTTATTTTGTATTATAAGAAAATATTTTATACACTAATGTATTAAATTAAGCGTTAACTAATCAATACTTTAATTTTTGCCTGAAATATCACTCACCTTAGTAATACATATTATTTTAAATGAAACTACCCGGTATATCTGAACCGTAGAATTTTAAGTTAAATCTTAATTACTAAGGACTAAATTATGTCTTCGTCGCTTAACATATGTCATGACCGGGCAGCGTTATGCAAATGAGAATTGGGAACAGGCAGACTGCCTTATATTTCATATGTAATCAAGACTTGAATTCTGCCTGAGAGTGTTGTTTAGTTAATACGAAGCATTAACTAAATTTTCATACATACATATTACAACTTGCGCGACATAGGTCCAATAATCCCATTCACAGTTGTATTCGCAAGACTTAAGCAGTACACTATTTACAATATATATGCAGGTATACGTGTATGTGCAAAAATAAGGTAAAAATGTAAAGCAAAAAGGCGTTGAAAATCCTGTGTAATGCGTGTTTGTGGCCCGATCCCTTTCCCTCCGGTTCATGTAGTTCTTAGATCTTCAGGTTTTAGGGACGTGCTCTAAAGGATTTGAGGTAGAAATGAAACGTGGAACGTCGAGCTGCGAAATGATCATTCAATAACATTTTCCCGTCAACGCAGCACGAACTAGAAAAAAAAAGAGGGGAAAATCACACTCTCCGCAATTTATTACCTCCTGCATAATTCAGCGATAATATAAATCGCCTACATTAATCCTCTCCTAGGGAGGAGAAGCAATGAAGAAGAAAAAACTATCCGGTTTATTAAATTTTGATAAAATTGCGGCCCATCATTTTGAAGTAATCAAGATGTTGGAAGAAAACGGCGAGGGGATATCTGATTAGAGAAACAAGAAGTCAAGAGTCCGGGATAAGAGATCAGATAATTAATCCCAGTGTTCTCACTGTCACTGACAGATGTGCTTGAAAAACTGTTTCAGAAGTGGGATATTCTGTCTCTAACCCGACGCATCTCGGATTAAATTGAATTTATAAAAGTTTCCTTCCGTGCAGCAGGGAAACGGGAGAATTATAAAGCAATACTTATGGAATATAACGCAGACACAAAACTTTATTGTAATTGTAATTAACGTGAAATCCTATTGTTTCAGTTAAATCAATTTTTCTGACGTATGATGACTTGATTAATTCGTTTGTTCAAGTTCACGTCGCTATTTTTTTTTAATTTGAATGCGAGCAGCTCTGTTAATGAAGTGATAAAGTTATTTCACATGCAATTAATCATTATTTAAATTTCGCTCTAATTGCTCGCGAGATAATTAGTCACATTTATCAAAAGCAATTATCATGTGATTTATTAGTTTTAAATTGTGCAGTATCATTGATTCTTATGCTATACTGAATTCGTACAAAATTTCCCAACTAGTTGTATAATTGTAATTTATTCGCGATACGTGAGCAATTATGACTGTGGGTTATCCGGGTAGATATCTGCAAGAGATCTAACCGAAACTCGATAATGTATAAAATCATATTACTAAATCGTTTAATAATTATACACTTAGTATAAAATATTAAGGAGGTAGTTTTTATTAGTATGTTTGCACATAAGGCAATTAATTTTAACTTTTTAAAGTGAAGATAAATTTACATTCTTAAGAAATAAAAAAATCTTACAAATATTATGATTTTAATTTAAAACTGTAACATTATTTATTTTAAACTGTTTTAAATAATTATTGAAAATCTAAAGATATTTTTAAGAAATGTACATGATGATTTGATTTTTTATCAGGTTACTTTGCCTAAACATTTACTAAAAGTCTTATAATTTTCTACAATACACTATCAAATATTGGTACAGTACGGCATAATTTTGGAAATTCTTGTAGAAAATAAACGTCATCCACATCAATATCTTCCAATTCCGGCCATAAAAAATCATCAATCATAGCGCAATCTATTCACCGCAACAGTTGCACCAGCCTCATTTTCGAATAAGTATGGTCCAATCACATCGCTAGTCCAAAATGCGCACCTAACAGTGACACGTTGAGGATAAAGAGGTTTTTCAATAAGCATTCTTGGATTTTCCGAGCCCCAAATGCACAATTCTGCTTAATCACGTAGCCTCCGAGGTAATAATGAGCCTCATCACTGAAAATGATTTTTCGACGAAAATCTGGATAATTTTAATGCATTTCAAGGACAGAATCAGCAAAGATACGACGTTGCTGGTGATCGACCCGCTTGAGTTCCTGTGTTAAGTGAACTTTAAAAGCCTTCAAATCTAAGTCTTTATGCAAAAACACCGTATTTTGCATAAAGACTTATGTCGTTTTCAGTTTTTGGAATGTCTAATTCGAAAGAACCACCAGAAATCGATAAACCTGAGTTTTCATGAACACTATTGGCTAGAACAGCAATATTATCAATTGTTCTTAAGCGACACACACGGTTTCGATTCTTCACATCACTAAGTTGTCCCAACAGCACAATTTTTTTAACCAGTTTTACTATTGCTGGCCGAGAAGATGCTTTACGATGACCCAAACGGGCTTTAGTTTGGCCAACTGTGCCTGCAAAACATTCACCATTTCTGTAGTGAATTTTAACAATTTCAATGTGTTGTTAAGGCGTGTATTGTTGCATTTCTACTAATGTCGTAGTTATTACTTGTTAAATGTCAAAAGATGATAGCTGCAAAAGTGCAAAAGTGACAGCTGCCGAGATTTGTAGAGTACCAAACAGAAATTTTGTGTCCACATATTTTTTGAAAGGTGTACTATTTCTAGAAGTCGTATTAAGTAAGTTATTGATCGACAGCTTCATCAACATTATCCACATTTAACAAAAAGTCCCAGTCAACATTCAATAAATCCTCATACAGTTTAGGGAAACTAGCCTTGCGAAATAAATAAAGAACTATATAAATACTATCAAATAATGAATTTCTGGAAAACTGATTATCAATGATAAAATTTACTTTTAAGCAAGGGTGATGAACGCATTCTTTTATAAATGGTATCCTATCTCTATTTACAGTGCATTTGTTATACGTAGATGAAGTAATTTATCGTTAGAATTTATTATATTATTGACTTGAGATAAGTTATTAAATGACATAAACGAATTAAGTACTGCGATCTTTCTATTAGGTATTGTACTGGTTAAATCAGGGACATTGAAATCACTAATAATTATTGTAGATTCATCATTATTATTATTAAGATGATAAGGTTTCTAGAAATAATTCTATATACTCCTTAGATAAATCTGGATTACAACACTTTAAATCTGCCACCCACTAAAACCCCCTAGTTGAGACATAAAACAACCCTGGGACCGTCTGGTGACATTGCTTCGGGATGAATATTAACCACTACTTTCTAAGGCTCGTTTTTTCGTTTTTAGGATATACTCTATGTAAGAAGATACTGCCTGCTATGCTTGAGTACTGGACAGCATTGAATCCATTATGGTTTGCGGCGTCATCTTACCCACGTTTTCTTCCAATCTATGTATTTCATCCTCCCACCGATTGCAAGTGAATATTGTATGTTCTGCATCATCGCATATTGAGTCGCAATATGGACTTGTACCGGTATCCATTTTCCTAAGATTAGCCAGATATGAAATACCCGTGCCCAGATAGAAATTGCGTCAATAATTGACGTCTCCGTGATCTTTAGCTAATCTGTTAGTTATGTCTGGTATTATCTTCTTGGTCCATCTAGCCGAAGTTTCCATTTGCCATTCTTCCTGCCACTTGAATATAGATGCCTTTTTCGTTTACGCTCATGATGGTTTTATTCCAAGTAAGGTCTTGTTCCATACACATTTCCTCGCTATTACCATAATATGAATGGGTATGACCTCGGCTATTACCAGTACTATGGTCCTGTATACTCTGGCTATTCCTATTGCACATTTTACAACAGGATTGAGTGACGAACAAGAGTAGTCTGCATTTCCAGGGTAAAGGTCCTCCTACGTTTGCCATTAATCTATTTAATATAGAAGTCGCATTAGAGGCTCGCTCACACATGATCTCTATATGTACACGGTAAATTATTCTACTATCCTAGATACGGTACAGTAGAACATCCTTTTTGTTGCGAGGCTTATTTCATGCTCGCTTCATGTACACACCCTCCGCATTTAGTGTTCGTTGCATGTCCTCTAGATGTCATCTGCATCTCCTACTAGAAAGGCTTCATCAGACATCCTGAGGAGACTATCATATGATATTTGGAAAAACAATGGCAAGTACTTTGACAATTTCTCCATCTGTGGTATCATATACTAAATTTGTATTTTTTATATGGCTTCTCATCATCTTCAGAAGGTATAGAGGCAGGTTAAAATCATCACGATCGTCGTTGTAATTATTCTTTGTCTATGTTGTTTGAAATACAACCCCTACTAGTTTTACTACTTTTAAAGTAGAATTACATTTCCTAAAACTTTGTGTTTTTCCGCCGTTGGGTCCTTCGGTAAATTCTTCTAGCCGTAGTTCAACATACCCTCCAGAAGTTTCCCCGCCGTGTCAAACAAGCATAATGGTCTGTACGCCGATGGCGAGTAAGTAGGTCCAACTGTTGCAGCTTCCACACATTCAAGAAAATTCCTTCGCATAAGCATTTATTGTACATATCTAGCAGTACATTAGTCAATTTCTGTCCAATTGTTATCAGCACCTCTGTACATGGGGCTTTACGGTTCTTTAAAGTTGAGGTTGCCTTTAATAATTCCTCTATTGTAAATACCGGTACTACTGAGGTTTTATCTGAACGTGTTGATTTCAGCGGTGGGTGTGTAGGAAATAGTTCATCAACAATTCTTTTCTACCTTTTCGGATCTATGACAGGATTGTTTAATTTTGGTCCTAGTTTCCGCATTCTAACCCCCATGGATTTCTGTTTAAGTCTTCCACTAACTGTTCTCATTTTTCTCGTTTACATTTTTCTATTGTCATTTTCAATTCATATTTAGCTCATTTATATCCCTGCGACTCATTTTCTGCTATTTCATATGTTCGTCTACGTTGTCTAGTAGAAAGTCTTCTTAAATGAAGGCACTTACATCTAAGGCTGGGTATGTCGTTATTCCACCAGTATACTTGTTTCTATACTTTTCTTTTTCTTTTTGCATATTCAATTGAAGACATTGTTTTTCCAACAACGATATTATATATTTGTCTATTTATTTGGGTGCATCTTTCTTCAATGATTTTTGTGAGTATGTCATAATTCAGCTTTTCAACATTCCACCTGTTTCTTATAGGAGTTACTACATGTTTTTTCCTTTCCAGTTGTGAAATTCGAAATTATTATACTGGTGATCGCTTCCTGTGGATTGCTCGATGACTTGCCATTCCTTAATATTATCAGTTAAATTTTCTGAGGCCAGAGTGATATCCGAAATGGTTGGTGAGTAACTAGTTTTTCTAAATGTTATAGTATTTCCAGTGTTGATAACTAAAGACCTACTCTAGCTGCCAAATCCAATATTCATCCACGAGAGTCTCTGACATTTATTCCTTATTCGATCCCCTTTGCGTTTACATCTCCATCCAGGATAATATTTTCGGCTATACTAAGCATTACATCTTGCATTTCATTTAGTTTTTTTTTTTGGAAGTCAGCAATTGATTAGTGCCATATAATAGCTAAAGAAATATGTTCCATTACACTTAAACCAAACAAAACCCCTTCTTAAATGGGCACCAACGACGTGTTTACTAGGGGTTGATATTCATATAGCCTAATAGATTACTGTACCAGTGGGTGGTGTCAATGTTGCTGTACTGTTCGCTTATTAACAGCATGTCGATCTTTAACTCCGAACAAAGTAGTCGAAGAAGATTGTTTGCTGTCCTGCTTCTGTGCAGATTACATTGCACCTGTAAATCATTTACCGTGCCTTGTGTAGTTCTGCTTTAAATAAATAAATTTACCTTATCCCTGTATATGGTAAATATTTCCTTTAGGGCAAAAGAAACATTTAAGACTATTTTGGCATTCTCTCCTCGTATAACCTTGTTCACCACATTTTAGGCATAGCTTTTCTTTTTTCCTGTCTGGACCAGTTCGGATGGCCATATCCGAAGCATTTATAGCTTATTTCTACTAACCGCCTAAATCTGCTATTTATCTAATCTAAGTATATTCTGGCCTTTTCTAGAAGAGTCGCACCTAGAAACTTCGGTTAATCTTTTGTATCCTTTCCTCCCATTATTGTTGCCTTATTTCACTAATTTCGACACCTAGCTCGTCCGGGTTTATCTTTCGTGGGATATTCCCCCGGGTTCACTACGATGGCATTCGTCTTTGTGGGTTTTTCTTATTAAGTTAATTTTTTACTTGTCAGTCCTTTCTTATCACGTAGTTTTCGTGTTTGTATCTCGTCTAAGTGTCTATTCCGCGCTGTCTCTCGTCTTCCTTCTTTTTTTCTGCTGGTCTTGTCTTATACCCATTCAGGCTCTGCTTATTTAGAAGTGTCCGTTATAATTCCGTTTTCCTTTTCCTTATTCTCTTTACTTTGTACGGGGCTTGCAGATCGCATTTTGCTGTTCGTATATGAAGCTATGTTAGAATCGTCTTAAGTGGGTGTGGCTTTTTTCTTCCTATCCGTCGTCATCCAGTTGTCCCTACAGAAAGAAGCTACATGGTTTTTTACCTCCGTTGGGATGTCTTTTTTTGCTTCATAACGGCCGCTTTCATTTGTCTTATGATAGCTCTGCACCTAGTAAGCTCCATCATTTTATCGGTTTTCATTTTCTGTACGAAATATCTGTTTGGGCGAGACGTGCATTTGCGAACATGTTACAAAAATGGTTTCGCCCCCCTCAGAACCTGTCTCGCTAGTGTCTTCCTCTGGTGTATCAGGTATTCGATTTCTGGGCGTACTTAAAACATGTTCCCTTGTACATTTTCTCTTGGTGTTGAATTCCTTGTGCATATTATTCGAGTTTCAGGAGGTGTGCGAGAAATAAAGAAACGCCTTGTAACGATCTCTTTTTCTACTAAACAAAACGAAAATATTTAATTCTAACTGTTAAGGATAGTACAATCAGATAAATATAATTAGTTACAAATTTTAATTATCATGTTTCAGAAACCTCGGATATTTTGGAGTTGTAGAAATGATCATAATTAAAGAAAAATGATAAATTGTATAGTGCTAAAACTATATGTTATAATAAAATAAGAAATTTTCATATAGACAATAGTTTTAATTAGGTATTATTTATTTCATCCATCATGCTAACAAAAATATTTTCCTATTACACATACAAGTTTTCTACAAAATTTTGATCACATTTGGAAAGGCTTGAATTTACAAAATAATTGCTCTTCCATTCTCAGCCTTTACTCTTCTGGCTCATGTTTAGCTCTGCGGAGACTCGCTTGATGACGATTCATCAAATTTTTGGCCAACAGAAAAAAAAAATATGTAAGGGGAACTTAAAATAGCTGAAAAAATTCCGCATGGGATTAACAAGTAAATAATGGCTTTACTTATTTCAAGTTATTAATTGCAGTAAAGTTTCAAAATAATATTAATTTTGTTTTCGTATTTATTATAATGGGATATTGCACTATTCCAATCAATTATTATTATAAGTGCGAGTGTTCAAGTGTGCATTGTGCTCCAGAATAAATAGGTAATTTTAATAGTAAACCGAATTATTCATTTATTTGTTTTACGCCATTACATTGCACATAAATCTATGTATATTATTTATAAATTGCATTCAATTTTGATGTATTTATACTGAATTATCACATATTTAAAATCATTAACCTCAATTGTGATTTTAAAATATTTTATCTACGATCGTACAGAAAGTAGACGTTTTTTGCATCATTTTTCATTGTAAAAGTGGCTTTTTAAAGCACTAGTGCTTTTTTACGTTTTTATTGCACGGTAATGTCAAACCGTTTTTATTGCACAGAAATGTCAAATTTGACAGATGAATATATTTCGACGAAAAACTTAATTTTTTATTAATTGATACAAATAACTAATAAACTATAAATAAAATATATAATACAAACCAAATGGCAGATTTACGAACTCTGAAGATTTCATTTAATGCAAGTCGAAGCGATTACAATAAAGCGAACATTTTTTCCATAAATAATAATGGCGGCCGACATTTGTGCAACTTGTTTACTGGTTGCTAAGTAACGCTTTCATTAGTGCACTGCGGGTAAAATATGTTTTCATTAACTGAATTATTGAAATGACATTAAAATATTACTCATAAGAATATATTCTTTGAAATCCTTTACGATCGAAGATAAAATTTTGTAAGGCACACGTGTAAAAAGTTTCTTTATTGCACTCCTGGCTTTAAAAAAACTCGCTCGTGTTTTTAAACGCCAGTTCGTGCAATAAAGCATCACTTTTTACACTTGTACCTTAAATAACTATTATCTACGATCGTACAGAAAGTAGACGCTTTTTGCATCATTTTTCATTGTAAAAGTGGCTTTTTAAAGCACTAGTGCTTTTTTACGTTTTTATTGCACGGTAATGTCAAACTGTTTTTATTGCACAGAAATGTCAAATTTGACAGATGAATATATTTCGGCGAAAAACTTAATTTTTTATTAATTGATACAAATAACTAATAAACTATAAATAAAATATATAATACAAACGAAATGGCAGATTTAGGAACTCCGAAGATTTCATTTAATGCAAGTCGAAGCGATTACAATAAAGCGAACATATTTTCCATAAATAATAATGGCGGCCGACATTTGTGCAACTTGTTTACTGGTTGCTAAGTAACGCTTTCATTAGTGCACTGCGGGTAAAATATGTTGTCATTAATTGAATTATTGTAATGACATTAAAATATTACTCATAAGAATATATTGTTTGAAATCCTTTACGATCGAAGATGAAATTTTGTAAGGCATACGTGTAAAAGGTTTCTTTATTGCACTCCTGGCTTTAAAAAAACTCGCTCGTTCCTCGCTCGTGTTTTTAAACGCCAGTTCGTGCAATAAAGCATCACTTTTTACACTTGTACCTTAAATAACTATTAATTCCACGTGTTTTATATTAAAGAGTTTTTATTGCCTTGCGATATTCATTGAATTCTGAGCCGAATTGTTATCTCTCCATTGTCTTCTTGTGTGCATTCCCTATCCGTCGCCAAGTTTTGTTTGTTAATTTATTAGTCACCACCACAGGCGGGGTCGGTGTGAAATTTGTGTCCCTGTCTTTTTCCCTACAGAACTAGAACTATATATTTATTACTTAATTTTTGTTTTACTAATGGCTCGCTGTTGTAATGTTTGTAAAAATAATACAAGTCCGCGGTTCTCATCTCTGAAGTGTAATGGAAAATGTAAACAATGGTTTCATGCTGATTGCATAGATTGTTCAACACTGGATATAATCTCTTACTATGTAGAAGAAGCCCGAAAGGCTAACGGTGATAAATAGATATGCAAAACATGTTTTCCATTGGATGACAGTATGATGGCGGAAATAAAACAAAATTCTTCTAGCACTATAACTGAGACAATAAAATCGGTTTTAAAAGCAGAATTAGCTACTCTATCCAAGTCGGAATTTCACGGGACAATGAAAGAATTTAAAAGTGAAATTAAAAATATAAAAATTAGAATTAACAAAATTGAAAATTCTTCGGCAACGTCATCTGGTTTAAATTTGAATGAAGCAACTAGTGAAATTAAGGAGCGACAAAAAGAGCTTGTAATGTATCACTTAAGAATTTGTTAGATTCTTCTTTAACTCTTAATCTTATTAAAGTTATATGTCTCGGAAAAGTTTCCAACAAACCCAGACCTGCAAAATTAATATTTAATGACCAACGTGCAGCTATCAATTTATTACGAGTTACTAAAGCAATAGACACCGGTAATGTTAAATTTTAGATTGATAGAACAAACATCCAGAGAGATGAATTAACATCGTTGCAACCTGATTAACCTAATGGCTAAATCGAGGTGAAAATGATCTTACGATTAAATATATTAATTAAATCGGTTAAAGATTTAAAAAACTTAATATATATTTTCAGAATGTAGGGGGTATGAAAAGAAAGTTGGATAATTTTAGGTTTAATGTGCATTGCTGTAACTATGATGTTATAATTTTAGTAAAGACATCGCTAGATTCATCTATCACTGATACCGAGTTTTGTTTACCCGATTATATTATATATCGCTTTGATAGGTGCCAAACTACAAATGTTAAATTAAAGGGGGGTGGAGTTTTAATTGCTGTGAAGTCTAAACTTCAATCAAAACGTTTTCCATCTAGTGATTTGGATGAACAAGTGTATGTAATGGTAGAAAATAATGTAATCATTGGATTAACTTATATACCACCTGGTTCACCGTTAAGACAATATGAAAACCATTGTTCAGCAATTGATATGTTATGTGATATGTATCCAAATAGTAAATATATATTTTGTGGCGACTACAATATACCAAATGCTCTCTGGGATTCTACTGGTGATAATGTGTTGCTGTATACCAATGTTTGTCCGCTTGGACAGACAATTTCCGAGTCATTAGAAATCCATAATATTAGGCAGATCAATAATATACCTAATGTCAGAGGAGTACTATTGGATCTTGTATTTTCTAATTCAGAACACATTACTATTGCTCGTTCCGATGACCCTTTATTTGATTCGAGTCTTCATCATATTAGTTATAGTTTAACAACATCAATTAAGGACAGCAGCAACCAGATATACATGGAGGATATAATTTATGACTTTAAAAAAGCTGACTATGAGAAAATTAACAATTACCTTGCATCAGTTAATTATTCGTCTCTTCTTTCAACTACACACGTGAATGAATCTACAACAACATTTAACAATATAGTCTACAGTGCTTTTAATAAGTTTATACCAAAGAAGAAGGTTATACTATCTGGTTACCCTAAATGGTTTAACTACGAACTTATAAATTTAATTAGAGAAAAGAAAATAATGCATGCACCATATAAACATAGTGGTTCTATCAATGATTACGTTAAATTTAAGAAGTTGCGCTCAGAGTGTTATTTTCTTAGTAAAAAAATACATTCAGACTATGTGTGTAAAATGGAGGAAAGTTTAGGACAAAACCCTAAAAAAAATTTGATCATATGTCAAACAATTTCATGATACTAATGTTTATCCAAGTGTCATGACATATAATGATAAAAGTGCCTCCAATATATCTGAGTCCACAAATTTGTTTGTTGAGTATTTTTCGACAGTGTATCGAAATAAATTGGGACCTGTTCCTAAATTTTCTTTTAAAAATATTTTAGCTTTAGATTGCCTAAGTGTTAGTGTTAGTGAAGTTTTTAATTGTATAAATCAATTAGATGATACATGTAGTTCGGGACCTGATGGAATTCCGCCATACTTTTTAAAGCGCGTCATTTTTTCACTCACAAAACCAATTCATTTTCTATTTGAATCCTCTCTAAAATGTGGTGTTTTTCCAGCTTGCTGGAAGGACAGCTACGTTGTACCCATTTTTAAGAATGGATCTAGGGAAAATAAACAGAATTATAGAGGTGTGGCAATACAATCAACCTTACCTAAAATGTTGCATAAACTTGTTTCTGCTCAATTATCCTGGTGTTTTAGACATTTTATAATTCCTGAACAGCATGGTTTCATGACTGGGAGATCAACTGTCACAAATTTGCTCACGTTCCAGTCAGATATATCAAATGCCTTGGAGAAGGGTAATCAAGTTGATGCTGTTTACACTGATTTCTCTAAGGCTGTTGATCAGGTTCAGCATCGCATTATTATTGAAATTGAGCGGATGACTCGTTGGTTTTCTAGTTTTTTATGTAGTCGCCAACAATTTGTTAGGTTGGGTAATGCCGTATCTCAAAGTATTACAGTATGGTCAGGGGTTCCACAGGGATCTCATTTCGGCCCAATTTTATTTTTGTTATTTATTAATGACATAGAATAATAGAGTGTTGATTATAGCAAATTTATTTTATTTGCTGACGATTTAAAGTTATAAACTACAGTAAATAGTACAGTAGATTGTCAGCATTTACAAGCGGATTTATTGAAGTTAGCCTCGTGGTGTAAAAGAAATTTATTAGAACTAAATATAAAGAAACTTTGTACTATATTATTTTATAAATCTAAAAATCAGGAATATGGTTACTTTATTAATAATGTTAGATTGAAAAGACTAGTTAGTGTTATAGATCTTGGTGTAACATTTGATTGCAAATTAAAATTTTCTCAACATATTGCTCGTATATGCAGTAAAGCTTACCAGGTTCTCGGTTTTGTGAAGCGATTTTCTGTTAATTTTAGTATAGCAACGGTTAGGCATTTATATACAGCGTTGGTTGTACCTCATTTAGAATACGCTTCTAATGTGTGGTCACCATATTATGGTAACGCAATTGCTAAAATTGAGAGGGTTCAGAACAAATTTTTAGATGTATGCTTCACAAAGGTTTGGATATCCACGAGTGTCATACAGTCGTTCTAAAATATTGTGCGAAGTCAATTTACGCCAACTTCACGAAAAAAGAGTATTGCACGATCTGTGTTTTGTGCATAAAATTATAAATAATTCCATAAATTCGCCACAATTATTAGAAATGTTTAAATTATTATTACCTCCGCTAACACAAACTAGGTCAAGGAAACTTTTTAATATTCAACGTTTCTAATTTTGAAAAAAATTTACCTATTAATCGAATGATGTCATATATAAGTATGTTATGATATGTTATTTTGGTATATTCTCTGTGTCATTTTTAAGGTTTAAGAATAATATCAAATACATTAATTTAGACTTATACTTGAAATTTAATTACTAATTTTATTTTATTTTATTTATTGTTATGTATTGTAGTTTTTAATTGTTTTTTTATTTTATTTTATTCAATTTTTAATGCTAATATTGAGAGGAATCGATACACTTGCATTTACTATTTCTTGTTATGTAATTTTGTAAAAGGAGATTTTCCGTCAATAAACATATATTATTATTATTATTATTCTTTGATGGACTTTGTAACATAAAAACGTAACTAGATTTTAATTACCTCTCTATAAAAACTGTCTAGTTGGTAAAAAATTATTAAAATTCTGTAGTTGTTAAAGTATAATCATGATATCTTCCTTCTATTTTGTGCGCATAATATATTTGCTGGAACTAGAAATATTCAACTTAGATATGAAATATATTATTAACTCGGATATTTAGCGATTATGTCATATACGCTTATAATTGCATGTTCCTCGAACGTATTTTACAAGGACGCATTTTTAAACATTTGAAGTATGTGCGCAAATAAGCGATTATTTTCAATTCTATTTCAATGCTGTTGAAACTAACACAAGATAAATTCCTATTTTAAAAACTATAACATTTACCAACTAATTTTTTTATATACGTATTTATTAAGAAAACTTTCGTTTCATACCTCATTAATAAAAATTACTCAATTATTTTTATGGATGCAGGTATCCAATAATGCACTTTTTTTCTATATCGTAGACGATTTCAGCTCGATTCATTAAACTAGAATCAAACTCAGTGTATGTAAGTCCTATGTGAATACATCATTAAAACCGATGCAGTGTTATCTGGAATGCAAGTGAATCGTCGCATAATCCACAGCAGTTATAAAACCATTTACTTTGAGGTATTATAAAAATGCACAGCTCCCAGTTGGAAACGGATGGCAATCTGATAGATTACCGCTTCCATTCCACGTCTTTATTACATTGTTTTATACTCTGTGCACTAAAACGTGAGCATTACTGATTTAAATGCGAATTGCGAAAAAAGAATACAATGTTGCTGGTCATATAAAATTATACTTTCCAACTAGCGGTGTATGAATACTGTAATGGGTAAATTCAAAGAATATAATTTTCTTTGCATGGATAAAATAGTTTTCTTTGGTAAAATTTCAATTAAATTAAAAGATTAAAATATTCAGTATGTTGTTTTTTTTTACAGGGGCTAGGCAAACGGCTCCAACCGCGGGAATGGAGGAAATCATTGGCCTC
Organism: Ontholestes murinus; assembly: GCA_963969525.1. NCBI lineage: Eukaryota > Metazoa > Arthropoda > Insecta > Coleoptera > Staphylinidae > Ontholestes > Ontholestes murinus. The sequence continues at coordinate 36,285,036 of OZ018394.1, forward strand.
ACACCAATCTATCTAGTGGCGTAAAACGACTACACTAGAGGAAGAAAATACTGCCAGGTACTGGTCAGAACACTGCAGCAAATCGACCCTGTCCTCCTGTTCAAACCGACAAACATCATGTGCAGGAGGTTTGAATGTTGATTGAGGACCTCAAAATGTCTTTGATGAGAGTCAATGAGTTTGGTCGAGCAATATCAGCCTGGTACACAGATGGTGCCAAGAAAAACGGCAAAATAGATTGGGTAAACTAGTTTTAGAGCTTGTTGTTTTTGTTTTTTAAAAAAGATGTTCAATATTAGCTTTTGAGGAAAGCCATTGTTGTTTGCAATTATTAAAATTCTATTAAGTTCGTCATTGAAATTTTTAGTTGCAAGGGGAACTGTCATTAGCCTATGTAACATTGAATGATATGCTGCAAGTTTATGTTGGATAGGATGAAATTATTTGAAATTAATAGTGGTATCAGTATGTATCGGCTTATTAAAGATGTTAAATTCATGCTTAATATCTGGATGTGAAATTGTTAAATCAAAAAAATTAATTGATTTATTTGATTAGATCTCCCTAGTGAATGAAATGTCTGTGTGAATTGAATTAATAAAGCATAAAAATTGATCTAGTTGTCAATCTGTACTTGTAAAACAAGTTAAAATATCATCTGCATATCTGTACCAGTAGACATTTATTAAACAGTGGATGTTTTCTGATTACTTCCTCTAATGAATTTATAAATATTTAGTTTACCCAATCCATTTTAATTCCGATCAAAATATTAAAAATGGTTCATTAACATTTGATGGTTCCCATCAATTGCCATCAGTAGAAAACTTAAATCTTTTAATTTAACTCCGTCTTTCAGAACAACCAACTCACTTAGCAAATTTATAAATAATGCCAAAGATAAATCTGATAAATCGACGAACTCGGGCGTATATTTGTTAAAGTGTGGGGATTGTCCTAAGGTATACGTTGGACAGACTGGACGAAGCTTTCCAGACCGCATTCAAGAACATAAAAAATGCTTTCAATTCCAGAAAACTGCTTCAACCTACGCTAATCATTTAATCGAATACCAGCATACCTTTAATGATAATTTTGAAATTTTGCACGTTTGTAATAAAAGTGGAAAGTTAAATTTGTTGGAAGAACTAGAAATTAATAAATATAATAAAGAAGGTATTCAAACAGAGTTGAGTATAAAGAAGTATTGTTATTTATAAATCCTAGATCATCATTAGACCATTCTGCGCTAGGAATATTATAATCACCGCATATAATGAATTTTGAGTGAGGGTAGTTATCGGCAATATCTTCAATAGCACTATAGTGATGTTGATATTTATCCGGACATAAGCACGGCGGAAAATATGCCGCACACATAATAAAATTTGTATAACATATAGTTAGAGAAACGAATAATTTTTCAACTACACTAATTCTCACAGTAATTTAATTAATTATAAGATTATTGCGGACTGTGATCATACCACCACCACCACGACATTTATGGCTAGAAAATGAAGAGCGATCCATTCTATAAATAGTGTAATTATTAAGTTTTAATTCAGAATTGTCGATGCCAAGATTCAATAATAATTATTACATCGTACACACAACGTTTAACATAAATGATTTATATTTTGTGCATATACCGCCAACGTTATGGTAGCAAATGATTAGTTTTTCACCTCAGAACTACTAGAAGTTGACACTAGTGGTTTCGACGGGGCTTTAACAATTTTAGGGACTGATAATTATTTTATGAATAAATTTTCTTTACCATTTTTAATTCGTTGCTCCAAATTAATTTTTAGTACTATACATTCGTTTTGTTGAGTAACCGTCCTATCATAGTTAAATTTAACAACATTGTCACGTAGACCTTTTGTTTTTAAGATACTATTTTTCACAAGATCACTTTTCTGTATTACCAATTTAAACGGACGAGGCCGAGTACCCTTGTGGCGTACCCTCGAGGAATGTACAGACGAAAGCGCGGCAAACAAGGAGCTCCAGGCATCAGGGAGGCGGACGAAAAAACCAGGGAAACCAAAAAAATAAATAATTTAGAAATATAGAGATTTTTGGCATGTAAAACGTTAGTTTACATTCTTTGCATTAGAATAAAGAAATAATCTCTATTTTTACAATTTCCTGAGTAATTAATAATTAAACCTGCATCGGTAAATGAGTAGAGGTTTGTTGAGGCAACACAAATCCTACATTGGGATAAGTGCCGACGATTCGCCGATGGCAGAGGAGCAGGATCACATCGAGGAATATCGAGAGCTATCGAAACTGTCAGCTGTCTACAATCCTTCATTCCTGTACTCGTCCAGATAACACGAACGCCACGAAATATTCCTCGAAGGTGACGCTACATTAACCTTTCTTCACATTAGAAAATCCTCACTTTCTCCTTACATTTTCTTCCTTCTTGATTTTCTTTCTTCTAATTTCTTTTCCTAATTTCAAACGGTATGGAAGATCAAAGTACCTCTGAGGAAACGATCGGTAATATTAAATGTGTGCTTCCACCATTTTGGCGTGTTCACCCCTTTATTTGGTTTATCCAAATAGAGGCGGAATTTTTAAATTCACGCGTAACCAGTTCTGTCCGGAAATTTTTTAAAGTTGTCGCTTCCTTACCTCCAGATATCGCAATGGACGTAAGGGATTTATTAATGGAACCACCCGCCATCGATCCTTATGAAATACTAAAAAATGAGATTATTAAACGGACAATGATTTCTGAAAAGAAACGTTTACAAAAACTCTTATCGAACGAGGTACTCGGAGATCAAATTCCTTCCTAACTCCTACGTAAATTACAGCAACTTTTGGGGAATAACTCAATCGATGAGAACTTACTACGCGAAATTTTCTTGCAACGTCTTCCGCCGATGTGCAAAAGATCCTAGTTGCATCACGTGGTACGTCATTAGCAGATCTTGCAGAAATGGCAGATCACGTGATGGAAATCTCAGCACCTATATCCATCAGTGCTACTGGCATTTCCAAACAAGTTTCGAATAACACCAAATTAGACACGAAATTTAGCAATTTCGAAGCAACGGTGCAAAGTTTACAGAATCAAATTTCGGAATTAACTCAAAATTTAACCACCTTAACTACCTCTATGTTGCAACAATCTAAAAACAAATATCCAAGTCGAAATCGTTCTTCTTCCAGGTCTCGTTCTGTACAACGTGATGACCCAAACCACAAATTGTGCTGGTATCTATATACCACGATACCACGATGCACGAAAATGCACCAAACCTTGCGATTGGGGAAACGACTCAGAACGGGTTTGATGTCGACCTACGATTCCGTTCATCCGTCAGGTCGACTATTTTTTATCCGCGATACAAATTCTGGCACTAAATTTCTTATCGACACTGGCGCCCGGTCAGCATTTTGGCGGTGAATCAACTCTATGCCAATACTCACCCCCCCTACAAAATTTACATTGCAAACCGTAAGTGGAAATTTAATTTCAACTTTCGGATTATCTAAACTAACAGTTAACATCGGCTTAGATGTAACATTTCAGTGGCATTTCATACTTGCACGCGTAAACCATTCGATTCTTGGTGCAGATTTTCTCCGGCATTTCAACATAATTGCTCATATTGCCAATAATCGATTAATGACGATACCGTCCAGTCTGATGCAACAGCCGATCATAAATTCATTATCCAATCATAATCCAACATATTCCAAATTACTCAATCAATTTCCCGATCTCACCACTTCTTTTGACCTCACTAACCCAATTAAACATCAAGTGCAACTTAGCATCGAAACTTCTGGCCCACCCGTTTTCAGCAAACCAAGGCGTTTACCGCCACACAAATTCAAAATTGCCAAACAAGAATTCGATAGCTTATTAAAACTTGGTTTTGTTCGAACCTCATCAAGCCCATGGGCATCACCGCTGCACTTGGTATCGAAATCCGATGGTTCTTGGCGACCGTGCGGAGACTACCGTGCACTTAGCAAGGTTACAATTCCTGACCGATACCCTCTGCCCATATTGCATGATTTTACGTATAGCTGTTTTGGTTGCAAAGTCTTTTCTAAAATCGATTTGATTAAAGCTTATCATCAAATTCCAATTCACCCTAATGATATACCGAATACTGCAATCACAACACAATTTGGCTTGTTTGAGTATACGCGGATGAGTTTTGGTTTGAGAAACGCCGCACAAACTTTTCAACGGTTTATGGACTCGGTTCTTCGCGAGCTACCATTTTGTTTCGTATATTTTGATGACATTTTGGTCTTCAGAAAAGACGAACATGAGCACGTACAACACCTCCGACAAATTTTTCAACGATTAACAACTTTTGGAATCAAAATTAATAACGACAAATGTATTTTCGGCGAAACAAAATTAGATTTCTTAGGTCATAGCATTAACAGTTCAGGCATCAAACCATTACAAACTAAGGTTGATGCAATCATGTCTTTTCCACAACCATCTGACCAGAAATCACTTCAACGTTCAACCGCTCAACCAACTCGCATCTCAAACTCCACGCAACAAACCCCCGGTATGGTCACAACCTGCACTACAAGCATTTACGGCAGTCAAACCCCCGGTATGGTCACAATCTGCACTACAAGCATTTACGGCAGTCAAGGCTGCACTAGCCGACTGTGCTATGCTTAGCCTACCAGACCCAAATGCAGAATTAAGCATTATGGTAGACGCATCTGATTCCGCTGCTGGCGCGGTCTTGCAGCAGAAAGAAAAATTTGGCGTTCTTCGTGAATTACTGGCCGTTTGTTTGGCAATTAAAAAATTCAAATATTATCTCGATAAAACGAGAATGATAAAATTACGACCTATTTTATCATTTTTACGACCATAAACCATTGATTGCTGCCATAAATTCAACTTCAGATCGTTATTCGGGACGTGAGCACAGACATTTAACTTTTATCGCGCAATTCACTACTGACGCTAGGTTTGTTCCCGGTAAAGAAAACGACGTCGCGGATACGTTATCGCGTGTCGAAATTAATATTTTAGAATTACCGGACCTAGCCAAATTTCAGTCAGAAGACGATGAGCTTAAATTTTTGTTAACAAACGGCACAACTTCACTGAAACTGGAGTAGTTCACTCCGCCTAGCACTAGCACACCCATTTACGTTGACATTGTTTCTAAACGACCTAATGTTCCCGGAGAATTACGACTTAACATTTTGCAGTCACTCCACGGGTTAACTCATCCTGGCGTTCGAGCAATGAAACGTCTTGTAAATTCACGCTATGTATGGCCGCGGATGAACCACCACATCACACATTTTGTCAAATCCTGTTTGCAGTGCCCAAAAGTCACACAGTATCCCCGATTGCTAAGTTTCCTGATCCGGACGACCGATTCACTGACATCCACATCGACATTATCGGCCCTTTGCCAGTTTGTCACACATACAGATATCTTTTAGTCTGCATCGATCGCTTCACGCGTTGGCCTGAAGTCCAACCACTTGTCGAAATTACTGCAGACTCTGTTTCTCAAGCTTTTTTGAAGTGTTGGATCTCACGCTTCGGTATACCATCTACGGTTCTCACTGACCGTGGACGTCAATTTCAATCTCACGTTTGAGAACATTTTTGCAAAATTTTTGGCATTACACACAAACCGCCTATCATCCGCAAAGTAACGTTTTGGTAGAGCGGCTCGATAAACAAATTAAAGACTCGATCCGACTGAGTAACGATCCAAAGAACTGGGTGTCACAACTACCTTTAAAAAACTAGGGAAACCAAAAAAATAAATAATTTAGAAATATAGAGATTTTTGGCATGTAAAACGTTAGTTTACATTCTTTGCATTAGAATAAAGAAATAATCTCTATTTTTACAATTTCTTGAGTAATTAATAATTGAACCTGCATCGGTAAATGAGTAGAGGTTTGTCGAGGCATTACAAATCCTACACCCTTAACACGCAATCTAAACATCTTAACCGTTTTAATTTCAATTGATAGTGGATGTAGTATACTCTGGATTGCAGTTAGTTCCTCTTCATATCTAACTGAGGCTGTAGTAGAAGACCATTCCGGTACGTTTACGGCGATCTTCTAATTATACAGTATGTCATTATCTCGCTGCCCAGATATAAGTGTGGCAACAATATTTATTGTATAGACATTATTATAAACTTCATTTAGCTGACTTCATCAGCAACAATCTTCATTTTTCCTTCCATCTATTTGATTTATGTAACAGTTTATCAAATATTTTTTTCAATTTAAGATAATTTAGTCTTGCTAAAGCTACCGCAAGACGAAAAAATATTGCGTGTTGGATTCTGACATATAATGCACACCAATAGCACTTATTTTGTAGAAAAGCGTATGTATTTGCATTTGGTTATGTTTAAATGCAAGTCATTATTCTCCCACCCTATCACAAGTTGGTCCATATCATTTTGCAGGATGCAACAATCTTATGGTGGTGATTATTTAACGATACAGCTTCATATCATCTGCATAAAGTAAGAAATTTGAACACATATTGAAACACTTAGTATGTTGTTTACACACACATGTTTCAATATGTGTTTAAATATGGATTGCCACCTAGTAACGGTCACAACCGTCATGAAGTCAAGAAATTTGATTAAATGTCTTTACCTGCATCATTAATTTTCACCACATGTTGTCTATAACTATTAAAAGATTGTAGCCATTCAATCATGTACCCAGATACACCATATATTCGGAGTTTATTTAAACGTCTACACTGACTAACTCTGTCAAACGCTTTACTTAAGTCGGTATAGATCGAATCTCCCACTGTTCCTTCCTCCATCGCATCCGTAATAAAACTTGAATATATAAACAAGTTGGAAGCTGGAGATCGCGATGGAAAAAATCCATGTTGTTTTTCAAATATCAGTGGCTTAATTTTTTTAAACATATACTTCGCCACCGACTTATCTAATAATTTAGGAAAACATTATCGAATAGCTATTGCTCTATAAGTGTTTACAAATTTCCTTAAGCCAGCTTTAAAAACCGGAACAGTGTAGCATCGCTTCCAAAGAAATGGAATGAAAATGTTTAGTTTCAGATAGGTATTCTGAAATGTTATAATTTATATTCTGGCCAAACCTTAAGTTTCTATTTACTCCAATAAAGACGCCGCTATCTCTAGAATTAGTTATCGTTATCGCCTATATCGGAATGTAACCATAATTCAGAAATATGTTTATGTTTATTATTTTTTAGCTTACAATCCAAAATTTAAAAAATACATATCAATATCTACACAAAAATTATAGGAAACGTACAAAAATTTTGACAGCAAAGACATTTGCCAAAACAGCATAATATATGTATATAGGTAATTGCATTAGTAATTATTTGCTCAAAACAGGGTGGTAAAATATATGTGAATAGTGAAAATTCTGTTCGTCCAGAATCTCTTTGTTAATCAATCATCATTTATTTACTCAAAAAGTTAATTCGTCGTAATCAATATGTAAAGCAACATTAGTACCATCATCATAATTTAAGCTAGTACTTTAAAATCAAATGCTTTTATATATCAAAATAAAATAATCGATGAATTAATTAATATATCATAATAATTACTTAAGATAATTACATATCGCAATAGCTTTAAAATTGAATGTGACCTTACATAACTCTTTGCAAGGTTAACGCGAACTTACGATAACGCTTGAAATTACATTAATTACAGTGAAAAACACTCTTGTGGTAACTATATTGCGCAACAAAATACTTTCTGTAGATATTATGTTTACCTACATGGCGAACAATACGGATTAATACATCTGGAACCGGTCGGAGCGCTTCTCTATAAATAAAGATTTTTTCGGGTTATTTGTACGTTTTTAAGACATCACGATTGTTTGATAATCTTGGCCTCGGTAATACGAATGTTTGCTCGTTTGTCGAAGCAATTTGCATAAAACGGTTCGCGTATAAAAGCGGGGAGTTTCGTAGATTAACGGTGATTCCGTAAAATGGCTAAAATTGTGATGCTCGTTGCGATCGCTGTTATCGCAGTAGTTATTGGTGTAAATGCAGGTGAGTTATTTTCATATCGTAATTGCTCTTTGTCATATTATTACTTGTACGCTCTTCGGTAAATTCCATTTGTTAATTAACGTGAACAGTAAATCCAGTGAATAACGCAAGTTTGTTAACATAATGTAAGCAACGTATATGCACTTAATTATAACAAATATTTAGATATTTGCGTATGCAATCAATTTAGAGGTTATTTTGTAGCTAATACCAATAAGATTTACTTGTTATGATAAATATGTAAAAACAATTTAATGTATCTATTAAATAATTAAAATATCCTTCCTCAATAATATTTTTGATGAAATTTCTCTTGTGTATTTTAGTAAATAAAAAAAATATATTAAATTTTATTTGTTATTGTATAGCTTCAGGGCAAGTTGAAATGTATTCATATTTTACTTTTATACATTTTTTCTGGCGAAATTATAAACCACATTAAAAGGTCAGATATCAGGTCAATATTATCGGTTATAAAAGGGTTTTCTGTATTTCATTCAACTTTTAAAATTTCTAGTGACTGGAATAATTCCACATTTAATCCGTTTTCGGTTAAATGGTTTGATCTGGAAGTAGTATTTCCAAAAGTGTGAGTTAGTCTGAAAACGCCGACTCATCTTTATCCATGTATAAGATAATTTTGTTAAATAAAAGCATTAATACAAATTTATAGGTGAACGTAAAATTTGTTTGTGTTTATAATTGGCTAAAATAATTACAAATACTTTTCATCCGCAATTCGGCGCAAAGCGAAAGAAGTAATTTCTGGTATTAGAGAAGCTTAAATAATGGCGAATAAATTAAATATTTACCTATAGCTGAAAATAATTAATTACATTTTAGGGTATGATTAAACATAAACTTTAATTGAACTTTTAAAGCTCACCTTAAATTAAACGTTAAATAAATGCGGAATATATATATTTTAAGTACAAAAATTGAATTGTAGAAATATATGACCTTATTATCAAAAATATGTACGAAGGAATAGTAATAATATGATATATATTTTTAATAAATTTGATTTTCGGATTTTCATTTTTTAATTTCATCTTTAATATGTGTAGATGTATTATAAATTATTTATCCATCGAAACAAAACTAATACGTCTAAAAATATAAAACTTCCGGAGTCTGAAAAAGCCATAGTGAAGTAATTTGACTTCTCTAGGTTTCTGATGTTTTATAATTTTTGACATGTCAATTTTGTTTCGGTGAATATATGATTTATAAAAGTGGTGTAGTTGATAAATAGTTTTGTTTATTTAATAAATTGTAAATTGCAAATCTGTCTTTGTTTCTAATCATTGAAAAGCATTTATATTTAATTAAATTCGTATGCATTACAAGGATACTACGATTTTATTTCGATAATAAGTTATTATTTATTTATTTATTTATTAACATCCTTATACTCCTTCCTAACACAATAATACAAAATTTATAATACAAAATACGTAAATATACTTAAAATTAATAATAATTAAAATTAAAAATATGTTCCTTCGAAATTAGATTATGATAGCATACTACTTCATTTCTATATTTCAATTCCGTCTTCGAAAGGCTTTGCTGTTTGGCCGATATATACCTTTGGGCAGTCATAAGTTAATCCACTCCACTATATTTTTGTATTTAATTTTTATTTTCTCATTAATTTTGATAGACAATTTTTTGTAGCAAGAACTAAAAGCAACGTTATATCAATCAATCTAATGCCAAAAACATATGGTTTTAAATGTATAAAAATGTATCCTAAGACCCCGGTTTCTACAAAATACGTAGAAAGATTATTAATATTAATTTTAATTGGTGAAACCTAAAACCATCTTAAAAATGCTATATGCAATAATGAAAATAAATGGAATTTGTTAAGAAAAAATCTGAAAAAATAGATGAACTTTACGAAAATGATCGAAAAAGGATTTAAAAGTTCAATTGTTTCGTTGATAGGAACTTTTTACTACATTATTCCGATTGACAATCAAGGAGTATACAAAATCTCCTGTGCCGACTCTAATAAAGTTTATACCGCATAAACCAACAGATGCATAAATGTATGGCTAGGTAAACATAACAGAGCCGTCGAAAATGAACTACCCTCCTTATCTCTGGTCGAACATTCCAAATCCACGGGACACAAGATAAATTTCGACCACACGACATCCATCGCAGTATTAGACCTTTTGACTAAGAGTATTATCCGCGAGGCAACCGAAATAAAAAAAATATACCGATAATTTCAATAAAAGCGACGACGCCCAACGACTACCCCCATTTGGAAATATATATAATGCAACAAGCATATCTCATCACCCGCACCACAAGTTTTAATCTAAACAGGTAACCCCAAAGAACTTCCTGTTAATCCATCCGGTCCTATCACAATAAGCCGCACATGCGTCGCCATCGTCAACGGCCAACACCGCAGGTATAAATAGCGCAGTTCAACTATTCAGTTTTCCCAACGAACGCCATCAGAAGAAGAAGTTTTGTAATAAGATGAGAAGAAATATATCATGGATACCCTTATAATAGATTAGTGTAGGACTCCTACAGACTAAAACCGCTCCTCTGCCAGCGCTGGTATGGCTAAACTGGACCAAAAGTTAATTTCTATTTGCATCTCGCTAAGATTTGGGGGATCCGGTTTGTCGTCCTTTGCGGAGCTCACCTCGAAAGGAGCAACGTCGCCAATAAGTTACGGTAGCTCTAAGATTAAGGGGGCTATGTTGCGATGGCTCTACGCTTGGGGACTAATGCGATCTTACTCTGTTGGGTGCTCTATAAACAGTCATAGTCAAGGGCATTATTTGGAAAATATGACAAAGAGCTTTGAAGTGGAAGTCCTAGAAATGGATACAATATAATACAAGACATAAACTCAAATACATATGGGAAGAAGGCCTAATTTGGATCAATTTGTTTACTAATTATATTTTTCACTATTTAGTAAATATAGAAGAAGTGTCACTTAAAATTAAGTAGTAGAAAAGGAGTTCACTAAGTGTATTTTCAAAATAAAACTATTTATTAAATTTTGAAAATCATTTATAACAGCCAAAAAAATGATACAAATTAAAGCAATAGCTTTCTTAACGACAAGCACTAACTACAGCACACTGAGTGTTTGAAGTATGACATGTATGTCATTTCATGCGTTGTGTTATTTATTCTTCGTCGGTTTCTTCATACAACACGCATAATCTTCTCAAAATTTGGTGAACTTATTTTTTTAGAATTGTGTTCCTATCGCGATTTGTAAGGGTTGTTGGTTATTTCAACAGCTTTCTGGGCTATTGGTAAACTGTGAGAAGCCAAGGGCCATTGGGATTTTGATTTTTCTTTGATTGCGGTGATATTTCTCCAAGATCTCTCCTAAATCGCCATTGAGGTTCCTTCGGATTTCCGGAGCGAAAATGGGTTCTTCTTTTCAATAATGAGCAGAACCGTTTGTTACCAGCAAATTTCTTATCTCAAATGAAACTATGTGGTACGCCATATTTATTAACAATCTCAAATGCTAGGTTTCTAACTTCCTTAAATAGTAAATCAAAATAAATTCTTCAAGGTGAAGGATGTGCTCAGAAATAATTTTTTCCATGTCTGTAGAACCAGTCCAATTTCACTTTTAAAAATTTCAAAAGTGATTTGTTCTTGTAGTCTTAATTAGACTTATTTGTTGTAGATTTTACGAAAATATTTTTGTGTTTTTTCTAATTTCCAATTTCGGCAACTGTTTTCTGTTCAACTATAGGCAACTTGAATATTTAATATTTCATATTGTACAGAGACGTAAATCTCTCAAAATTATAACTATAAAGTATACATAAATGAGAAATCTTACTGTACTGTACTGATATAATGAGACTTGAAATTAATTACGTTTAACGTTTTAATTAATTAACGGCCTTCAAATATAGGTACGTCGAAATAACAAATTTACTTCTAAGTCAAACTTCTTTCAATATAACTACGAGGTGCTTCTTAGTAAACACATTAGCCTCGTATATATCTACGTATAACAAAATGCCTATCTCAAATCGCACAAATTTCATCAGGATTTGGATATCTTAGCGGTCTAAATTGGGCTCAACTCCAAATTAGGCTACCATCCTCTACTTTCTGACTTACAAGTATTTAGTCTTGGAATACTAACAAAAGTTATAAAAGAATTTACGTTAATACTCCTAATCGAAATATGTCAAAAAGATGAAAATAATACAATACATTAGGGTGACCAGAAGGATTTTTTTTAGAATCGGCTCTTCTACTGGAATTAGTCATAGTGATCCTTGAGAAGTCATATTACCAAATATCAGGTCATTTTATTGAAGATTAGAGATCTCTCAAATCAAAAGTATGAAAACCCGAAAATCTGGTTTTTCAGCGGATAAAAATCTGTGGCATTTCCAAAGCCCATTACTAAGTTGCGTAACGTACTTTTCCATTGAAAAACATTATATAGAAATGGTTTTGACTATTAAACTCATAATAAAACTTGAAGTATTACTTCGGTTGACAGATGTGACACTTTAATTATGAATTCAGAAGGGCAAAAGCAGTACATATATAAATATGTGCCGAGTCATCAACAGCAATTCCCAAATGCTAGGAAATCTAATCTTAGAATATTGAAACATATTTGTGAGAGCACTATAAAATGTGAATACTTGGAACCTCTCAAAAATTCAATTGTTAAAATCTGACCTTGACCTCGTTTTGAATTAAAAACATGTTTTCCCACATGAGATATATTATTAGAATGTTAGTACTTAATTTCATAATGAATCTTGAAATCGCCGCTCAGAGCACCAGGGCGAAATTCCGGATTATAGAAAGTGGGAGGTACCAGTACGTGGCGGAATGGTCTTGCACAAAGTCTTAAATGTATTCTTTACTGTTTACCAAAAACAGCGATGAAGTCATCTGCCAACCGAAGTTATACGTCAAGTTTTCCGGAAATTTGAAAATTTTGACCAAAATTAACATCTAAAAATTCACGCTGCGTTTCAAATACCCCCAATTTTATGAGTTTAATAATGAAAACGTTTTCTATATAATGTTTTTCAATGGAAACGTACATTGCGGAAACTTAGAAATGGGTTTTGGAAATGCCACAGATTTTTATCCGCCGAAAAAACAGATATTCAGGTTTTTCTTCATACTTTTGATTTGAGCGACCTCTAAACTTCAACCAAATGACCTAATATTTGGTAGAGCCGATTCTAAAAAAAAATTCTGGTCACCCTACTACATGGATACTTTTTATTTATCTTCCTCACACTACTTAGTTTTACTTTTTAAATGCCTAAAGATCTTTATTGAATTGCTCTTAGAGTATTGATAGACCTTCTCTATATGGTGGCCTTTGCTGTCCTAACTTGTAAAAACCCATAAAGGACCTGAATATGACTACGAATGTTGGTAATATTACACCTGCTAAGATTTTGAGATATAGTTTAGTACTCTAATTCTCAAATTATACTAGCTCCATCTGTGCTTCTTGCCAGCAATGGGATATCTATACTTAAATTATTGTAGCCTCTAATTAAAATTAGTTTTTGAATGTCCGAAATTAGTTTCTTAAAGGTGTATATAGAAAGAGATGTATTTATTCACGAAGATCTTGAATTTTCCTTGACACCATATGCAATAAATGTAATTACGATCGGCTATTTCTTTTAAAAGTCAAATTGGTATTAAGTTAATGAATAAATCATGTGTTACCATATATGCTAAAATGCATTATATCAATTTGTTCTTCTTTTAGCCTTTAATTTTTTCGTCGGTTTTCATTATGTTTCTTGAATTAGTTTCTCGTGTAACTCGTGGTGAAACATTTTTTAATAAAAAAATAACACAATTTGCGCTTAGTTTGTTTAAACTTGAAACAGAGACCTAATATATACCCCTTTATACAACGCCATCTAAAATTATTTGCAAAAATTGTTTGTAAATTTTGAAGTATAGTTTTGAAAATGACAAGGTAAACTGTTGAAACTGTAGTCGCTAATAGAGTTACAAAAAGCGTGTGAAATTAAAGAAGGTATTTTCAATTTTATCATTTACATGTGTCATAAATAAATCTGCGAGTTGAGGACTTAATGGGAAACCCATTGTATTTTGTTTGTTGGTAAAACTGATTATTAAATTGTAAATTATTTTGAACATACTTCTAATGCCTCATATTGTTCTGTACGTTATTTTTAGGCATTGGTTTATTGGTATGTTTGAGAAGATACTTGTTGCATCGAACGATACCAGTTTGGACCCTTGAGGGGTAACCTTCAATTGTGAGCTAATTCAACTGAACTTTAAATTGAACATATAGACAAGTTTTGTATAGATCTTTTAAATGTTATTTAATTTTATTGCTAGATTGCGAGCCGGATAATTAATATATTTGGTAGGTAGATCTTGGTTTTTATTAATATATAATTATATAATCTTGAAGCAAGTGGATTTTGATTAATTATCCGAAAGTTTTCTAAACTGGGGAAATTTTCGGATGTGTGTTTAGGCAGGTTTTTGATTTGAGCTTGAAATGAGGGAGTTGGATCTTTTTTTAAGGCGAACTAAATTTTCTTGATTTATGAATTTATGAATTTTTTTCTTCTGATCTGTATCCAAATAACAATTGAATTTGATTTATTAGTTTATGCGATGGTTAAGGAATTAACTAAAGCTTTGGATTTCATAGATTTGATTGTAAGTCTGGGCCTTTATAATGTTGCAAATTTTTGCTTTAGAAAGAAGAGCTTCTTGTGTCCTTTTTAGTGCAATTTCCGACTTTACTACTGTGGTTATTTTTTCGGATTTGTAATTAATAGAGGGACTGTAATTGGCGTTTTTGCATTGAAGGACCGCTAAAATTAGTTTTTGATAAAGTAATGAATTTTGAAACTGTCTGTATAGACTCGGGACAATTTTGAAATTCTGGTAAAGAATGAATACTACTTTTTCTTGGTATTTGGTGCTAGTTACCAAAAAAGCTTTTTAAATTAATGTTTTTGTCCCCATTTTTAACAGGTGCTATAAAGAACTTGATAACCGACTCATTGGTTGTTCCTTTCTGATTCAATGGAAAATTCTATATGTGCACCTGTAAATATGACCATACTTTTTTATAGTTTAGTGGTCGAGATATATTTTTATTATCACTTACTTGTCTGTTAATGGTGTCGTCACTGTTTGAAACAAATTACCTTAGAACTTAATTTTGAAATTAATAAACGAATAGTTAAACTTTAACGGATGGATATTGGAGTTATTCTTAGTTTCTTGGCAATTACTATGTTCTTAGGCTTCCTTAATGAAATCACCTGGGCATTCGTATTGTATTAGTTTTTTTCTTTTTTGTATTTTAAACAACGCATTGCTCTGATGCAATAAAAAGTCACAGTTTTTAATATTTTTTTAAATTAACTGTTTATATTTTTTTATTCATATTATTTTTCATCTCGCTACTTTTATAATTTTCTTTTCTAGAGTTTCGTCATCAGTACAACTAAGAAGAGCGCTCTAGTAAATTCTTTAATTAATATCGTTTATTAATTAATTTCAAATTGTATTGGCTTATTGCTATTCTAGGAGTAATTCTGTATTTTTCAAACGTCTTCTTCTTATTGTTTATTTTTTGATATTTAAATAAAAATCAAACAAACTATGTTACAAAAATATGTTTTAATCTATACATATATCTAAAATGTCGAGCCATGGTTGTGATTTTCATTTTTATTGATTGTGCATGAGACTTAAAGGAGGGTTTTAAATCAAACAGTATACTAAAGTATATACAGTTGAAAGTGCAATAAATAATAGTATTACTGATTAGGAAATTAAGGGATTTTAGTGAGATTTTGTGGCGTTGGATAGTTGTGATTTGGAAGAATTAATTTTAATTTGCCATTGGAGGCGAAGGCTTGGATGAAGTTGAAGGAGGATTAAATTGATTGCTGTAAATATTATTCTTAAATGAACAATTGGTTCTAATTGAAGATAATTTCAATAAATATTAATATTTTGTACTTAAAATAATTTTATTAATAATATATTTAATCAACGGTTCCTGGTGGAGTTCCACATAGGTTTTTATTTTGACAAACTCCATTCATATCTCTCTCGTAACCCAAAAAGCACTGACATCCCGTTCTACAATCTGCTGTTTGACAAGGAATGACGAATTCTCCACAATTAACTTCGCAAGGTGCACATTTTCCGGGTGGTGTGTAGAATTCATTTATTCCACAATTTCCATCTGAAACAATAGAAAACATATATGAAATTTAAAAAAATATTTATTTCCAAAATCATACATTATATATTTTCTGAAATCTATTTGTATGTTCATTTAAATCAATTATAATAGAAATTTTCATAAAATATCAAATATATTTGTTTTTGCTATTTGAAGTAAAAAAATTAATTAAGATAATTTACCAAATGCGGCTACTATTAAATATTGTATTCTCATTAAACAAGTCAATATGAAGATTGGTGTCAAAAATTTATTCATTATTTCAAAAGATATATTAATAAAAATGTAAAAGTTAAATATGATAGTACTAACATACCAATTCTTTCTCTAAGGACAGATTTTACAATAAGACGAAGGTTCAATTAAAAACGTGATTTACATTTAGGAATTATCAATTTTAAGATTAATACTTTATTTGTGTTGCTAGCGTTATATTTTTAATAATAAATATTGATATAATTTAGTCTATGAATATTTGTGTCTTCTTATACCATAAGTAATATTGATTACTCCATATTCCTAGCGAAGTGGAGAAATATTTCCATGTTTATTTTTTCGATTTGTCATTTCAATTTAGATAGACCACTCTCATTTAATTTAGTTTTTAATATATACTAGGTTTGCTACTATTATAGTAAACGTACAGCTAGTTCATAAGGAATATAATTGCGTATCTGATTTTTAAATAATATTTTTGTCTTATAATAGCTAATTAGCAAATTCACCTTTTATCTTTTTAAACATATATAGAAAGTTAAGAATATCGGGTTGAATAATTGTATGCTAGCTTATTAATAGAGAGCGGATTTCTAGCATTATGCTTATCCATAATATTAATAGCATCGAAAAAATTTCTTAATATCTATACGAATCTTAAAGAATGTGATTACTTAGCGCTAAGTTTTTTTGTGCTTTTTTGCTTATTTTGACTTTTTGTGCTTATTTTGACTTTTTATGCTTATTTTCATGCTTTTTTTAGATTTTGATGCTTATTTGGAGCATTTTCTTGAACATTTAATAAAAATTTCACGCTGATATTAAATTAATGTTCTAATATAGAGAATTTTCGTAAAAATCTTTATCCCATCATTTATAGGTTATATTTGTATTACATATTTTCTTCATGTCTTTTGACAACCTAATTGCTTAAAACCTTCATAATATGATACAATAATAATAATGAATTTTATTATTAATAAATATTAGTACAAATTACCAATTTACAATGGATTCATTTATAAATAAGTACATATAATAGACCGTCTCATTATTCAGATAATACAGACGAACGCTTCATAGGAATCACACCTATGATATTCCGGATGTAAACGTCATTAAACTAGGCCCAAACAGGGGCCCTAGTAAGTATTAAATGTAAACAAATTTAAGTGATAGCTAATAATCAGGTGTTCTGCAACCGTATCAATTTTCTTCTCTCGGCAAAAATACGGATGGGACGACTGGCGCATATTTACCGTTTTTGTTAATTTTCATATTCAAACTCGCATTCACACACTATTTAATTGACATTCCAAAAACTTTGCTTATTTATCAAAAATTATTATATGCGTGAATGGTATTAACCTGGGGAATCACAGATAAATTATATTATATAATTCACATGTATATTTAACCCATAATGCAAAAGGTGAAAACCACAATACAAGAATTAATTAGAGACTATCCAGAATTAACAAGTGAAATATATACATTATTTTGTAAGGCATGTTTAAAAATAGTAAGTTTTATTTTAGTTCCCAACTGCAGCCTAACTAGTCAAGACTTGTAAATTTACATTTGTGCAAAATACTTTTACATTCGAATATCCCTTTAAGAAAATTACAAAATAATGCATTTAAATCTTTCTTGGGAAAATATTGTAAAATGCGCATTCCCGAGAAAAAAATATGTAGCTCTTGCGTACTCTGAAACCATACAAAAAATTAAAGATATTATTAACAATAATTATATGTGATGATGAAACCACAGACGCTTGTTTAATTTAATAATAGGAGTTTAACATGAAGAAATCCGACCAATAGTATTTTGATATATACAAAAGAATTAAAGAAAACTGATAATAACATTATAGCAAAATGGTAGACTGTCTGACAAGCTTATTTTTGCCGTAGACAATACCAAGATACAAAATTTTACTAATAATGCATTTTGTGCATTGTACACGTTTAGCACATGGATAGAAACGAATTTCCGAAACTATAAGAATGAAATTTCCATTTGTAGATTAAATTAAATATGGAAAAATGGTTCTTATATTCTTCTGTGAGTGCAATTATTCAAGAAGTCATTACCTGATATCTCACTGCCCCATAAACCAGTGCTAACAAAATGGGGAACTTGGCTATATGCTACGATGTACTATGCGAACAATTTTGAAGAATTTAGGTATAAGAACTTTCCCGACACGACAAGCAAATCAGTTAATGACTGTCAAACAGTTCTTAAGAAACAAGAGCTTCCTTCAAAACAATTTAGTTACATAAAATCGCGTTTAAATTTTGTGACCAACACAATCAAATCTTTATAAAAGCAGATTCATTTTAGAAAATACCTGGACGCATTCCCCAAGAAATCAAAATAATACCGAAAAAAGTATTCGGTGAAAATGAAAGAATTTTAATATTAATTAAATTAAACTTGATTTTGAATGGCAATTTGCAAATGGATCCAGCTATAATTTAAAATAAAGAGAAGCTTTTCCACTTTCAAAAATTTATTGAGCGTCAGAAGTAATAATTTTTACAATTAAACCCCTAGAACAACATTTAATGATCTACCGTTTTCATGAATAGATTTTAGTTATTTTGAAATGTATACAAAATTACAATTTAATTTTTAAATACTTACATGACATTATATATTGCGTAAAGGAAGTATGTTTATTTTAGTTTTAAGCAGAATTTCTATGTAAAATATGTTGATAAACATGTAACATATTAAGAAAATATAGTTTTCTTTAGTGCTTTTTTCGTGTTTTTATGCTTTTTTCTCTAAATTTTGTACCTTTTTAAGTGCTTTTTTACACATTTTTTAAGCTTTTTTCGTGTTTTTATGCTTTTTTCCTGTTTTTATGCTTTTTTAATGCTTTTTTTCTCTAAATTTTGTGCCTTTTTAAGTGCTTTTTTACACATTTTTTAAGCTTTTTTATCCGCTCTCTACTTATTAATATTAATATAGTATATCTTGTAAAAATATATTTTCATGACACCAAAACAATAAATAGAATGAAACATTCATATGACAGCTAATGGTTAATTCATTACGCTACATAGATACCTGACAACATAAAAACAAATTATTTTATTAATTGGAATTTTAAATCATATGACACATTTGAGTGTTTTAATTATAGATATATATATATATAAATAACGAAACGTGTATTGTTTTACTTTAGTATTAAATATTCCATTTAATTCCATTTAAATTAATAATTCACGATTGCTGTTATTTCCAAATAACATTATTTGTTATGTAATAAAACGATCAATTATTGAAAAATAATGTTATTTGAAGCATGCATAGCTTTAAACGAATAGTTTTCATTGAATTGTTTTGAATTGGTTATCGTTTAAAATGGTAGGCACATACAGTTTTCCAGCAGTGCAAAGTGAATTTATAAATTAAAATATAAATTTAAACCTTGGTTTTCTAATGAATTTAAATAAATATATCGACTTTTTATCTTTATTTTAATGATACATTTAAATATCCGATTTTAACACAAGTAAAACAACTTAATATTTTTATATATCGAGTGATTTTATACAGGCATTTATTTAATTATTTATTTTTTAAGATGTCTATTGTTTCCTGTGTAAAAAAACAATACTAAAAAGCGTGTACATACTGTATCACCACATCACCAAACTAGTTGATATGAATATAAAAGAATAGTAGTATGCGTAACATTTTCAATGTTAAATTAAGACGTATTCGTTAGTGTATACTTAACAAATCTAAAAAAATCAAGTAAATGTTCATAATATTTAATTTATTTAATGAATGCATTAGAACGTATATATTTTACATGTTAATATTTCATATTTTATTAAAACCTAATTTTTAATTTAAGAAAAATTCAATTTAGTTAAATAATGTAAGAAGTATATGGCTTACCAATTGCTGCTGCAGACAGTAACACCATCAAGGAAGCAAAAATGAAGACGAAAGGCACAAATCGGTTCATTTTGGCGAGATGAATATTAAAAATGATTTTCTGTCTAGTATTTATATGAATTTTTATCTGATTACCGACCGTTGACTGAAGTTTACTGAACGATAAAATTTGAATGACACTCGAATGGATAGTGATCGTTATATTGAATTTCAAGTGTAATTACGTCTACTTAAAATTATGCTATAGAGACATTTTTGTCTACTGTGTAACCATAGCGGCAAACGTATTTCCTGCTGGTAATAATCAAATCGATTGATCTGGTTCTCATTAGTGACTTAATTAAAAAGAGGGATGTGGATTAGTACTGCAAATTGCGTTTTTTAAGAGTACTTATTAAGTGAAAAATCATTGAAAGTCAACGACAAGTTAATAGCTGGTTTAAGCTATCCAGATTTTATAAAGTTTTTTTTTTAAATAGTCTTTCAAAACATATAAAATATTTTAATAGTGGATTTAATGTATGTATTCCCTAATTATTCATTTTTTACAAGATCAACACAATTATATTCAATTATATGTTATATTAAACACAATAAAAACACTTTTAAGAGAATAATCATATAAAAGTTTTCCTACATCTCCAAAGTATTTCCATCAATTAAGAAGTTAAAATTGTTCTTATAGACTTCGAAAAGTGTTTTTTTTTAAATTATAAATAAAATATTGCGCTAAAAATCCAAATCGTTCACTCTAAAGAAATCTAACAAAAAGGTGTTTTAACTTCTAGAAAAACATGCATCTTTATATAAAATATATAATCTGAGTAAATTTAAAAATAATCTCCAGTGTTTTCTAATTAGAAAAAAATAATTAAATAGTTTTTTTTGCGACAAACTCTACGAAATATGTATCAGTAAGTCAGTGAAACTAAAATCCTTTATAATAACAACAAAATTGCTTAAATTTATTATTATTGTTCGAATATGAAAATAGTTGTAAAGAAAAAATACTTTTTACTTAAGAAAAAATTAATATCTTAAATCAAAAATATAACTAAATTATGACAAAGAAAATTATTGGTTTAGAAAGCAGAGTTTATAAGAAAAATGTAAAAAAAGGATATTAAAATTTCATAGATTCTAAATCAATTTTATTCCAGTCAAGATAAAATCTAAATAAGCTGCAAACATATCAAAGCAAAAATCTAAAACTAATATTGCATTGTTAGATGCATGAAAATGAACGGTTTTGAGATTGAAGAACTTTCTGCACTTTAAGTGTGTCTGCTCTGTATTATTGAGTAATTCTTTTGCTAAAGTGTATCTACACTGTTTTAGTCCTTTTTTTCTTTTTCATTATGTCATGATAAATCCCACACATGTTCGATTAATAAAAAGTTTGGAGAACAAAAGCCATAAAACCAGATCTTTATTGGTAGTAAAAAACACCGACTATACTATTTTCGAAATTCTAAAATGTCGCGCAAATGTCTTGCTTTTCTTATCTAATCGCGTTAAACAGACAATGGTGTTATTTGATGAGAAGTTTCTGCGATGTAGTTTAAATCTAAATAAGGGTGTATTTTTACTAGATTGGTCATTTAAATATACGCGAAACTCCAACTTTTCTAAAACTAAAGGAGTACAAATATCACCATTAATTATTTTATGCAGTAAACACAAATCCTTTCTTGGCGTTTCAAGCGATTGAAAATTTAAGTTGTTCATATGATTTACACCCATTTAAAATTCTATACATTGTAGAAACTTCTTTTGAAGGTTCTTAATGAGACAATGTCCGTTTGAGTATATGGCGACCATAAATAACTTTCATATTCCAATGAACATCTAACTAGGGAATAATATAAAAATAAAAAATAAAATAAAAATATTATACACGACTTACTTAACAAACCCCCAAATAAAACGATTTTATTCCATCTTGAATATACTTCAAAACCATTCGTTGTCAATCCAAATCAAAGGATAAATTTATAATTGAAGCTAATCATACAAATAAAAACACTGATCATCACTGGCGAATTTGACAAAAAAAAACATTACAAGAAACGCCATCAGTTCCCGCCTTCTCCGTCACCCTCTTCCTCCACGTCAAATTCGCCCTCTTCTTCAGCGGTGGCAACTTGGTATTGCTGATATTCTGATACCAAATCGTTCATGTTGGATTCGGCCTCGGTAAATTCCATTTCGTCCATGCCTTCGCCGGTGTACCAATGTAGGAAAGCTTTATTTATTTTACAAATATGAGATCTAAAAGAGAGTCGAATAATATTACCGAATCAAGTTGGTATAGATTTTGTACACGACTCCGATCTCAAGAATGATTATTATTTATTCATTGCTATTTAAGAATAAATAATTTTCAGCACATCACTTACTAATCCTTTTTATATCACCTTGAAGTGCATTACAATCATCTAATTTGTAAATTATTTTATACAGCCATAGGTCGTCCGCATATAATAAACATTCCGATCCCTTAATTACCTTCATAATATCATTAACAAATAACAAACAAAGAGTCGGTCCGCACTATGAATCCTGGGGCACACCGGAAGCTACATTGAAATATAAAGATTTAAAATAATTAACCTTAATGTATTGAGTCTGATTTGTTAAAATCACAACACTCGGGTCAAAACCAAGCTTACTTAACTTACGCAGTAGCACATAATGGTTTACCCTATCGGAAGCCCTAGAAAAATCGGTGTATGTAACATCAACTTAAAGATTTTTTTCTAAAGCATACGAAAAAAATTCATAGTTCTATAGCAGATTCTTTACTGTCGACCTTGACGACAAAAACTCGTGCTGCTTATCGGATAATGTATTTCGGCTCATCTAAAGTAATTGTGGAGTTATAGTTTCCTGCCACCAGCCTTGAAAATCGGAAGCATAAAATTTCTCTTTCAGGTGTCAGGAAAATACCTTCATTAATAGATCTTGAGCATAAATTATAAATAGGGTTCACCAGTGTAAAACCACATTTAGTACACAAGAAGGAGCTTCGTTGGGGCCCATTGCATTATTTGTTGTAAAACTTAGATAAGTAGCCATTCTCGATTGATATACAGTCTGGAGTTATGTACCTGTTCTTTCGCACTGGTAACATAATTGTCCATAACATGAGGAGCAACAAAAACCGATGTGAAATACTTGGCAAAATGTTCAACAATGTTATTAGCGTCACAAGCAGTATTATCATTGAAATACATGATGCTGGGAAATTTCCCTCCTTTATTTAATCGATCTTAACAAGTGTGGTTATTGACTTCAGCGTATATTGAAATTTTCTAATAATAGTGCTTAAATAAATAGTTATCTTACCTGCCGGTGAAATATCTCAGTCGTTGTACACTCCTGTAAGTATTTTCAACGTATTACAAGACCTGTTTCGCTCAAATTCAGTTATTTTAATTAAACAAACAAAAACATAACCTATATTCCATTAACCGCATATTAACCTATTCATACTTTTGAAATAATTTAAATTGTACAACAGTACAAGTGTTGTACATTTTTGAAGCAAGCGTACCTTGGAGTAGGTGTTCAGTCGACGATCGTTGATATTTCGAGTCGGGATTAGCCCGGGTTCAAATCCCGAATTATTAAATCGTTCTATATTTCTCGTTCTTCCTTTTTATATATAATTCGGTATTTTATACTTTCTCCGCTATACATATATTTATAATTATATTTATATTTATATTCATGTAAATGTAAATAATTATAAATATCCTTCTGTTTTATTCTAATCTATTATCCTTTGTTAATCACTGTGTACCCCCATCCGTGGCCTACCTGTGTTTGTCAAATATAAGTCCACATGATCGGCCCCTTGTGGTGAAAAGTGTCTTATGTCTGCTATTTTAATAATTTAAAAATGAGTACCTGTTCTTGCTGTAATTCTACTACGGAAAGTCATATGCTTGTCCACTGCTGCATATGTAAAAAGAAGTAAAATGCTGATTGTATTGGAATAACTAAAGCTGAAGCAAGAAAAATTAATCTAAAAAGTGGACTTACTTGGACCTGCTTACAATGTAAGGAGCTAGGTGATGACATAAATGGACTTAAGGCTGCTATAGTTGCCCTAAAAGAAGATATTAGGCAGCTTAAATCAATGCCTACCCCAGCTATACCTTCCACTTCGTTAATTACGGAACAGATTATACAGGAAATTGCCGAAAGGGATAAACGTTAACAAAATATTATTATTTATGGACTGAAAGAGCCAATCCTTGAATCTAAAGCTGAACTAATAGAATCTGACAAATCCACAGTGTCAGATATATTAAAATCTCTCCACATTGCCATAAGTAATCCTAAACCTATTCGGCTTGGAAAATATGACCCATCGAACGAACGTCGTAATCGCCCTATCAAATTACGACTTGATGACCCATCTCAAGTAGGTTTAGCACTAAGAAGCCAACATAATCTGAAATCTACGAATAAATATAAACAAATTAGTATCTCTTCCGATAAAACACCTACCCAGATTGAATACTACCGCGCAGTGAAAAACGACTTGGCTCAACGAACATCTGCTGGAGAAAATAATCTCATAATTAAATATGTTCGAGGCATTCCTACGATTGTACAAAAGTCGGAAAACTAATTATGCCCAGCATCTCCAGCACCGCTACTCGGATATATTACCAGAACACCCGCGGACTCTGCTCGAAAACTCATATTATGTACACATCAACTGTTAACACATACTTTGACATCATTGCCTTAACGGAAACGTGGCTCAATAACTCCGTCTGTGACTCAGAACTATTTCCTTCTTACTATAAAACTTTTAGATGTGACAGAAAATTTAGTTCTGTTGGTCGCTCAAAAGGCGGCGGCGTTCTCTTAGCGGTGTCTGAACAAATTTATGTTGAAAATTTTGATGTTACGCATATTACAAATGTTATTCCACTTATAGATTTAGTTGCATGTAAGTGTAAAATTAATCTACACGTGATTTACATATTAGTTCTGTACATACCACCAGATGTATCCCTCGATGCACTATCCTTATTCCTTGAACTGTTAGAAATTCTAATATTAAATAAAAGAGTGTTAATCTTAGGTGACTTCAACATACCCCAATTTTATTCTGCTAATTGTACTCCCACAATGCCCCCAAAATTAGATTCATTAAATACGTTTATACATTCCACGAGTTTAATTCAACTAAATACTGTCACTAACAACAATGGTAATCTTCTTGATTTAGTATTTACAAACTTAAATAACGATATATTGATTGAGCACGACGGACTTCCTTTAGTACCGGAAGATAGTTACCACCCCGCCTTAGCAATTGACTTGCAAGTACAAGTAAATCAACCTGTCCATCCTTTTCCAACTAATAATAATACATTTTATAATTTTCGAAAAGCAAACTATCCTGCTCTATATAATGCTTTAGCAACCACAAACTGGACATTTTTAGAATCTATTACAGACGTTAACGAAGCTGTAAAAGCATTTTACAACAACTTATATGATATTCTTGATTCTTGTGTTCCCGTACATTCCCGTCGAAAATCTGCATTCCCCCCTTGGTTTACCAGAGACATCATACACGATCTTAAACTTAAAAATTACTATCGTCGAAAGTGGAAGACTAGTAATTCATCTTTTTACCACAACGAATTTATTCGGTTACGTCGACAAACAAAAGATAAAATTTCTATAGCCTATAGGAACTATCTCTCACGAATCGAACAAAATATTGAAAGCAATCCAAAGCAGCTCTGGAATTTTATCCAATCTAAAAATGGTTCCACTAGAATTCCATGTCTAGTAAGAGACAATAATATGAAATATGATAAACCTGCCGACATCGTAAACGCATATGCAGACTATTTTTCTAGTGTCTATTCTCCTAGTTCATTTAATGCTAATCTAGAGGCGACTACAAATAATATCCCTCATGATATTTCTTTGGTGTCCGAGGTTGACATTATTAGGGGCATTAATAAACTTAAAAATAATGGTACAAGTGGTGATGACCAAATTCCAAGCTTTGTAATACGAGACTGTAAACAATTTTTCCTTAAACCCTTACTAATAATATTCAACCAGTCAATTAAAACATGTACATTTCCAGATGTCTGGAAACGTGCACGTATAAGTCCAGTACATAAGAAAGGAGACAATACTTTGATTAATAACTATAGACCAATAACAATCTTGTCAAACTTTGCAAAGGTCTTTGAACACACTCTACACAATGATCTATTTGCGTGCGTTAAAACATTAATCTCACCACAACAGCATGGGTTTATGCCGGGTCGGTCGACTGTAACAAATATGGCAACAATAACACAATGCATTAGTGATGCAATTGAAAACAGAAGTCAAGTGGATGTGATCTATACAGATTTTTCCCGAGCATTTGACAGCATAGATCATCACATTTTGCTTAATAAAGTGTCAAGCTTTGGATTTGGTACTCGTACTATTAGATTTTTGAAATCTTATCTTGAAAATCGGGTAAATTATGTATTTTATAACGGCTTTAAATCATTTGAATTTGTATCTACATCCGGTGTACCGCAAGGTTCAAATCTTGGACCTCTTTTGTTTGTGATGTTTATTAATGATCTTCTTATTTCCATCTCGTGTCATGTATTAGCTTATGCAGATGACATAAAAATATTTGCTAACATTAATGGACTAGGAGATTCGATTCTACTTCAAAACAATCTTGATTTAATTTCTACATGGTGCTGCAAAAATAAACTAAAATTAAATGTTAACAAATGCACTTCAGTTAGTTACGGCCGTGTGATACGTCTTAACTATTATTATAATATACAGGGATTTCCACTGCAGAAGCTCACTGATGTTCAGGATCTTGGAGTAAAATTCGATCGACAAATCACTTTTTCGCAACATATATATAATCTAGGCAAATCTGCTTCAAAAACACTGGGATTTATCATGCGTATAAGTAAATATTTTGATAATGTCATGTTACTCAAGTCATTGTATTTTGCACTAGTTAGGAGCAAGTTAGAATATGCGTCTATAGTTTGGTATCCTCACTACACGTATCTATCATTAATTATTGAACGGGTACAGAGACGATTCTTAAAATTTTTATCATATAAAATTGATGGTATTTATCCTGAACAAGGTGTGGATTATGCATATCTCCTCAGCCGGTTTGATCTTGAATCCTTATCCACTCGTAGGAACCAAAATAGCGCAAACATGTTGAGAAAGCTTGTACATGGCAATGTTGATTGTCCCGATCTCCTATCAAAAGTTAATTTTAATGTACCAAGAATTTCATCACGTCAATGTAATACCTTCCATGTCCCTTTATCTAAGTCTAATACGTTATACAAATCTCCAATTTTCCATATGTGTAGAAATGCGGACAAAGTTTATTCTGATATATTTAGTTAATTATTTTTGTTATTATTATTTTTTTTTTCTTTATATTTTCTATTTTAGATATTTTGTTAATTTTTTATTATATATACTTAAGATTAATGATTGTTAGATTTTAAGTATATTTTATAGCATATATAGTTATATTGTCCTGTAATTGGTGACTGTTGGGCAATAAAGTTTATTATTATTATTATTATTATTATTGAAGTCATGTACATAAGCCCAAAACTTGTTTGTATTAGATTTAATTGCCGATTAGACATTCATAAGATAACGGTGAGAAAGTTAAAAATTTAGTTCTTTACAGCTCGATCTTAATTTATGGACAATTTGGTAGTCATCAAAACATCCAGTCTCTAATGAGACTTAGATTTGAAAAAATTTCCAGATGAAGTAAAAATTTCTTCCTGTACGTCTTTAAGCGCTGAAAATTTGCACAGTTTATAATAATATTATAGGCAAAATAATGATCAGTAGATACCATTATTACTGAAAACTAAATCTAAAATTACATCACTAGAATTTGGAATGTAACTTACTTGATTAAAATTAAGAAAATAATACGATTCCAGTAAAGCATTTGCGGCAGTATCGTATTCCTTAAGAGAGTTGTATACAATACCATTCATGTTCCATTTTAGGTAAGGAATATTGTAATCACCTCAAATGAAATATTTGTCGTCATCGTTATCGTGCACTAAATTTTCCAAAGCTAATCAATGAATCTTTCGGGAGGAACGTAGACAGCACCAAACATATATTTAGTCATGCCATTTTTTACTGAATTAAACAAATGTTCAATTGAATTTTCAGAAAATATTAAACTAGTCGTAAAACATTTCTTGACAGCAATCACGACTGCTAACAGTGTCATAATTACATCAAAATCATTACTTTTTACTTGTAACATACTATCGGAAAACTATTAACGGAGGAGGCTGCTACTTCATTATACATTATTCTTCACAAATAAAAAACTTCTTAACTGTGTTTAACACTGACTTTATTTAGCGACTATAATTTCGATAATAACAAGTTAAAATTGTCGAAACTATAGTCACTAAATAGAGTCAGTGTTATACAAAGATAAAAAGTTTTTTATTTGTGTAATAACTGAAATTTTAGGGCAATTACCACCAACAATTTGAAAATAAATTAATAGTTCTTTGACGAATTATTTTAAATATTCTCAAGAGATTTTTCCATTGAAATGTAGGGTGTATCATTTCCATTTCCATTTTTTTAATATTCACATTAATTGAAATTACTATCGCTCCAAAAGCGAGTTGATGAATTATTATTGTTGGAACTAATGATTAAGATATTGTTGACAACTTTCACATCATAAAAAATCATTTTTAATGGTCGAAGATAAGTAGCTCTTTTTAGAACAGTTGATGATTCAGGTACATTGTATACAATAAGATTGTTCTTCCTTAATCTACGCTCTTCAAGTTCATCAAAAACGGACTTCATGGAATTAGGAAAATTAGTTAAACTAGCTTTTAATACAACCTGGGCCTTCAACTTTGTAATCGGATTTCAACTTCTTCCAATTTAGAGTTAATTGTTTGAATAATTTCCAATTTAGCTTTATTTATTTCGCTAATTATTATTTTCGATACCGATTAGTTAGATGTGGCTAAGAAATAACACACCCACCGATCTCCAGCAGAAGGCTAGTAATTTAATTTTAAGTTAGTGCATTTAATATGGATGTCTTTATTGCATACGCCCTTACATCATAAATACGAAGTAGCCGGAATAACTACAATCCTACAAATTCCGCAATAGGAAACCATAATTAATAAATATTATACTAAATTTAAAAATATGTTTATAAACATAGTATATCAAGGCTAGACAGTGGACAATTTTTCGCACCGAGGGGTCCGTCACGGTGACTAACACATACATATGAACTAGACCACATAAGGGAAGGATTTAATGGAACAACAAATATGTTAGCAGTTTTAGTTATGGTAAATATGAAATATGAATTCGCAAATGTGATAAAAATGGCATTTTTCATAATTTAACAAAAAGTGCAATCCATATCTACGGTCTCGGACACAGATTGGATGCAATTTTAATAAACTATACCAATGTACAAAAATATATACAAATACAGGATCACCTATTTGTTTAAGGTCAAACTAACTAAATGCCAAACAGTAGTTTCAGTAAAGTTCCTCCT
This sequence comes from Ontholestes murinus, assembly GCA_963969525.1. NCBI lineage: Eukaryota > Metazoa > Arthropoda > Insecta > Coleoptera > Staphylinidae > Ontholestes > Ontholestes murinus. The sequence continues at coordinate 36,315,140 of OZ018394.1, forward strand.
CTTAATATATAATAATCCCGGAGACGTACCAACCAAGGGACACACACTATCATTATAAATAGTCTAGTAACTACGCAAACATTATCGTTCATTATTATTTTCTGACCACCTTAACAACTATAAGATATTTGTTATTGTACTACATTCAAACTTTAATTATTAAAATTGTCAAAATTTTCTAAATTTAAATTTAAAATACTCTTTAGGTACTTATTTATTTAAGAAGCCTATATATTTTATTACTTACTAGATAATAGTATATTTTTGTGGAGGCGTTTACTTTGTGGTATGATGAAGAAGGAGCACGATGATTTTCTTTTATCAATTAATTTAAAATTATACATGACTATAGTTTTCACTAACAGCTAGTCATCATCAAATATAAAGTGTAAATTATATATTCTTTTTTTAAGAGATATATCATTAACTTCAAACAAACTGATTGTCGTCACTTACATTTAAGATCTTAAATTTAATTCTGAATACACTTTCCTAAAAATATATAATTTTAAATGTTTTCTCTTATTAAATACGAATTTACTATTATTTAATATATTACTCATTTTCATTGGACTTAGACTGCATAGTGATTCAATTTAAATATGAACGATGAAAGGTAACTTGTTTGTTTGTAATCAAATAGTATCAAAATTACAATAACCTAATTTGATTTCGTGTCGTTTATATACAATTTATTCGTTTAAATTGTAACACTTTGATTAGACTGAAAATAGTAGATATATTTTAACGGTAATGGTAACCTGATTACTTATCAATTTTTATTATGTATGGTTAAACATTAAAGTGTTACTTGACGTATAGTTTACAAAGACTTTTAAAAGTATAAATAAAACGCTTTAATATACTAATCTATCAATTAAATTTTAAATTAATTTTTATATTCAAACTGATAATACTTTATGTAATCCTCGTTTAAGAATATTTATTACCTAATTGAATATTAGAATATCATTTCTTCGCCTGAAGAAAACCCAGTGTGTCGAAACAATTGTCGCGAACAGCAAAATAAATATTTGAAAGTGTTATCGTATTTCATTTACGAAAATTTACCAAAGTGATTAGAATATAAAATTATTCTTAGCCTTTAACCCTCTCTATGTAACATCTAAAAATAGTATTTAAATTTATATTTTTGCAATAGCTAATAATAAATTTGAAATTAATTGTTTATATTTTCAAATGATCTACATATAAACATTAATTACAGTTTTATTTTGTTTGTAATATATCTTTTGTTAATATTAAAAGATTAAATTATCGTATTAAGTGAAGACAGGGATATATTAAACATTTAATATTAATTGTACGTTTCTCGTACTTGAACATTCTAACAGAAATAGATTTTATTGGCTGTTTTTGCTTTAGATGTCCAAATTTGTATATAAATTTACTACTTAATAATTCAGAGCAGACGACCTGCGGGCGGAATTTACTGCGTGCTCTTCCACGAAGTCCTGCTGAATGATGCACCAGCAGTGCATTTTAGCCATTTCAGGAAATTTTTTGGCCATTACTGGTCTATTTTGGCTTATTCTGTATGAGGCCTATTCTTTGGCTTTTTATGTCCTTTCTATTCAGATATATATATATATATATATTTAATTAATTAAAACTAAAGTTGTTCAACATATTTACAACATTATGTATAATCTTTGTTTAGTATCTACAAAAGTGAAACAAGTGTTGTTAAGTTAGCTAAACAATAATAATATAATTCATAAAATATATGGATGTATACTAAATAATATTTTTTTAAAGGCGTTTATTAATTTCATTTATAATATGTTTATTTTATATTATTATTATTACAGTAATTATTTAATTGCCTAATAATTAGAATACTGTTTCTATTAGTTCATATCAAAAACAGTTTTCAATGCTATTATTACTTAAATTATGAGTATGATAAAATATCTTTATTGCTTAATGATAACCTTGTTCATGATCTGTGACATATATTAACAAATATGAATATTACATAATATCTAGAGCGAAGGTTTATTTATTTCACAATAACAATAATAAACATCTTTATTCACAGAAAAAAGAAAATTATATACATGTATTTAATAAAATAGAAATAATGTATAACAATTGTTTATTTTTCTTTTCAACGGCTATCGACCCGACATCTTTCAGCCTTTTACAATAATATTTGAATCATTCGTAATTTATTTAAAAATAAATAATGTAATGTTTTAACGTGCGACGTCAGTTGGCGGGTATATATTTATTCTTATTTATTTCTGCCATTCATGTATATACATTTGTGTTTATAATTGCTATATGGTTGTATTAGTACTCTATTTCACTCAATAAACTGATTTACTTTGTCTATATGGTTAGAAAAATGTTCAAAATATTCCTTAATGTTTTTCTGAGTTTGAATTTGTATAATGTAAAAAATATTCTTACTTTAATATTACTTAAGAGAGAGGATAACAGTTTTCCTTATAGAATTTATTTGAAACACAATTTAAATGAAAAAGAAGAAAGAAGATTTTTTTATCTTATAAATGTCATGTTAACCTATTTCTAAGGAAATTATCTGATCTCTGTTGTTTAAAAAGCATGATTGTTTATTAAGTATGAGTGGGTGAAATGATTTGAAGAATAGTGATTTTAGGTTATTTTAGCTTAGGACTTATTAAGGTGTTGCGATGGCTGTATACTTGGTTGAGGTTTGCAACCTATTTTGAAGAATGTGTAGTGTTATGACATACTTTACAATTAAGATATTTATATACATTTTTATTGACAAATATGTAAAATAAATATTTAACATTTAAATAATAAATAATTGATGAGGTGTTAGGGGGTTTTTAAATTTAGGAATTAGATTTGGGTTTCTAGGAATACAGTATAGGGATAATATGTGTAAATTGAAAAGATTTCTTGAGAATTTTTCTGATATGAATAGAAGGCGTTCTTGGATGGAAATAACTAAGATAGTATCATAAATGAGCTGATTAGAATCATTATGAGAGGATGACGGAGTTTTGTTAGAGTACGAAGGGATGCTCGCTCGCTAACTTGCATATTACGAGAGTTTGGATTGGTGACATTTGGATAGAGGCACAACCATACTTCAGTAATGAACAACAAATCATTTAGTATATTTTTACTGCAGTTTTAGTACTAATACCATTATTTGTATACGTTAAGCATCTAAAATATTTTGCACTGGTGGTAATTTTGTTTTTCATTGTAGCAATGTGTTTTTTTAAATTGATTTTTGGATCTATGGTTATGCCTAGGTACTTAACAGAAAGTGAGGGGGATAATAGTTTAAGAAATTGGGCCATTGGTGTGATGGTATGAAATAAGGAGCTGTGCTTTATGCGGATTAATTTTAATGCGCCATTTTGCAAACCAATGCTGAAGGGAGTCAGTAAGCTCTTGGAGGAATTGAAGGGCTTTTGGTAACGTGGAAGCATGGGTAATTAGGGCAGTATCGTCTGCAAATTGCAGGAGATATTTGGATGGATTGAAGTAGAGAGGATCAGGGTTATATATGTCGAAGCTAAAAATATTGTATAATAGAGGTGAAAGAGGGAAGCCTTGTGAAAGTCCTTGTTCGGGGGTAAAAGAAGAAGAGAAAGAGTTGTGTAATTTAACTTTTAGGGATCTATTACAGAGGAATTGTTTGATTATATACATGATGCGAGGAGAGATGTTTTGGAGGTGGCATTTGTACAATAAGCCTTGTTGCCATACAGAGTCAAAGGCTTTCTGGACATACAGAAATAAAGCTGCAGAGGCTTTGCCTTCAAGGAGGACAGTCTGAATGTTACAAATTAAAGAAAGGATTTTGTTTTTAAGAAGTGTTTCATACAATTTTCCAATAACAGGAAGGAGTGTGATGGGGCGATAGTTGTTTAGCAAGGAAGACGGTTGGTTTCGTTTGGGGATACAAATAATAATTCCTATTTTTCACACTTCTGGGAAATATTGTTTTTTGTATAGGAAGTTAATGTTATTCAGGATGTGGTAGTGTATATGGAATGGAAGGGATTTGAGGATGTGTCTGTGAATATTGTCATGTCCTGTCGCTGTGTTCTTCCCTTTCTTTTTGCATTTGTTGAGTTTATTAATCTCAGACCAGAATTGTTTTCCCTTTAAATCATTAACTTTGTTAGAAGTATTTAACCAAACGTCCGTCTTGAATTCAGTTATGAGTCTTTTAATGTCTTTGTTAAGTTTATTAAATAAAGTTCAGTTGCGTCCGTTAGTTGTGTGCCTCTGTATTCAATTAAGATTAGTTCAGTTAATTTCTCTAAGAGAGTATTAATAATAATAATAATAATAATAAACATTTATTGATCCAGGCTATACACAGTATGTACATAGGATAAGTCACAATACAAATATATTCCTATTAGTTTAAAAATAATAATAATAATAAAGTCTATATTATACTAAATATTCATTTACAGAATAGTATGATTTCTGAATTAAATGATATTTTAGTTTACTTTTGAACATATGTTTATTTTTACTATCTTTGATATTTGCCGGAAGTTTGTTAAAAATTTTGATTCCGTAAATATTAGGTGAGTAATAAAATAAATCAAGACGACTATTATGTCTATATAAAGTATTACGATTTCTTGTTTTGTAATAATGAATATCGCTTGTAGTACTAAAATTATTTTTATTACTAAATATATGCAAACTAATTTCATAAATATACAGACAAGGCAGAGTCATAATATTTAATGTACGAAACGAATTACGTAATGAGGTCCTTCTGCAGACACCTAGAATACAGCGAATCACTCTTTTTTGCAGAATAAATAATTCACTCATCAAATTTAATGGTCCCCACTGGCATATACTATATCTTAGTCGAGATTCGATAATAGACTTATATATTATAATTATCTGTTGTATATCAAGAGTATCTTTTAAACACCTAATCGTATAGCAGTATTTATTTATCATATTTTTAATATCTTCGCACTGATTACGCCAACTAAGATTATGATCAAATTTTATTCCGAGAAAAGTTGTGCTATCTGTATACTGAATATTATTACCTTGAATCTTTATTTCAATATCAAGATTACTTTTACACTGTCTCGTATGAAATCGTGAAAATACTGTTTTATTTTTATTTAGAAATAATTGATTTTGATTCAGCCAATTTAAAGTTAATTTTAGGGCTTCATTGCAGTGATAGTCAATATTTACTTGATTCGAAATTATTATGGATGTATCATCAGCATAAGTTATGAGGTGATATGGAATTGAGTTATGCAAGTCGTTTATATATAATATGAATAGAAAAGGACCTAAAATAGATCCTTGTGGGACACCAATATCTAATGTTACTTCATTAGATATATAAACACATTCTTGAAATTTCCCAGTAATTAGTTTTACTCTTTGCTTGCGTCCTTTGAGATAAGTTAAGAACCAATTATGCGCCACGCCGCGGATTCCATAGTTATATAATTTATCCAATAAATAATTAATATTGACACAATCGAAAGCACGGCTCAAATCAAGAAATATTGCTACTGGATACTCTCCTCCATCCAGATATTCTGTAATCAATTTATAGAACTCGTTTATAGCAGTTTTTGTTGATTTGCCTTCCCGAAAACCATGTTGATTATCTGTTAAAAAATTATGTTTATCAATGAATGTAACAATTCTTTTAAGCATACTATATTCAAATATTTTTGCAATTGCCATAATTTGCGTTACAGGCCTATAATTCATTGCGTCCTCTTCTTGGCCTTTCTTAAATATTGGAGTGACAATATATTGCTTTAAATTGCGAGGGAAATATCCTAGTTCAAACGATAAATTGATTAAATATGATAATGGGGCTGTAATAAAGTTTGATATCAGTTTTATAATTAAGTCCGGTATATCATCTGAACCCGCAGAGAACTTATTTTTCAATTTTTTGATATAACTACTGATTTCACTTTCTGTTGTTGGTGCTAAAAATATAGAAGAAATATTGAATGGTACGTCAGTTTTGAAAGGTGTATATGGGATTTTGTTAACAATATCTAAAGGAATTTGTTTGAAAATATTATTGAATTTTTCAACAATATGATTGGGATTATCGATTAATTCCCCATCAATATTTAGTTTAATATTCTTAGAACATTTATTACCAATGTTACATACATCTTTTACTATTTTCCATGTAGTTTTGCAAATATTACTTGATGTTAATATTTTATTTTGGTAGTATTCTTTCTTTGTTAGTTTAACTAGAGATTTATGTTTTACTTTAGCGTCTGCATAGATGTTATTTAAGGCAGGAAATTCCTTTTTCAAAATATACAAATCTCGTAAGCTGCTACTCGATACCCGAATATTTTCATTTACCCATGACTTTTTAGTTTGTTCTTTTGTTTTCAATTTTAGTGGAAAGTGCTTATGAAAGTAAGTAAGTAGTATTGTATGGAAACGTTCAAACTTGGCATCTAAAGAAATTTCAGAATATATTTCCTCCCATGTTTCGGATGCTATATCATTACAAAATTTAATACAATTACTTTCACAAAAATTTCTTGACAGAGATTTAAATGGTATATTATAGTTTATGGTTTCAAAGGAAAATTTCGCCAAAATTGTTTTATGATCTGAAAAAACATTGTCTAAAGTAGTACAAATGCCTGTGAAATTATTTATGTAGATATGATCAATACATGTTGCACAGGTTGACGTTACCCGGGTAGGTTGTGTGTTTATTTGTTTTAAATTAAATGTTTGTAGAATGTCACATAGTATATTATGTTCAGGTGTATTAATTAATGTTTATGTTTATGTTTATGTTTATTAATCTTTAGCTTTCATTCCAAAAATATAAATACATATGAATATACACAAATATAAAACAAAACGTACAAAAATTTTGACTGGATGAAGCTGTTAAAATAATTGGGATATTAGGTTTAAAAATATGTACCAACAAAGTATAAAGATACTATATAAATTGATCACAGTTCGTAGATGGTGGTATATAGCAATTGATCAATTTTATTTTCACTTAATGATCTAACATTTACTAATAGCAAATCATGAGTTACATGTTGGTTACAATATGCGCTGTTTATATCAGTATGCTTTTTTAATTGATTGAATTTTGTTTGTTTATATTTTTGCCGGTTCTTTTGTTCAGGTAAAATAAAAAACGATTTATTTTAACACCAACTGGCCAGGATTCAGGATTAGTTACTACGTCTGCATAATTTTCTGGAACTGATAGCTTCATTGATGTATATTCGTCAGGTCTATTGGAAGTCATACGTTCTAATTTAGCTCCTTGAATATTAATGGATTCAAGATATGAATGTACAGATTCTATATTTACATCAACATCTAATCCACTTAAGTAAAAATGTTTGTATATTTTCGCTCCTTTAAAACCGATCACCTTTGTTGAACTGCCATTGATTATATTCGGTCGACGATGAGGTGAAACTGATTCTGCGACATTATTTTCCGTGTCGAAATGCCGTTGACTTGCACTCTCCGAAATATTTTCGGTGGGTAATTTTTCTACATTTAATTCATTGATACTATGCGAGATTGGTTGCCTATCCTCAAGCGTAGTCTGGGGAATCTTCCGTTGGTTTGTTGCGGTGTTGTTCGATTTGTTTACATTTTTTTTGTGTTTATCCATACTCACATTTTGATTTTGTTCCAACAAATAATTCTCTTTTCTTGATCCTTTATATTGTTTTTCATTTGATCCACTAATGTATTTGTTAACTCCAATTCCTTTTTTAAATATTTAATTTCAGTTATGTATGGACTTACATTCTCACATAGGTTAGAGTTATCCTCTTGCAACTTTTCACATAAATTACCACTAATCAGCTTGATTAAAGTTTCACTCACTTGCGAATCACCAGATAGTACAGGTAATTCTTTATTAATAATTATATTAATTAATTCTTGCTTCTTGAACTTGTTTAGTTCGTTAAATAAAGATTCTCGGACGTCTTTACTGTGCGCCATCTTTATAATATATTGGATGCATATTGTAAAAGATTGATAGATTAATGTTAATAAGAATAAAACGACTAACCGTTTAAATACCTACAGGTTTTTTCAAGTAGGTGGTGCAAAAATTGTAGAACTGTATAGCAGAATAATTAAGAATTGAATAGATATATTAGAGATGCTGAAAATCCAATCAAATTCTATGATGATAGTAAATTTTAAAAGAGATATGAATTTAGTGAAAGTATAACACTCCGTGTTCTATTATTGTTAGTAAAGGAATTAGAAAATCTAAACAATCGTGGACTTCCTTTTCAACCAATGCAACAATTATTGATTTGAACAAAAACGTTTACTTTGTTGATATCACACTTTATTTTTAAGTGACTCGAGTTTCGATCATTAACTGATCATTATCAAACTTTCAGTTTGATAATGATTGAAACTCGAGTCACTTAAAAATAAAGTGTGATATCAACAAAGTAAACGTTTTTGTTTAATTTTCCAAGATGTATCAAGAAGTTAACGCCTCAACCATTAATCAATTAATTATTGATTTGTTTGCGGTATTATACTACAGGCAGTTTTTAGGTAATATATACAACATTCGCTTGGGTTATATTTTAATATTCGGAACATACACTTATTTGAGGCCGAATGTTCGATTTTAATTGATGAAAAATTAATCAACAATTTATCATTATCAATCATTTTATGCAATATTCTGGGTAATTATTTTCTAAGGAAATCTTAATAATTTGTGTATAGTAAAATTATATAAATACACTAATATGAGTATTAGAAAATAGAAACTAAAACCAGCTTATTATTCCTTATTTATTTTTATTTTCATAATCTGCTAAGATTACTTTTGTTCTTCTTCATATTTTACTTTATTTAATAATGAAAGGGGCCATTATTTTTCCAGGTGGGCAATTTCGACCATAAGTTTTTGCAATTTATCCTCACTCTCCGCAATCTCTTGATTATTCTTATTATTATTTCTTTCCTTATATTCTGTTACGGAATAACTATTTACAAGCATTACATACTCTTCATTTCTGAAAAATGTATTAAAATAGTTATGTTACAACTTATGAATTAGCAAGGTAGATTTTAATTGTATCGCGTGATTCCATATATTCGTTCAGTTTTTGAACGCGAAATTAAACAATTTTTTTTCATACAGAGGATTAATTTTATAATCAAGATAGTCTATTTTTGTTGATGGCCTCTTACCATCTTTCCAACAATTTTATTATTCGGCTCTCTTAGAAGGTCTGGAACGAAAAAGTACATTTTCATAGCTCTCTGATTAGTAAACGGTTTCCCTTTAGAGGAAGATTTGCAGGAACCAAAACAAGTAGTAGTCGGATGGTGCAGGGTCCGGGGAATGAGGTGGGTAAGGGCGACAGATCATCTTATAGCTAAATTTCTAGGTTTTCATATTTTAGGAAGTGTCTTAATCTATGCATTAGGCAGGTATTAATGTTAATTTAGGAACAAATGTTATTCTGATGTATTTGCAGGGCGAAGGAGGACATTTTTTATTTATTTTAATTTCATCCGGAACTTTATCAATAAATATTAGATTATATTTTCAGTTGTCTGACACGTGTTTCGGTTTTCAGGCAACTGAAAATAAATACATTATGGAACAAAACAAGTCTTACTCTCCACCTAAAATATTAATATCGGTTTCCATCAAGAGTGTAGCGCAACCAGCATTAACTTTATTTATCAACGAATTTCTTAAATCTACTTGTTAACTATTAGGGCTATTTCTTTAATTTGCTTTTCCTAAAAACATGTTATGGAAATTATTTAAATAGAGTTTGAAAATAATTATTTATCATTACCAACATTAAATGCAATTTATACTTTGGACTAGATGCATTTTATTTACAATCTGCGTGAATAAAATTAACAAATAATAAATATTATTTTTTAATTATAAACATATTTTTTATAGTATATGTATTTCTGTGTTTTAGACGATGGCGAAGGATCTTGCGGAGAAAATGAATTTTATACTCCACCAGGCAAATGTGCACCGTGCGAGGTCAACTGTGGTTCATACGTAATTCCCTGCAGGACCAGGGAGTGCAGAAGTGGCTGTCAGTGCTATCTTGGATACAAACGGGATGCAAATGGTGTTTGCCAAAACGCATACGCATGTGGAAGACTGCCACCTGGTGCAGTAAATTAAGAAGTGATGAATAAAAAGTATATTAAAGTGTAATGAATGAAAAATATATTTTTCCAAACTATTTTTATATATCTAATTAAATACGAACATATAAATAAATAATTAAGTGTTTTTTTTAATCATTACAAACACAAAAACCTACGTTTTACAGATATTGTGGTTTAGAGTAAAATTTAGGCAAGTTATTAATTGTAGCAGTTTGAGCAGTGCATCAATCTTTATTTCCTTTAACATAAACTATTAACGGTTGCCGATAATGAGTTTCTGTGGTTGTTTCTTTCAAAATAATCTGGTATAAAATCCGCAATTTTCATCTTTTGCTCAGGCAATTTTTTAAAGGACTTCACTTACTTAATAAGCGAAGCTTGACTTTCAAAAACATTAGTAACCCCTATAATTATGTAAGTTTCTCAAAAATAATTTTAAGTTCAAAGTAAACATATTAACTATCTGCAGTAGTCTTTCTATATATTAACAAAATTGAATTAGATCATGTGATCATCATACATGTACTAAACTAAACCACTTACTATATTTCTACCACTAAAATTTATGTAATATATATTCATAAATTAAAAAAACACGACTTTTTTTTCGACGTTTAAATGCCATTATCTTGATCTTGATTACTCTATAACACAACATTTAAAAGTCGAAACTTAAGTCAAATTTTTGTAATATATGTATATACATTTATAGTGGAAAAACATAAAATTTTAGTTTAGTCCTCAAAATTGAATTATCTAATCTAATAAGTCAAATCTTGATTATCTCATATGCTTCAGAATTGGTGTTTTGAGTTTACGTGTTTTGAAAATGAAAATATTAAGCGCTAAATGTACATTTCTTTCACAAGCTGATAATTATCAATAACAAAGTTTGTTGTGAACGAAATCTACATTTACCGTTTAATAAACAAGTGAAGGGAGGAATAAACTGAGTGTTATTTATTTTCATTCTCATATGCTAATTCATTTAAAGATGTGGTTTTATACGGCTTAAGGTCAAGGTTCGATCCGCTGTATTTATTATGTATATGTAAGTTTCTACTATTATTTATTAGTGTTATTTCTTAGTAGTAACAAATTATACCATAGAATTATTTTGCTTGAGGAATATATCTATCAAAACTAAATAGTAGCTTACGTATCAATACATAAATATTAAAGGTTGAAACAGACTTGTAATATGAATTATGACTTTTCACGTTCTATACGCAAACAATTTTTATGTAATCATTAAAAGTTAAGTCGGGATCAATTAGCATATTAATATGCTCTTCACGATAAATTAATCCATGCTTTGTATTCCTTTGCATGCAACATGGATCAGCGAACAAAAGGCGGATACTCAATATACTTGATAATAAAGCTCTTTCATTTTTCCATTAAACATTTTAAATTAAATTGCACAAAGTACTAAGAGGTAAATGGCAAAGTTTTTATATATAAAATAATTAATGATCTTACATATAATATAAAATAATAAAATTTAAAAAAAAGATGCTCCTTTAATGTTACTTTTGCATTGCTAATATATAGAAATCTTGATTTTACTAACAATGAAAATAAGGCAAAATAATCTTTTAAGTTATTTTTTATTTTAGAATTATTATTATGTTTTAGAGTAAAATTTATGCAGTGAAAATTATTTAGTTAACATAAAAATCAATAATATTCTGAATTTTAAGCTCTCCGATAAGGCAAAAGGTGTATTTATAATTTGATAGATTATTACAATTATAAATTAATACTAATTCTCCCTTGTCTTCAACTGCCCTACGCTGATCAGATACAAAATAGATCGAAACCGGTCCGTTGCTGTTGTTGACAGGGAACTAAACTAATTATGTTGCCAAAATAATATTTATGTTCCACTTTCATAATTGCCTTTCTGTAATAATAGTTTATTACCTTGACACGTTTAAAATTTCATTTCGCTTCTGAAATGTCAATTAATATATTTTCATATATTTCGTAGAAAATTCAATGTATAGACTAAAGAGTTTGATATAAATTAGAAAGTATATCTTTTTATGCAGATGATAAAGTATATGGAGTCCTTTCAATATTACTCTAAATCACGTTTATATCCAGCAATTTTTTTAACACATATCCAAATGAATGTTTAAACTCTCTATCTTACTCTTCACATATTTTAATAAATCATTAATTGCCCTACCATACTCTTTACCTATTATCCTGGCGTACGCTGGACTTATCGCAATAAATAATTCATTGTTAATCCAATAATCTGACCTGGGCGTACTATTGAAGTTCCTTAATAAATTATTCATTACATTTGACTTACTCTTGACCTACCCAAAATTATTCCTTGTCCTAGCGTACTTTTGACCTACCTATATTAATGTAATTAAATAATTGCCCTAATGTACTCTTCATCTAGGTTAATGCATTATTAATTATTGACCTATCTCAATAAATTACTCTTAATATAGGTCAATACTTGTTGTTCATTGCCTTGGCCTAAATATTATATGGAAGTTCATGAATAACATCATAGTTTTTGTTCTCGTGGTGTTATCTGTCAGTTACAAATTGTATATTATTAGTATTTTTCAATAAGCATAAATCCTGTTGTTGCGGCACGAATTGCTCACTCAAAGAAATGGTTCAGGGCGAGGCAAGACTACAACAGCTAGAGATAACCATTTTCGAGTTTCTAGTGCTTTCAGAAATCGAACGGTCACGGAAGTTTCCCTTCGAAATCATCTGCAAGAAGTTAGAAATGTAAATATAAGTGAGTAGATAATTAGGAGGCGACCTCATGCTGCTGGATTATCTTTTCGAACCAGGGCACGACACCGCCGCTTTCTTGTGAACACCGGATTGCGAGGTTGAATTTTGAATGAGAACACTTGGCTTAGACAATAGCAGATTGGAGTCTCGTATTGTTATTCGATGAATCGAGATTCTGTCTTACGGGCTCAGATAGCCATGTAAGAGTGTGGCAAAGCGAGAGATATTCTGAGAAATTTGTTATGGCATAAGGAGGCATATCTTTTGGCACTCACACGGAGTTAGTTTTTATTGAGATTGGGACGTTGACTGCACATAGGTATCTATCACAGGTTCTAGAAGACCATGTTTTACCGTTCATGGTTATTCTTTATGCATGATAACGCACGAAACCACACTGCTCGGATAATTACTGAGTGTCTTGACGAGTGTCAAATCACGCGATTTGTTTGTCCTGCTCGCAGTCCAGATTTAAATCCGATTGAGTATGTTTAGGATGATACGGAGACATGTGCCGTCACCCGGAAATTCTAGAGAGCTTCGTGACATACTGGTGTAGGGTTAAGATAATCTTCCGCAGAATGTGACTTAAAATCTGATCCAGAGCACGCTTGGTCGATTGCAAGCTGTACACTGCCGAAGGAGGGAATCCTTTCTCCTCGCTACTGAAGTTCTCAAACCCTCTTTCGTTTCAAAAAAATGATAATCAAAGTATACTTCCTTTTCATTACTTATCATATGAAATGAAATTTGTTAATTTTTATACAACCAAAAAAATACGTAAAAAACTAAAAAAAAATAATTAAAATTAATAAGTATTAACTATAGTTTTATGCTCGGCATAACATACATTAATAACATTACAGATACCAAGGAGGATCTGGTTGAAGCTTGTTCACCGAATTTTAGAAATGTTTAATATTGCGTTTACGTTTTTTCCATTTTTCCTTTTCTAAAGTTAAACATAGCTATAATCCTCGGTTCGGTTTTCTATCTTTCGACCAATGCTTGACGATAATTATTGAATCGATTTACCTACTTTTTCTTACCGACAATTGAAGTATCTTCTCTCGACTGGTATTCAGATTAAATAATTGGACTGCTGATAGTTCGTTGAAAACACAAGTGTAGACATTTATTTTCCAGAACCGAAATTACTTGAGGATCAACAGAATATTCAACCCCAAATAATAAAATAAAATTTACAAAGAATTGGGAGTTATTCATAAGACCTAAGAAAATTTAGTCTAAAAACAAATCTTCAATATCTAAACTATTATTTGTACAAACATTATAATTTTTTTTATGACGGTGGAATAACAGTAAATATTTTGTAATCTTTAGTTTACTGCAAAACGATCAGATTTCCCTTAATTGTTGTACTCAGAATATACACTTATTGTTAAATATTTTAGCTGTTCTCCTGCACCTATCTCTAAGAACTTGCAATAATCAAAGATCCATTTTGCCTGTACATAATATAGGCCTTTTTTACTAAGTAATATTATGAGTTAAAATTATATAACTTTAAAAAAAATAATAATATATCAATGGAAATGTATAAAATTTCATTATATTAATTATATATTGTATTCATGTTATTATTTAATGCTATAAAGTACTAATTGATGTTATAATTGGCTGAATTCTAGGGGAAAAAACTTTTCGATTGTGTTGTCAATATTTTGTAAAGCTTCATCTTCTACCCGTTAAGAGTGTATGGTTTTTCTTCCCTCTATTTATCTTCTAATTTTTCTTCTATAAACTTCTACAAACTTTTTCTATCTTTCGCTATTATTCCGGCATCTATCCATGTTTTACGCCTTACCTCTAGATACTGTTTTATCGCTCTATTTCATGTAGTTTTTGGCCTGTCTCTTTTGTTTTCCCGGAACTCCTGCTTCCTATACCTTTTTAACAGTTGCGTTGTCATTTAACCTCAGCATGTATCCCTACCATCCTAATTGCCACTTTTCGATGTACTTTTCGATTAATTTTATGTTCAGATATGCTCTTATGTCTTCATTCCTCATCCTATCTAGTTTATTTATTTATCAATATCTTACAAAATAATACAAAACTTATAATATAAAATATTTAAATATACTTAAAATTTTAGTTGGAAGGAGGACGGGCCGAGTTCTCTTCATTAAAAGATCTTCCACTCAAACCAATGATTTTATAATCATCAATTCTGCTTCAGAATACCTTCTGTTTCGTGACTCCTCTGACTTTTCTAAGGTATTTCATTTCTAGGGCTCCAATTTTGCTTTTCTGTTTCCAGTTTAGGGTCCATGTCTCATAATCTCAAGTTAATACTAGTCTAAATATTGTTTTATACAATCTTATCTTATATCTTATATTGTTTCGTTTGAGACTTCTTTTTTGCCTATTATAGTTTCCCTTATTTTATGGTATAACTTACTTGCATTTTCTAGTCTATTGTTTAGGTCCCTTTCGTTTCCGCATTTTTCTTCAAAATTCATACCTAAATACTTAAAATCTTTTGTTTGTTAGATTTTTACTCCTTTTATTTCTATATTCAGTTTTTCTTCAACCTTTGTTATAGCCATTACATTTGTCTTTTCTTTATTCGTTTTCATTTCTTTTCCATTTAATGTTTTGTTTCATATTCTTAATCCGCCTTGTAAGTCTTTTTCACTATTTGGTAATACAACAATGTCATCTGAAAGTATAAATGTCTTTATTTCTACCACCTCCATCTTTCAGTATCCCAATATGAGAGATTTCGTTGATATTTTCGCTTGCCTTATTATTTCGTCATTAACTATAATAAACAGAAATAAAGTTAAACATCCTCCTTGTCTTGGTCCTATGTTTATCTGGTAGCTTTCAATACCTCACTATTTTTTATTACTTTGTTTTTGTGTTTTGATAGCTTGTACCAATTAAAAAGGTAAAATTTATTAAAATCGTTTAGTTCGTTGTAAAAAATTAACTAATAATTTAAAAATACAAAACATGTCATGAGTCTACAACAATGAGTCTTACTAAGAATGACACAAAAGTAATTTGTGCGTTACAAATAGTACAACTATCATAGCAACACTAATTTGAATGAAATTATTTTTATTTATTAATTTAATAATTTTGTAAAAAAACATTAATTTTCAAATACTGATCTTATTTTCCATTATTTGTTTCTGTAATCTAAAATAATATTAATTATTACAAATAATTATCATACATAAATTATATTATTTACCAAACTGAATGTAAATTTAATCATTAAATTTATAATATACATCCGACAAGATATGACGAGATTCAATTATACGCTCAGCGTTATTAAATATCAATATCATTAGAAATACACAACAACGTTGCCTATCCTCGTACAGTGTGGATATTCCGCAATTACACATTAATTACTGAACGAGGGAATAATTGAAAATTCCACCTTTGCTACTGGAGTTTTCAATAATTTTAATAGGCATTATACTTGTTATGCGCCAATTATGTCAAATTTAAAAGCATTACAAGTTTGTTTGAATAATTTCGAGGAAAACTATCGCGCGGGTGTAATTGAGTTTGGAATGAATTTTGTATATGTTAATAACGTTATACCGAGGGCATTACACTCAACTTGCAGTAGACGTTCCCCGAGACTAGACATGGCACATGATCCAAAGCTGCTGGAAGACGGATCGTAATATCTAGTTACAGAGACTCGTTCGCATCCTCGTGTGTAAAGTGTGCGAATTTAATTTAATTTTTGCTCGGAAATTCTTGAAAGACATTTAACCTATTTTCTAGTAGGATCAGTTTATCCGTGAGACGCTCGATTTGATTAGGGCGATTGGTTCTTAAAAACTTATATATATATATATATATATATATATATATATATATATATATATATATATATATATAATACAGGGTGAGTTTTTTCGATGTTCTCTATGGGGATCTCGGAAACTATAAGAGATAGAGAAACGGTTAAATGGGGGAAAGAAGTGTAGATTTACGAGAAGAATAAATTCCACTTTCAAAGTTTTTCAAAAAAGTCAAGGATAACTAGATATTTTGAAAAAGTAAAAAGTGTCCATTTTTTCAAATCAATATATCTCGGTTATTATAACAGATAGAAAAAACTATAAAAGACAAAGTTTTAGATAATTTTATGCAGATTAATAAAAAATAATCAGAAAATTTTTATCCCCATTATTTTCCGAGATATGACGCAAACTTACATTTTTTTAAATGGAAACCATAGTTGGCTGTGACCTCATTCAAAAGATAATTTTTTTCTCTTTAATCCAATATGGCATACGACATAGTTATTTCTAAAAAATGAGTGAGTTATAGTCATTTTAAATTTCATTATAAATAAAAAATGGGTAGCCATGAAACAGATGAAAGTAAAACAATTGCAGTTGTTTATAATATTAGTAATATTGTAATTATTAGTTTTACAGGGATAAACCAAAATGAAACAACTGCATAAAGTAATTCTGTAATTATGAATATATCAATGGGAGAGAAATTTTAATATTAAAATATATGGTCAAAGAGTCCACTATTAATACTATTATGACATAAATTATATCTTTTTAAATTTAATTTATGGCTTTTTGACTATTCTCATGTAATTTGAATTAAATGTTTCAATAACAACTAGTTTATGATCCTCCACAGATTAATATGATTTTTCATATACTTTGTTTTTTACATAACCCCACAGAAACAATTCTAAAACGCGCAGATCGGGAGATCTAGGTGGCCCTGGGATTGGTTTATTTCTTCCCACTTATGAGTTAGGAAAGGCATCATTTAAATAATTTGTAAAGCCAACATGTTATGAGGTGGAGCACCGTCATATTGGAATTATTTCAATCTTGCTTGTAATGATAAATTTAAACAATCGAGCGTATCTTCAAATGTTTACTGAAAAAAAATGAAAGAATCAGTTTCACTTAGTGAGCTTTCAAAAATATATGGACCGAGAATTATTAATCCAAAAACACCATGGATTAAACCCAAATTTAATTTGTAGTTTTCTCTGTGAAACTTCTCGTGGATTCTCTTGAATTCATCTATGTTCATTGTGGCGATTAAAAACACCACAATTAGTGAATCGCGATTCATCTGTTCATAATAATTTGTAAGAAACGTATTATCCTCTTGACAAATG